>JAFIDM010004315.1:43244942-43257776 GCA_023159025.1 Thereuonema tuberculata | reverse complement strand
ATTTCTGCAAATACAAAAGTGCGTATTCAAGTAAAAAAGATTGAAAAGCACTGCTCTAAATAGTAAAGTTATTCTTTTTTTTTTCCTTCTCCTCTTTCAAGATAATGAAAGTGAAAGGAGTGTTTTTATTTTCGAAACTCCCCTCTGGAAATCGTACACTTCCCTTTGAACGTCCATTTGTTGTAGCGTACGTTGTTCCAATTAGCCTCAATCCAAGGCAGCTGCGTTCGTAGATTGTAATCGGTGATAATGAAATCGGAACGGGAAGACATAGTTTGAACCCAAAATATGAAGAACAAAAAGCAGGTCGTGGACTATTTAGGTTGGATGACGAGGTCAGCGAAGAAGGTCAAGTTCAAATGCGGGTCGTGAAATACAGAACGCGTTCTCTTTGAGACCAAAGCGTAATGGGGAAGTTGACATCGATTGTGTTGATATGAAAGCAATACCTTGAGTCGCTCTTTGTTTGGTAATTTTATTCTTATAGGATAAGGAAACGAAAAGTTGCAGTTATTGAATAGAAAACAAGATATTTATCAAACCTATTTTAATTGAATAGCATTCCTGTCAAGATTATTACTGCATTTTGTTTCAAGGGAAAAAAAAAATGTCATTATTTTATTACTTTATATTTTATGCAAAACAATGATTTCTAATCTAAGCGCTGATTTGATTCTAGAAGTAAAGTTGTTTCATTTTATTACTGATAAGTATTTGGGCTTTTTTTGTTCTCGTATCTACATCCATTTAATTCAGTTGTAAATACTGTCACATTAATCAGTTGTCTCCAGGGCCGGACTTGAACACCCAGGGACCCTAGGCACTTGATAATTGCGACCCCCTCCCCATCCCGAAAATCTACAAACAAAAAAAAAAAAAAAAAAAAGGAATCTCCAATTCAAAAACCAAAAAAAATAAAAAATTAAAAGCAAAAAAAATGCGGCGGGGACCCTCGGCTGGCTGGGGCCCCTAGGCCCGGGCCTTCTAGGCCTAGGCGGAAATCCGGCCCTGGTTGTCTCACTTTTATAGTGATTTTTTTAATTTTATTAATTAGTGGGGGTGGAGGCTCAATGTCTTTCTGTGATAACAATGTTTTGGTATATGTTACTGTATATGCTTGAGTTTGTTATTTATGTATAATTTCTAGATACCATTACGTCTTTATTATTAGCGGCCCTATGTTACAGCTTGCCTGCAAAATATAGGTGACCGCTCTTGCATTTATGCTTGCTGGATGTCACACACAGTCACACTCTGTAGTGGCCAAACGGTTAGAGATATTAGAATGAAACCTTAACCATTGTGTTCAGCATCAAAAAGTAGGTGACCACGTCCAAAAAATCAGACCTGTAGGTCCACTCCCTCATCCCCCAAAGAGTGGTTTGCTAATAATGGGTTGCTAAAAAACCAAGAAACCTGGTATTGTTTTAATTTCCTTATTATTATAAATGTGATTGTTGTACATGCAAATGACGCAATTGTTGCGATTGTTGTGATTGAAATTGAAAAAATGTCTCGACGTGAGGAAAAACGAGATGCTGATGCAAAGCGAGAAACTTCACGCTTGCGTAAAGAACGGTCTCGCTCAAAGTCAGAGACAAGAGACAAAGAACGAGAAAGAAATGTTGAAGCATATCGCCGACTACGATCTGATCGGCTCCGATAAAATTTGGTTTATAAAATTGTGCATGTTATGGGGCCGCTTTGCTTTTGACACTGTCTAAAAGCATTAATTACCTTGTTAATATTATTATAATGATATAATAACATCCCAACAGAAATATACGATTCTGATTCATCCTCAGGGAGTGACTTTAAGATATTTTCATTTATTTTTAAATTGTTAATTACAGTTATAGAGACTTGAACTGTCAAAGAAGAAAAACATTAATTGTAATGTTTTTTCTAGTGATTATAGTTAAGCTAAATTGGAGTTTTTATTCTTCTTCCATATAATAATTACTTTATAAAAAATTACATCTGTACTAATAGTGAATTTAAATTTGTAACAATTTTACTTTTTTGTTGGCATCATCTCGTTTCTTCTTTCTTTTCCTCCAGATTTGGTAAAATATTATAATAGAAATGTGAGATCTTATTAGTTCGTAATTATTCAATTACATATTTACTTCTCAAGACGTAATGTGTAAATATTTCGAATACAGCCTTTCTTGTAATTCTGTGTAGATATTTTAAGTATAGACCAGCTTTGTTTACCATCTATATCTTTTTTATAATGTACATCTTGTTAGTTTTGTATATTTTCTTTTCTTTTTTATATGCTTATATTTATAGGGTAAAGCTTAGAATCATAGGAGAAATCTCTTTTCACAGAAGGTACCAAACATAGTCATTCATCTTCTAGTTTCACGATATTAATTGTGACCTATAATCTTTAAATTTCGAGGAGTGAATTTAGATTAAATTTGTCTGTGGTCGAGAGGGTTATATCATTATCTGAAGTCTTCGATCCTCCTTATTTGGGACCAACCTTCTCGACTGAAGACAGATTTAACCTCAATTCGCTCCTCTGAATTTACAACCCGCAAATCATTATTAATCAACAAATCGAGAAAAATTGAATATGTTGAAACAGGTATAAAAATCCAAATTTCTAAACTTTCTATTGGATTATAAACTTCGTATATCTTGTGTATAAAAAATAAAATAAAAGATATAATTTGTTAATCTTGATAATTTTCCTCTTAAAATAAAGGGAAAAATAGAGCAAGAATAATATTGACTAGGGTTAATCAGAATCATGAAAAACATAAGAAAAACTTAGAAATACAAATTATAAATAAATATAGAATACGATTATTAAAAACATACATTCACGCTTGGCTCTTGCCTTTTATTTTAATGTGCCAAATAAGTGGAGAGAGAAATAAGAAAATAATTGATTGAAATTTGGCTCTTTAACCCGTAAGACAGAAAGAAAGAGGAAACAAAATAAAATAATAATAAAAATGAATTTAGATTTTGAATAATTAAAACCGAGGAAAAAAAAATAAAAACACTTTCCATCGACATTAAGTAAAATAAAATTTTAAAAACAAATGATAATCAAAGTGGAATGTAAAATAAAATGTAAAGGAAAAAAAAAGGAATTAGATACTTAAATAAATAAAAAAAAAAAAAAAAAGTACAGTAAAAAGGAAAGAATCATTCCTCTTTTTAACATATATTGAAAAAAAAAAAAAGAAAAAAAAAACTTTTTTCAATTTATCCTAAAGATCATATATGAAACCCCCAAAAATATAATTTAATTTACAATATTTAGTTTTAGTAAAGTAAACTATATTTTCTTTTTATCTTTAAAAAAAAAATTAAAAAAAAAACAAAAACGGCAAAGATCAATGTTAATTTAGCTGTCGAGCAATCTATATAAATAAAAATGTAAATGTTCGTTTGGTCAAAATCTTAAATCTCCGAAAGTTCTTCACCGATTGCTTTGAAATTTTGACAATACGTTGCATTCGAATATGCGCATATTTTTATATACCTATTGTATAGATGTCACACCTGTGACAGGTGAAAACATGATTTTTTTTGAAAAACTGCGCCGTCTGTTGGACGTAAAAGCAACACACGCAATAATAAACATTGCTCATGCCGGACAGCGTGCTTCTTGACAGCTGCTGTCACTTAGCATTTTAAATGTTTCCGATTGCATTGTTAAATTGAATCATAAACATATCGTAAACATGAACGTCAATCAGTCTGGCAAACTGACCATGAAGTGTGTGGCGCAACCCCAGGTGTGTGGCGCCAACCCGCAATACACCTGAGTTAAGCTGAGAAGGCTACAACGGGCTGGGAAGTCGTACATTCTCCGATCTCGATATTAATTTGCTAAATAAATAAAGTTTTTGTTTTTAATGGTATATGCAAGGAGCGAAGCGACGATACCCGGCTAGTACAGTAGAGTCCCGAAAACTCGGCACGCGGTAACCCGGCAGTCCGGATAACTCGGCCACCCCTGATAGGGCGGAAAAAACCCGCGCGCAGACCCGTTACAAATTACATTTATATACAGTTCATGTATTAGGTATTTTCTTAAGTTTATTTGGACAGTTTAAGTTTGAGTTACAGCATTCCTTGTAAACTGTTGTATTCTCAAGCAACAAATAAAAGTATTTCATGACGAAAAAAATCGTACTTATTCTTATTTTAATAATACCTTTCCCGATAACCCGGCAGTTTCACAAACTCGGCCACCCTTCGGTCCATATTAGGCCGAGTTTTCGGGACTCTACTGTAGTCTATAAAAATTTAAAACTAGAGTTGTGCCTACGAAACATTTATGTCACAAATAGCATTTTTATTAGTCTTGCCTATTATTCTTGATTTTTTTTTAATTATTTATTGATTTTTTTATGTAACTTAAGTCTGCGATTATGGAAACTCGCTCAGTATAGACCAACATTCATGTGAAAGTAAATTGATGTAAGAAGAACAAGATAATGATTTGATTGATTCGGTTTTGCACACATAATTGGAAACTTCCTAGATGTAGAAATTGAACAGAAAAGTTATTTACCCGTAAACTAACCAAAGTCAAGGAGTTTTTGGGTTGGTCCTGTTCTAACAAACAGAACAATCTCTCTTTTTCAATCAGTAGATATTTGCTGATTTTTTTTTATTAGAATTAAGAATAAATACAAACATACGAACCAAAAGGTTTTTGCCCAAAGGTTACGGAAGTAAGAGATTCCTGATTTTATTTACATCTATCATCCTGTGGAGAGCTATGAATCTGTAATTCAGGCATTTATGAATCATACGTAAAATCTGAATTGCCTTTAAGAATGTAAGTCTTCTGATCAAAATAAATAAGAACTATTTATCTTACGATGCTGAAACTTTAATCGATGAAAATTAATTGTGAGTTTCTGATTGATTTTAGAACAAATTAGATTCGTTAGCAAGAAGCCTCTTTGTAAAGATTAAAAAAAATATTTTTTTCATTAACCCTTTCATGCGGTTATTAAAAAGTTGGCACGCCAATTACAATTCCCTTGTTTTCAACTGCCTTCAATAGTGGATCCATTTCAATAATAATGAATAGAAACGATGAAGACATTCTTGTCCTTTGACTTAAAAAGGTGAGGCATTTGATTTACGATCATTGAAACAAAAGCATCAATTGTCTGATAATTCCTTGATTTAATTCTTCATTTAAATGTGCAACCGGTTTTCTCTGTCGAGTGGTCGTAGGTGCTGAGGAAATTCCTTTTGCCACTGGAATCTATTTGTAGCCACATATGAATCACGGTACCACCACAGCCCACACCTTGGCAGAGGAATCACTATCAGAAGATCCACTATCGCTTTTGAACTGTCATTAGATCTTTTTAGTTACCAAAAAATAAAACATGTTCTTGTGAGAACTGAATGCCTGTTTTCCTTAAAATGTTGTGTTGTTTATTTTTTACTTTTGTGAAGTCGTAAAAATGGAAAATCTCCGTTGATTTTTAATTTGCAATCATGCCGAACACAAGCAGTACGTATTTCCCAATTTGATTTGGCAGTTTTGTCCAACCGTAAATGGGCATGCCAAATTTCAAGATGATCAATCCACGGGTTAAAAAAACGCTATTTGGGAGTGGGGGTGTACAGAGAAACTGGCTGATTTATTAGACTCACTTTTATAGGCTGAAAAAAGTTATGGAAAACTATATTAAATATAGAATTTAACTTTCATTCAATGTGGAAGATGAAATCATGTGAAATAATTCTCTCATCGCATCTTCCTATTCTGATTTTCTCTCGGTAATTGAAGACATAGATGTACCCTCTATCCCCAAATTCGAAGTCTATAAATTCCTATTTATGTACAGCATCATCTTCATTCGTTTTCACTCCGCTACAGGATAAAGATATCTCAACTTTTTTCCAATTCTTTCGTCGAAAGCTTTCTTTTTTCCAATATAATTCAAGAAAACTTTTAATATCGTTCACTCATATCATTTTCACTCAAGTGGACGTTGTCTTGGTCTTCTCTTATTCCTAAGGATCTTTCTGGAATTTGTTGATTTGCATTTGAAACTGAAATGCTGCTTTATTCTCAAAATAGAGTAAGTTGATTTTCTAAAAGATTTTAACCCATTTTTCCACTCATAATCTAAATCCAAAGGATGTCTGATGTTTCCCATTTCAGATATATTTGAGTGGAACAAAATACTTAATTTTACATTGGTTTTATATCCAATAGACTTGCAAATGAAATTATAGCCTTTTTCATCAACCGTTTGAAGAAAATAAAAAAAAAAAGAACGATAAAAATTTTAAAATTTATGAGTAAATATTTTTTTCTCATAATCTCTGAAGTATATTAGACTTAAATAGAATATATATATATTTATATAAATAAATAAATAATTGTTATATTACGCAATATTCATAAAAAATATTGAGCTAAATACTAAATCGTTATTATTAATCGTCTATATATAGATTTAATTAATAGTAACGACTTGGTATTTAGCTTAATATTTTTTATGAATATTGCAGAATATAACAAATAATTTTTTATTTTTTTTTTGTTTATTACTTAATTACCAATTGGGAAAAATTGAGAAATTTAAAAGGAAATTTTCAATATAATTAAAAAAGAAAAAATTTAAAAAGGCTATTTTTTTTAACTTAATTTAATTTCGATTTAAAAATATAAATTTAGTTTAGAACTGACGAATTGTTTTTCTTTCTAAAAGTCATTAAGGATAAAGCAATGAAAAAGAAACCTTACCTCCAACTGCTCTTAATCGAGATCTGATGTTTAATGCTTTGGTTTCCAGATGGCGCTTCTGTGTCAATCATTACTTTCGCTTTCTGAAGCTCCGCCTCTTGTGATGATGTTTCTAGTCTCGCATCCAAGCCAGTCAAAAGTTTTCCTCTGAAACAAAATAAATTATATGTTTTCAAGTTTTCACCTTGGAGAATGTTATTGAAACAATAATATAATTGTAAACAAAAAGAAAATAATTATGCTCTGATCTAGTAGTTGTTTTGAATTTATAAGTACAGTAGTATCGCCTTGGCGCTAGAGGCTAGTGTGGTGTTATTTATCGCATTGCCCCATTTGGGAAGAAGGAGATTGAAACTGAACAGAAAGTCTTTCAACTTGGGAAACTTCAAATCTCCAATTCAGTTCACGCTGTGTTTGTTGTTCTTATATGGGAAGAGATTTCTGGCAACGGAACCTTCGCATTTTTCCATGTATTCCTTGATGATGCTACAGGATAATGGCAAGACGTATTTGGATGTCAATATAAATGGACTGAAGTATTAACAAACGAAGAAAAGAGCATCAAACATAAATAACTAATTAATTTTTTATTTTGCTGTTGCTGATAAGTTGATTGCGATCTGCATGCATTTTTACTAATTTTAATTTTACAGATATTTGTGTGGATAATTCTTCAGGAAAATATAGGATTGCTTTATATATATTATTAAAATCCACGATTTTAGATCTACTTGCCTAGGACATTGTATTTATTCTGTTAAAAAAATGATCTAAAATCAAAAAGGATCTATATTTCCATTTGTATTTTTTGTAATTCTTTAGTAGGACAAAAACAAAAAACAAAAATCCGAGGATTTATTAACTTGATACACAGATATCTTTCGTAATTATTACATATATTTTAAGCATAAACTGCTAAGATAAATCTTTTGGTAACGAGATCGAATCTCAATGTAAATGTTTTCCAGTTCAGTAAACATTCCAAATGCCAAATTTCAGTGGAGTAGAGATCTATCTGCTCTTATTGTTTTCACTCTGATAGGGTTTTTTGTATCAGAACTGTTTCGTATTTTTGTTCTGATTGGGTGTCGGAAAAACGAGTCATTATTCTATTTTTGAATTACTGTTTTTAAGAGTTTTTCTTTTCTGTACTTTATCTTATCCCAATTTTCTAAATACGATTTATTCATTAAAATGCTTTGTATTTTTATTTGTCTGTAAATTTTGGAGCTGTAATGTCTCGAGCTATATCATTTGTGACAAGGGCATATATAAGAGAGAGCTGAGAGGCCCCCCCCCCCCCCCGAAATAAAGAATATAAAGAAAAAATTTGGTTGAACAGATAGGTTTCCATCGTTTTTTTTTTGGTTGAACATTAATCTTGGGCCCCCCCAAAAAAATTATATTCTATATTCGCCACTGATTTGTGACATTGCAAAAGAATTAATAATGAATGTTATTTTGGCTCATAACTTTTTACGCAAAGGTCACATATCAAATTGTTCAGATTTTCAAGAAATAATAATAATAATTAAAAAAAAAATATAATGATATCTAAAATTTAACAAGGTAACCTCTGGGTGAAAAGTTATGAGGGAAAACCGTATAAACTCACAAGTCATCCCTGAAATAGTATTTTATTTTCCCTTTCATGATTTTCATTTTGAAAATTAGGAAAATTAAAGAAAAAAATCTACTAAAATAAATAAGAAAAAATAACAAAATTAACTTTCATCACTTTGTACCTATCTGTCCCATCTGTCAACAATGCGATATATATTTCTACAGCCAAATCAACAATTTCATTAACGTCTGCAAAATTACACATTGGTAATAGAATGAAAACGCGAATTTCTATTTCCCAGAGATTATCTGTCATCAAATGAGATTGGTGTGAAATTGCTCTATGTTTTGAATCTCTTGGAATTAGAATTTTGTATTTTACTCTTAGATTTATTTTTTCATTTTTTGTTAATTTGCAATAATCTTTTATTATGTAGTTTATTATTTTATTTAATATTATATTTATATTGCCGTGCTGGCGTGGTCGTGCGGTCTCGGCGGCGGCCAGCCGTGGCGACCAGTGCGCCAGTACCTGGGTTCGAATCCCGGCAGTGGCATGGCTGTTTCAATTTCCTTTCCTTTATTGTTTGCCTCTTCTTCGCTTTCTCTTCGGTCTGACGTCATTCCTTAATGGCGTCCTGGGGGCAGGCAACGGGAAACCACCTCCAGTATCTTTCCTCAGGTGTTTCTAGGAGATCCATGTGAGACCTCCATAGAACTGGACCTGTCTTCGGACAGAAAACTATGGATGGATGGATTTATATTATTAATGTATGTATTGCTTAGATGTACTCAGCAACACAGTCCATAATTTATTAATGAGTCAATAAATGATTTGTATATTAATATCTTATATATCTCATAAAAAAGATATTTTGTATATGTTTAAATATAAATATTAAGGAGTTGAGTTTATTTAACATACATAAATAATGAGTTTTCAAGTGAATTGATCGTTAATGAATGAACTTAGATATCTATTTGTATTAATTATTTATATAGTTTTACAATTGCATCTTTGGGAGTTCATGTTATTGTTCATCAAACAACTATGATTATGATATTTTATGGACGGATTTGTATGTAAAATTAATTTTTTGTTCTTACTATCATTATTTTTGTTTTTTTGACTGTTTATTTTCATTTTATTATTATGTGTCCATACAATTAATTTATTAAAGTCTTTCTGTATGTTTTTTTTTCTGCAGTTTTACCATTTTCATTTACATTTATTAAGATGATATCGTCCGCATAAGCATAAATGCTGATATTGTACTATGTAATCATCCTATTAATAGGCGAAAGTTGTACGATCTTTGTAAATTTGTAGTTTTGTAAATTTGTAATTTGAAATAACCAATCATAGAGCAGCGTTGGAAAACGTCAGGCATGATGTCACACCCAAGTAGATGGCGTCTCTACTATTTTCTCCACTTCACCACAACGAATCGCAATTACACAATTATCAGCGTATTGAGATTTTCTTTCCCACATAAATGAAGTTTACACTGAAATGCTTGAAGTTCATGCGTCAAAATTTATCAGAGAGTTTGTAAAACCTCGGTTTTTACATAATTTCGGCTGTGTCGCCGCTCTCTCAATATTCAACAAGTAGAAGATAATGACGATGCACGTGTCCTCATTGTTGTCCAGACAGGATTATTGGTATTGGCTGTTGGACATTCGTTATTATTATTGTTATTGTTGAAACTGGTAAATCAAGTTCTACCCGTTTTTGGCCTCACATATGACATTGTAATGACGCAAATCGTCTGCCAATCAAACGTGTGGATGCCTCACATAGAAATGCATCGTGTCTCACAAAGTTAATCATCTCAAAAAAAAAAGGGTGTAACATGGAACGCGAGAAGAAGCATAGAAGACATTGTTTGTTATACGAGTTCGATAAAAAGAGTATGGCAGCCGCAGCATGTCGCAATGTTTGTCAATTTTATGGGGAGGATGTAATAGACGAAAGCACATGTCTTCGATGGCTTCGTAAATTTAGGGAAGGAGACAAAATCAGGCTAGGAGTGGACGGCCATCACACATTGGAGAGGACGATATTGACCAAGCCATAAGGAACAGCCCGAACCCAACCGTGCAAGAATTAGCGGAGACCTTCAACGTACGCCGTCGAGAGACGGCTGGTTTAGTTGGGATTTACGAGAAAGTTGGATCGTTGGGTTCCACATAACCTGACAGCTAAGCAACGGGATGACCGAATCGCCACCTGTGTTTCCTTGCTTTCCCGGAACAAAAATGACCCATTCTTGACACGAATTGTGACAGGAGATGAGAAGTGGTTTATGTACCGTAACGTAAAGCGTCGTAGGACTGTGTGTCGCCCTTCTGAGCCGCCTGCATTGACTTCGAAAGCTGAACTTTATCCCAAGAAGGTGTTATTGAGTGTGTGGTGGGATGTGCAGGGAATAATTCACTAGGAGGTCCTGCCACTCAACAAAAAAATCAATGCTGCCTTCTACTGTCTACAGTTAGACAGGCTGCATTCAAATTTAGTAGCAAAGCGGCCAGGTCTCATCAATCGTCGCGGTATTATCCTTCATCACGATAACGCCAGGCCACATGCTGCTGTCATCACTCGCCAAAAGTTACTGGGCTTTGGCTGGGAGGTTTACCCCACCCTCTCTATTCTCCTGACTTGGCACCAACTGACTATCACCTATTTCGTGCGTTGAACAATTCCTTTAGTCAGAAAATCTTTGATGATCTTGATGCTGTGAAATCTGCCATCCAAGACTTTTTTGACTGGAAACCGCCGGAATTTTACCGCCGTGGGATTCATCTCCTACCAGAAAGATGGCAAGAGGTCCTAGATAGCAATTGGGATTATGCACAATAATAGGTACTGTTCATTTTGCGTTTATTTGCTCTTCTTTATGGTTAATGAAAACGGGTAGAACTTTTGCACTCACCCAATATTTCTCTAGTTGCAGCATTGATTAAATTCTCCAAAGCATATGTATTAAAAATTTCTAAATATTTCAATACAAGTGAATTGGTTTTCGTTTCTGAAATATTAATATTCATATCACCAATGATTTAAAAATTATATGTTTTTTCTAAATTGTTGTGATTTTAGTCTATTCTTTTCTCTAGTTCTTGGAGAAACTGATTTTTATTGGTCAGTGGAGATTTATAAAACTATTAATAACTTTTCAGAAATTGTGCTATTATTAGTTTTATTTATATTAATATCTTTATATTTTAATATACTGGCAATATTTTCAAACGTTATTGTATCAATTTGGAATTTTGTAAATATATATTCATTTTTATAGTACATTATTATCCCACCACCTCTTCTATTCTTTCTGAGGTTATATATCATATTATAATCTTTCAGAGTAAAATATTTAATTTCATTTTCATTTATGTTTGTTCTACTAAAAACTATTATGTTTATTTCATTTTGGAATTTTTGTATATTGCAAATAAGATAATCAAAGTTTTTTTCATACTTCTTATGTTTATATTTAATATTTTTTCAGAAGACTGATTTTTTTTATTTTATTCATATACTATTCTTCAAAGTTGTTATACAGCTGTTTAAATTTTTCTGATTTGGTTCCAAATATTTAAATGGATTTTTTTTCACTCTATTATTAGTTTATCTTCTTCATTCATTATTTTAATTATATGTGAATTTCCATCCCTTTTTAACTAATACCTTATGGCATTTTGTCCAACTTTTCTTTTGCTTCTTGCTTTCCAAAATAAGTTTTTTTTTTCTTTTCGTTAAATTCTTATTAAAATAGATTTTACTAGCGTCATTGTTATTGAAAATTTCATTATTTCTTAAAGTTTTCTTTTCTTTCATTTTTTCCATTCAGATTAAGCTATTTTAGGAGGTTGGGAATTTGATTATGATCGGTTTTATTTTGTTCTGGTTAAAAGTTTGTACTCTATGCATAACTTCTATATTTTGTAGTTGATCTTTCACTCCTATCTTGTCTGCAATTTTACTTTAAATTTTTGTAGTTTTTCATTTGGTAATTGGCTAACTCCATTTAGTTCCAAATTAGTTTGCCTTAATTTTTTTTCAGAATTGTCCTTTTCTAATTCCAGGATTTTGATTTTCTCCTGTGTTATTTTCATCTTCATGTTTTAAAAGTCTTTTCTCAGTTTGTATTTGCTTACTGTCTGTTGTTGATAATTTTTTTTGTAATTTCTTCATAATGTTCATTTATATACTGTAGTTTAGACTATTTTTTTATCTCTTGGATTTCTGATTTGATCTCTCTTGCCTCTGTATTAACTGGTTTATTCCTAGGACTGAGTCAATTTCATTCCTTGGGTTGAATCCATTTCATTTTGTTGGGGTTGAGTAGCTTGGCTTTCATCTTTCTTGTTTGTTTCTTTGGTTAATTTTGTTCTAAAGATTATATTTTTACATGTATTGCATCTCCTTTTCCTTGTAGACATTGGGATATTTGCTTCTGTTTGAATGTTCATGCATTTTAGGTGGAATTCAACTCCACATCCTAGACATCGGCCCT
>JAFIDM010004315.1:43221592-43241181 GCA_023159025.1 Thereuonema tuberculata | reverse complement strand
ATAGTATAATTAATAAGTAAACATATCATTTTATTTTTTCAGAACATTTTTATTTTTTATGGCAGTTCAATGTGAGGCAGTACTGCTTTTGTTTTGTCCCTAATTGTTTCTTACTATGTTAGTTTAAATTATATTTTTTTGCGTTAAAAAGTGAATGCAAAATATATATGCTAATTCTTGAACTTAACTATTTTGTTTTATTTTGATTTCTAAGTGAAGAATTTTGTAGGTATCTAGTTTAAAAAACTCCCGCCTTTGGACTGCCTGTAGGTGTATAAGAACTGACACCGATCATTTGATTATCAATTTTACAGTTTTTTCTATTTAACGTCTCTGCAAAAAATACTGTAATATCCTTGTAAAAAAAAGTATACAGTGTAGTCTCACTTATACGAATATGAGGGGGAACCAAAAATTATTCTTATAAGTGAGTATTTCGTGTAAGTGAATTACATATAGGAGTATGGGGGTTTCGCCGGGGAATGAGAAATTCTTCGTATAACTGAATGTTTCATATAAGTGAGTTTCGTATAAGTGAGACTTTCCTGTATTCCTGTAAGTTAATGTAGATTTTTTTTTTCGTATTTTTTCAGTGCGTCCCAATTTGGAGACAATGCCTTACTCTATTCTCAGGCACAAACATCTCTTCATTTACCATAAATATTGGGGTAAGTATATTTTTTTTCTTTTTCATTTTCTACAAATAATTCAAGATACAAGAAGAAGTTTGGAACAGAACCCCCCCCCCCCAAACAAATTCACATTTAAATAAACTGTTCCAATTTGTTTTTGAGGAATTTATTAACTTTGAAAATACTTAACCGAGTTCGACTTAAAAATAACGTAAATGAAATGATGCTATTATATATTTTGTTTTCTTTGATATTTATTATTTAACTGATTTTTTTAAAACTCTCTTCTTCAATGATTATTTTGCGATCTGTCATCAAAGAAATAACATTAAACAATCTGTCAAAGGTAACATAAGAGTAAATAAAAGAACAGATCGTTGTTGTTGTTTTAATATTACCTAATCTTAAGGCTTCTTTGAATGCTAGTAATTCTGTGATCTGAAATGTGATTCTGTGACTGATTTAGGAAATGAAGAGTGTAGAGTAAGTATAAATCAAAAGGATGACTCAGTGTTTTCAGTGTAGAATAATTATTTAAAAAAATATTATTTTTACATATACCATGTTTCTAAGACGGACTAAAAAGTATAAAATAATTTTTCCTAGCCCCAAACAGAATCCTAACCCCATAGAGATAGCCCTGAATCTTTGTGACTGTAAATTTTTAATAGCTATGAAAATACTTGTAAGATTTAAAACGAAAAGCGTGGGACGCATGCAATAGATAATTGAGATGGTATGGATGGAGTGAATATTATCTTGCGCCCCACGTTTTTCGTTTTAAATCGAAATAAATCGTTTTAAATATTTTCATAGCTATTAAAAATTTACGATCACAAAGTCTCAGGACTATCTGTATGGGACTAGGAAAATTATTTTATACTTTTCAGTAAGTCTTAAAAACGTAGTATAGTAAAAAAAATATTTTTTAAATAATTATTTTCTGCTTTTTAGTCTTGTGTGTATGAAATTTTTCAATCGATTTTCAACATTTTGATGAGATTATAAGAGAGACATGTGGTAAATTTCAGGTGCATTTCAGTTTCTATTCTCTTGTCGTTTTTGCTTCTCCTTCTGTAGGCGTCGCTTGCGCGACAGCTCCAGCGCCATGTGGCCATTCGCAAAAACACTGACAGTGCGCGTCGGCAACGCAGCGCCGCACCGACCTGTCATCCGAAGAATTAGGGTTCCCTAACGAACAGACAATGTTACTGTTAAGTAAGCGAGTTAATATTGCATTGTCATCCAGTTCTGATCTATGTTTAAAGTTTAAAGTCTCTAGCTTATCGGGAAGTTAGTTTAAAATCAATTGCAAAATTTGCACCGAACAAACAGACAGACAAGAAAGCGAGCTAATAAAAACGTGTTAATAATAATAATAACAATAAAAACTTCAAATGGTAGAAGTTCAGCCTTCGTGCAAGAGCATCATACTTTCTCAATTTCTTGCCTTGAAAAGTTTTGTTTTACCGGACGGGTAGACGAACAGTATGAAACACATAAAATTCGCAATGATAAAATATGAGCTAACATAAAACTGCAACTAAAGCACAAAGATGTAATACAATGTTTCGGCAAAAAACACACAGAATGGGCAAGTCTTTCCTACTTCAGTCCCACGAAGATTGCGTTTCATCAATACTGGGAGTTTCCTCTTATGGTTAAGAAAAAAAGAACGCATTTCTAAACACAGGTTCAGTCCAAGACGATGCTTCAATTCGAAAGTGAATATATTAGAATCATCTAAGGCTTTAAGTTTTCAATCTTATTGCAAATTGGTGCTACTTTACCTTGTGCTCGATGGACTCAGTTTATATTTTAACATGTGCTCTACATAACGTTTCTATTTCAACGTAAGCCTACATCAGCTTCAGGTGGTTGAGCGCCACCAGTTGAGCTCGAAAGCCAATAGAACACACGCTAAAGGAGTATCAAAATTTATCATAGGAATGACTGATGATGAAATTTGCAGTAAAATTACAGTATAACTTTAAAAATTCACAGGCATATTCCACCAACTCAACTGAAAAATTGGCCATTAACTATTGCATTTGTGTTATTATGATTAGGAGGATTTGAGTAACCTTGAAGAATTTGATTTCTTTACATTTGGATCTTCTGAATCACTGATTCCAGATTTTTTTATTATAAACCTCAAAAGCACTAAAAAAATTAAATCGTACTTCTTAATAGAAAATCATCACACAATACAAAGGGTGAAAATTTCCATATAAGACTGACTTGAAATAGTGAAGTGATCTTTATATAATTTATCTCATAACAGGAAACGGAATATACTTTATTTAACGACAAAATAATTCATTGATATTTATTTTCTTTGGCAGATTTCGATGGCGACGGATGTTTAACATGGGATGATTTCAATCTAATGGCGGAGGTAAATTCAAACATTATTATAATTTCAAATAACTAACGAGATTTATAAATCGCTTCATACAGCCAAAATAAAATAGCCTTAGAACTCTCTAATGTAAACTAATGTTCACAATTTGTAGCAAATAATTCAGATAAAAGTTGAAAGATATTTGGTACTGCCCTCCCTCCCCCACCTAAACAAAGTTTAATCTGTTTACGTATTACCAGGAATGGTTCTGTAAAATATTACGATTAATTTTTATTTAATTCGTTGTAATCGCAAACTTGTTTCAAGACAATAATTAAATCACTTTCGAAGTTATTTTTAAATGTTAAAATCAGAATGGTCACTTCCGATTTCTAAGGTCAAATAATCTCAAGAAAATTATAACACAAATTTTCATATTTAATATAGAATATTTAACGTGCTGAGATAAATAGTAAACAAAAGAGAGAGAGAGAGAGAGAAAAACACAAGGGCAGCACCTGACTAAAATAAAAATGATTCGATTATGGGAAGGAATTGGGAACGGCCGTTTCTTCCTCCACCGAACCCATCAGCCCAATTCCGCCTTCCCCAATAAAGGAATCAGAAAGGCAAGATCTTATTAGTGAAGATCTAATATTCACTAATAAGATCTTGCCTTTCTGATTCCTTATTGGGGAAGGAGGGACTGGGCTGATGAGTCCGGTGAAGGACGAAACGGCCGATCCCAATTCCTTCCTATAATCGCATCAGAAAAAAATTTTTTCTTTTAGTCAGGTGCTGCCCTTGTGTTTCTCTCTTTTTTTTTTTTGTTTACTATTTCTTATTTGTAATAAACAAAAAAGTGCAAAAATGAAATATAGAAGATTATTTGTTTATTTAAAAATACTGTAAACAAATATTTTCATTAAATCTTTCAATCGTGTTCGTCGATAATGTTTTCAATTTCCAAAAAATATCCTTTTATTTCAAAAGACGAAGTATCAAAGCAATGCTTTCTCGGGAAAATAAACCTCTTTTACTGATATTTTCTACTCTAATTCAAATTTTGTGTTTAGAAATATGCTGTCTATCAACGAAGAGGAAAATACGAACAAGATGTCGTCGACAGATGGAAGAAAATCGTCAAGATATGGTGGGAATCACTTTCTTCCCAAGCAGATATTAATAAGGTAAACAGTTTCCTTAATAATCATAATTTTATTTAATTTGTGCAGTCTTACAGCTCGAAGATTTGTCAGGAAAAAAAAAAAAGCTAAAAATCTCTGATTTGATATTTAATTGAATTGTTTGTTTTGTGATTACGCGATGATTTACTGAAGTTCCAAAAACCAGCTTTGGACTTCTCATTTAAGCGTCTTTCACCTCAATAACCAAGTTTAATCCAAATTATTTGTACTTTTATCTCGTCTTATAATTATGTGGCAATACAAGTCTTCCTGAAAACTATTTTAAAGATCCAGATTTTTTTTTTTTTTACCTAAAATATTTAGGTTCGTGAACATTTAAAAAATTCCAACATAAGACCTTAAAAAAGTCATTATCCAACCAATAAAAACTACTTCCGAATCAATGCCAAAAGATTCATTAATATTCTATAAGGAAAAAAAGCAAGCTAAATGTGACGAAAGCATCCTCGTATTTGCGAAAACATAGGAATCTTAAACAGATCACACCTTGTTACTGTCTTGAGTCAGATCAAGTGAAGACTTATTTATATCCGAAAAAGAAATAAGAATCAAGGGGAAAAAATATTACATGTCATGGAAATCCTGAGAGGGATGATAACGTGTTTGATTTGGGGGGATTTGTTGGTAGATTAATTATAGTAGCTGCTCTCGTAGTTATAAGTTTTACCAAAGTCTTGCCCCTTTATTTAATAATAATGTTTCTAAAAGAATTTATTATATTGTTTTTCTTTGTTCTGTTATTTAGGATAGCACAGTGGATTTTGAAGAATGGCTGAAATTCTTTGAAAAATTAGGAAAAACCACCACTAATCACACACAGTTGCCTGAATTTCTCAAGAATTTCTTACAACTGTATTACATTACTTTAGATTATAACAGTAAGTAACTTTCATTGTTTTACTGAATCAGAATGTTTAAGTAGAATGTGGGCTAAAGTCTAGTATCCGGCACCCCTCGAACGGCCTTCGAAATAACTTTCATGCTGATGAGGTCCGAAGGACCGAAGCGTTTATTCCAATTAGCTGTAGATTAGGTCTGCTGAGCTGCAGGATGTACATATTGGTAAATTTGGAAACAATTTTGGCCCTTTCAAAAATTTTTTCCCATTCATTAGCCTTCCAAACAGATTTCATCCGATCGACTTCCAGTCAACCGGGGTGCCGTTAACTAGACTTTTACCAGAATGTGGTAAGACATTAGCGTCGCCTCTATTTATGATAATTTTATTGTTCTGTAATTATCTTTTAGCTGAGTAGCCACTTCAATTATTTTTGCATTCTTTTATCAAACACTTAGATGATAATGTAAGGAAATAAATTTAACGTGCTGGAAGTTTTAATCGAAACAATAAAGAGCCCTTGCTTCTAATTTTGTTGTTTTGACAGATTATATATGTTCGAGAGAAAACAATAAATGAAAATTTTATTTTCTAGTGCCACATAGAAATGACTCAGCGACTTCATCATACTGTCACATTGTTGTAAGAGTTCTATTATTGCATTGTTGACTATAGGAAGAGACAAAAAAGAAAATTAATTAATTAACATTGGAGTTTGCTACTCAAAGGAGATCGACGAATGTAAAAACAGGATGTCAAAGGTGGAAAGGTCAATGGGAGATTGTATAGGGTGGCGAACATAAAACCGGCCCCAAAATAATAATACAATACAAAAAGAAATGCCTTTTCGAGCCGGCTTTATGTGTTCCACCTTGTAGTAATAGTAAATTGCTGCAGTCGTGAGCTCTGATGTTATCGCAATTATTTTTGCATCGACGGAATATTCGCTGCATCACATGAGAGACCATTGACCAAGACACGCATTCATTTCAATGAGAATTCCCGATGCAGGCACTGAAAGGTTATTCTTCTTTACAAATTGTCGAATGAAAGCCTGTCTCAAATTTCTGTTCCAATTGTGAAACCTTGGCATCGTCTCTAACATCAATTTACTATGAATTTTCTTTTAAAACTTGGCGACCATTATCATTGCCTGCTTTGCCTTCATATTCAATTTCGCAGCTGATGACGTCAAATCAATCAGAAGCCTCGATTTGTTTTTCAGGAATGCTTTATTAACGAGTTAAATTTAAAAGCTGAATAATAATATATTAATTCAAAATAATTCCATCATTAAGAAAATACAAAGTTCGGCAAGAATTTTCCAATTGAAATTTTCAGTTGCTTCTATCAAATGTTTTAATCATGCCCATTGCTTTTTTGTTTAATCTCGACCTCCTCCTCAGAAGGGAAATAAAGACATCTAATTTTTGCTGGAAAACCTCTGACCATTTGTGATGTGATTTTTTTTTCTGCTACTGAGAGAAAAGTTATCAGGAAAATATATGGTCCTGTATTTGAGAATAATGAATGGAGAATAAGATATAACCTGGAAATAATATACTGGAAAATCTAGATATTGTCAGATTTATTGAATCCCGGCGACTCCAATGGTTTGGACATATTCAGCGGATGGAAGACTCCCAAATGCCAAAGAAAGTATTGAATACCAAAATATATGCCAAGAAAAAAAAAGGGAGACCAAGAATGAAATGGCTTGACAACATTGTACAAGATCTGAGAAGGATGAATATTGTTGGTTGGGGACCGATGACACAGGACAGAGCACAATGGAGGCTCGTTATCAAGGAGGTCAAGGCTCACACAGGGATGTAGCGCCATAGAGGATGATGATGTATAAATTATTTCTATTGATTTCATTTTCTTCTTTTACGTTTTTATCTGTAAATTCATTATCGTCTTATCTCATAACGGTATTGCAAATATTTTCTTTCCAGAATTTGAAGACTTTCCTAGAATACTTATGGGCTGATATTTTGTTATTTTCTTCATATTACTTAGGTTAGCTGTATAAAATACAGTGTTTCTAGTCATTTAAACTATATTTCAATTATATATACGAAGGCGTATATTAAGGAAAGAGGGGTAGAGACCCTTGACTTCTACCTGCCCCTCAACATCAACAATACAAGAGCATCATGTATGTGTTCATGAAAACTAATAGATCATTCACTAAGGGTGGCTTTAGATTTCAGGAAATATATTTTCTAAACCTGTGCCTTTAGGTTAATATTGATGTGCGGTCGAAAGAATGACAAGGACTAGTGTCAGAGTTTCAACTTAAGGCACACACACTTTATTTACAGATTATATATTATACATATTCGGGGGATTCTCAGAATCTGCTCGAGCTTTCTTTTTCGTCCGTCACTGGTTACTCGAAGCTTTCTGTTCGGTCCGTCACTTGGAGAGAGAGGTAGTCAATTGGCCTCCCGGTTAATCCAATCACAGGGCAGTTTAAACTGACCAATCGGGAAGCCTTTTCAACTTTGCATCAAAATGTCACTATGTGACACTGAATTGTGTCATTGGACTCAGTTGTGTCCAAAAACCTGGAGCCAATGGGATTTACACTGTATGTACTTATTTTCCACATACCCATCTTGACGATTCTGGTATTTTCTGAGTCTGGGATTTCTTGAATTCATTTCATTCTAGCGGGTTAAAGTTAGGTGATCATGGTTCCACTCCACTGATAAAGAAAATATTTTAATCATTGGTTTCAGACTTTTCGACACCCTGTATGTAAAAAGATGAAAATATGGATAATGAATGTGAAACTGGATAGAGATACGGAATGAGTGAATAATCATTTGTCTTACTTTTTTTTTATTATTATTATTTCAGAGGATGGGCTTTTTTGCATTAAAGACTACCGGACTTACCTGGCCAATTATAATATGGACGTTACCAGAGCTGATGAGTGTTTCAATTACATGCTGAACGTAAGTCAAAAATACACAACATAGATTTAATTAGAAATAAGTTCCCAAAAACTTACCCGTCAAAATATTGAAAGAACAAAACTAGTAGGCCTATTGGTATTTTAAGGGCAATTAAAGAGCTTCAGTAGAATTAAAGCACTTTTCTCCTCAGATATTTAATATTCTAGATATAAGTGTATCCAGGATGTTGGAGTGGGAGGGGTTCTGATAGTCAGTCATTCAACCAAAAACAAAAAAAAACAAAAAAAAAAACTAAATATTATTATGTCGTTTATATTACAACTTTAAGAAAAAATATCAAGTTTAAGTTTAATTTTGATTTAATAAAATTAAAATTTGAAAAATGAAAAATTAGTGACATAAATAATTATTTTTATTCTGTCAATAATTCATCAAATAAAATACAGAAAAATCAAATATGCAATATATGCAGTACAAAATAGCAGTTAACTGTATTTTTGTGTAAGTTACTTTTATTTTACATCTTTTTAGTTTAATTTGAATCATCTTGTAAAATTTATATATCTCTATGCAGAGCACAGAGAGAGTACAAGTGCAAAACAATGTCAGACTTTGACTGTATACATTCCAGATTATGGGGAAAAGATTTCTGCAATAAAAAAAAATTAGTTCAAAAAAATGTCCGACAGGGGAAATATGGTGCTGCGAGCAGTACCAGTTGTTGAAATCTGCATAGCACGTATGTTGTAATGCATCGAATCAGGTGTATAATGAAGTGTGAGGCTGGTCAGAGACATTCTTTGACGAGCATGATGGTTCTCTCATTGTCAGAATGCTCCTTACTTTTAAAGTTATTCTACCAGAATGGTGAAAATGCTGTACAGATGCCACAAATTATTGCAGAAAGGTCCAGTGACACTTTGTGCATTGTGGCGTATGACTCATCAATTGGAGAAGAAGGGTAACAAGACGAGGGCTTAAACCTATGATACTTCAAGTTGTCAAAGATGTTGCAACGGCAGTCGTTGAGCAATCGCATGAGAATGTTGCAGGTATGAGGTAGTGCTCCTGCCATAGCAAGGCAATTACGTTATATCATACACAACAGTATCGAGAAGTTTGCGCAAAGCATTACATAACTATCCCTATAAGCTCAGCTACCTTCAAGAGTTGCAACCTGGAGATGGCGAAATCCTTAGAAATGCTTTTTTGACATTAACAGTATTGATTGGGTTTACTGCCATATTTCTGATTGGCCCATTTCCTTTCAGGAAATCCAACCAGATCTGTGACCTATATGGTAATTGCAACTTAATATTGAAACATGCTGCATAGTTTCATCATCCCGCACCTCCAATAAAAGAAGATGCCTCAATTCAACAATATTTATGCAAGTTGGAGAATCCTCCCCACATAAGATGCCATGTTCAACAGATGCTATGATAGTATTTCAGAGGATGGAATCATCAGTTGTGCATTCCCAATAAAATGGCCACCACTTCACCAGACCTTAACCCCTATGATTTTTGACTTTGGGGTTACCTCAAAACCATGTTTATCGAGGCAACATTCTACGCCTGGCAGATTTGGAAGACAGAATCATACTACACAAGCGAAACATCTCTACAAATCAATTGAGTTCTGCTGTAGAACATGCTATCACTCGGCATGCTGTATATCGGCTTTTGGCCCTGCAGAACAGCCAACAAATTGAACATTGCCTCTGACTATCATTGACAGCTTTAGTTCGCTCTCGGTGCTATTAACCACTTTTACATAATGTATGGAATGAATGAATAAAAATCACTTGATAACATGCCATTGTTTAAGGTTCCTTTCCTGTTCACCATCTAGTTCATACAACTATAATTGGTTTTCTCAGGCAGCATCGTATTTCCCTCTTGGTCAATTCTGAAACTATTTTTTTTATTGCAGAAATCTTTTCCACATGATCTGTAAGTTATTCAGTCCAAGTCTGACGCTGTTTCGTCCACTGGTTCTCTCTCTCCAGAGTGCACTGCATAGGGGTACTTTAATATGAATCACCTTATAACTGAGATTCTTTCTATATTCCTTAGGCCCAGGACAAGGCCAGTGGTGGGAAGTTGAACCGAGACAGATTCAATGAATTGGTTTATGACTTCTTTGTTTCTCAGGACTATAATAGTCCAGGGAAATACATCTGTGGACCTTTTGATTCTTTCAAGATTGAAGATTTAGAGAAGAAAGTGAAAAAGCATTAAAAGAAATAAAACAAACAGGAATGAGGAATAGAAGCATAAAGAATTTTTTTTAATGGATTTTTGTTTTTAAATACAAAATGAAGATGAAAAAGGACGAAAGCAGGCCTTAACCAACTGACAACTAATCTTACTTCTTCAGTTTTCTGGATTTCAGTAAATTCTGACAGGTCTTTCAAAGTGCCTTTTTTTTCTGAGACTTCTCTAACTGAAGCTTACTGTGAACTGCATATTATTTTGTCTTAATATTGTATTATTATAACAATATTTATTGTATTTAACATTATTAACAAATAATGGAAACATCTCTCATTGACTTTAAGGTGTAAATATACAATACTGTATTTCTCAACATAAAAAGTATTGTGGGGAAACAACAGTCAGTCTAAAAGCCACTGCGATATATGAATAGATCATTTTAGAGATGTCAAACATCAGTTTAACTAACTTATTTATAAAGTTTTCATTACTGGATTCATTAGATTCATTCACATCTTTTGTCTTTCATCAGCAGCCATTATCTCTAATCAAAAAGAATATCAATGAACTGTTTTTGTAATAATCTCCAACTTAAAATGTTATTTTTATCAAATGACACTTTCATAACAAAAATTTGTTAAAAACCTACAAAAAAGAAAATAAAAAAAAGTTTTAAATTGGTAATTATTTTGATGAAAATGTCCCTTCATTTTGCATGCTCTTGAAACTAAATACAACTTTCAGAATAAGTAGTCAAAATTAATTTCTACAGGATTTGTAATTGTACATTTCCTAATTATACTGAATGAAAAGAAGTCCATTACTGATGACTACATATTTATTGACTTCGCAAAGTTCAAAAATCAACAGAGAGATTTCAATTTAGTCAAATTTGAAATCTATCTCAAGTATTTTCCAGGTTTAGTATTAAAAGGATACAATATTTCCACAAAGAAGTCATTTCAAAATTAAAATTTCCATAAATAGAATTATCCTTTTTCTTTAACTAACAGATTAAGAATGATTAAAAAAAATAATCAAAATAAAGAGAATCCTGGCTTTAGTTTCTAAGCATCTCACAATGGTAACGCATTCTGCTGATTTTCCATCAGGAATATTAAAAAATAATTAAAAAGCTTAATTTATTGTTGAAATTTCTTCAAATTTTAGAATTCCAATGACTATACGGAAGTTTTGGAGAATTATAATATGCCTTTATTTTATTTTTTTTGATTCAAATGATAGTAAGTTTGTGTGTCTTGACTGCAAAATATCATTCTGTGAATGATCATAAAATGTCACAGTTTAAATTTATTTTTTCTGTTTGGTGATAAAATTAAAACAAATTAAAGTGTGTATTAATAATTAGATTCATCAGCTATTGGGACAGTGACTACTACATATTATGTTTCTTCCAAGTGCTATGTAGGAAACCATCTTAACAGGATAAAAAAAAAAAAGTTTGCATTTAATTCTAAGTGAGGTGCATTTGGAATCTATTGAATGCGTGATAAATGTTATCTTCTTCAACTGCCTACAAATGAAAGTAAGTTTTTTTTTTTTTTTTCCTCTCGCGATTCAGAATTTCATATTGAATCAAACCTAGGGTGAAAATCACTTTGTCAATCCTAACTCTATGGTTGATTACAATTGCTAAGTCAACAAATATTTTTGCAAGTTTATGATACATTTCTTTCAATGAAATTAATTCTATAACAAAAGAATAAAACTGGCAAGCAAATAGTTCATTTTTTTTTTCCTTGAACATTTGGAAAAAAAAAAACTTCTAGAGGAAAGGGCGCAGTCCCTTAAATCAGCCATCTAACCAAAAAAAAATAGATTCTACTCTCAATATTTCGAGATTATCAAAGGGGGGCAGGGACATGACTCTTCTTGGCCCTCTTCCTACATATACCTACAAACTGTTGTAAAATTGCTACTTTTAGTATCATGTTAATTTTGATTTTACATTAATTTATTGTTAATAACTATTGTTTAAATCTATTATATTAAGCAATCAAGCTAATAAGAAATAATTCTTCAAAATTGCAAGCTTCATCTCGTTTGTTGGTTGCAACTCCCAGGCCAACACAGACAGATAAACATCCAAGTCAGCTCTAAGATTTTGACCTATCAGTTACACTAACTTTTAGGAAATGTTACTGATGGAAAACTAATTCACAGAAATAAAGCTTTTGACTCTGAGGAGACCTGATATTCTGCTTTTGTAGGTCATCAAGAAAAAAAAATCCCAAAAGAACAAATTGTATAAAATTATAGGGAGTTAATTCATTTTTGAGATTGTAAATCAACTTTCAGATGATCCAAATAAAAATAAACACATTTCTTTAATCTATAAAATCAATAAACAATATATTTAGTATCCTCAATTTCTCAGCCAGTCATTTTGGGTTGCATCTTGATCCTTCTATCAGTATCCAACTTATTTCTGTTGATTTACTATACAAGACCAGAGTTCTATTATAACTAGGGCTGGCGAGTACTCGAGTTTTCGAGTATCTGTCGAGTATTTTTTACTACTCGGAGCTCGAGCGAATAGTGGAGACTACTCGAAAACGCGAGTCGAGTAATTAAAAAGTGTTGAAAATGCCGATCGCTATTATTTTACAAGACATGTGTTTGACAAATTAAAAACATACTTGAGTGTGTGTTGTTTTATTTAATCCCCATTCCTTTAAATGAATACTGATTTAATTCGTATGATTATCTTAACAGGAACGTCGCCCCCCCTTTTTTTTTTGGTTGTGAAAGTAAGATTTTTTTTTTTTTTTGGTTGTGAAAATAAGATTTTGTTGTTTTTTCTTTTGTTTTTGTTTTTTTTTATTTTGGTTGTGAAAATAAGATTTCATTGTTTTTTTTTTGGTTGTGAAAGTAATCCCTTAAAATATGCTATGAAACTAAGTCTTTTACTTATAACCCGTGCTACTCGACTCGATACTCGAGTAGTTGGCGCAACTACTCGACTCGACTCAAAAAAACCACTACTCGCCCACCCCTAATTATAACTCGCATTTTTACTGTTCTCTTTTTCTAAAGTTGAGAATTTTTTGGGTAACTTCCCAAAAAGTAAAGTATCTTCGAACTCAATTTGGTCAGACTGTAAAAGAAAATTAAATTTCAAGAATAAAGAAGAATGTGTATTATTTGTGCTTTTGGTGGCAAAATTCCAGCAATATCGATATCTTTCTGAATTAAATCTTGCTATTTTTCAGTATCTTAATTTTTGCAACAAACTTGTCATGCCATATTTCAATTTAAATTTTGAATATGGTCATCTATTATACAAGTTAACTGACTGACTAATTCTTCAATATTTTATATTGGAATATCTTGCAAGATATCAATATACTGCAACATAACTATGTAGGCAACATTTGTATGACTACTGAATGTTAAGGTAGGTAATTCATAATAGTGTATTCAATAAAAAATATTATGGAAAAAGTTGTATAGAAATAGGAGATCAGTATGGTTTGCAATTCTACCTGAATTCTACACTAGTATTTGTGAAAAATGCAACAAAAATGCCTGAAGGAATGATGGTAATCTCTTAAAACGTAAAGGATATGCAAAACAGGGTATGACTGATTAGAATTGGAGAGCGACTGGGCAAGCAGTGCCCTTGAAACTGTCATGGTAGGGTGTAAATAGAGGGTTGTGTAGGAGCCACAGAAGTAGTCCATCGTGGAGAGTGAGCTGTAAAAGTGTCTCCAGGATTCACTATGCCTCGTCGATAATGCAGGGCACAGTATCGACAAACAACAGTGTTTGAACTTGAATGAATGATTAGTCTGCTTGAAGGTGGGTTATATACCACAACATTGCTGCTTGTACAAATCACATAATGCCATGACAATGAAGCACATATGGAACCGGGTGCATCAAAAATCCGCAGTGGACCACGAAATGTGAAGATACACCTCTTCTGAATGTCAGTGACAGATCGTTACATCATCGCAAGTGTTGGCACAACAGCAGAGCACTGCAACAAATATGGCACTGTCTGCCTTCACAATGCGATGTTGCCTGCTGCAGAGAGCACTGGTTGCACGCATCCCTTTTGCGCAGATTCCCTTGACCCTGAACCATTTATGCCTTAGGCTACATTTGATCATAAATTATCATTTGTGAATCTAGACAACGGCTTGCTGATTAGCAACATGTCAGTTTTTCAGACATGTCCTGCTTTACCTTGGACTAAAATGATGGCCACATATACATTAGAAGGTATCATGGTAAGTGCCTTCCAGCATGCATTGTAGAGCATCATTCTGACGAAATGCCGTACATGATGATATGGGGTGCCATTGGGTACTATGCATGATCTCGGCTGCTACAAATTGAGGGCAATCTGAACAGCAATGACTACATCAGGGAAGTTCCAGAGGCTGAAGCCATACCCTTCCTTCAGAGCACTCTTGGCACTATATTCCAGCAGGATAAAGCTCGACCACAAGTTGCCAGGAATGTTCAAGGCTTCTTTGCAGCATGGCAGATACCACTTCTTCTCTGGTCTGCATGTCGCCTATTGTCTGGGATATGGTCACTCGGCAGCTGGCCTGTCAAAGTCCTCCAGTAGTCAGTACCAATGAACTGTGAACTTGCATACAGACAGCCTGGTAAGTAATTCCCCAGGACACCATCCAAAGCCTCTTTGATTCGATGCCACGATGTAAGCTCTTACTGCAGCTCGTGGAGGCTTCACAATATACTGATTTCTACAGGTTATAATGTTGAAAATGCAATCATTTATGTACAGACATATCAGTAATATGTGATATAAATTTCATGCAAATCGCGCAATTCTTTCATGGTATTGCATTTTTTTACAAACACTAGTGTATCTTCAAGGATATAATAATAATTATGCAAGATAATGATTATACATGAAGTGGGCATTCTAGTAAGTTTTTATCTACAATACCATTTGGATACTGTAATAAACTCCACGTACTGCCTATTGGGTACTTCCATATAACATGAAACTTGTACTGAATTCTAAAATTATTGGAGACCTTTCTTATTATTTGTCACTTTTGTAAGAACAGTATAGTTCATTTCTTCATATACATCAAGCACTATACCTCCTTTTTCAAACATATTCAATCCACTCCAAGGTCACCAAGTTTTCTCCTGGTCTTGAAATTAAAAGTTTTTATTTTACCTAAAGAAAACAATTCAGCTAAAAAATAATATATATTTATGAATTGTTTGTATTAAAAAAATGAAATGAAAATAAAAGGATGAAAATATATGATGAAATTAAATACGAAAGAATAAAATAGTCAACTAAAGACACTTTGAAACTGTGTAAAGATTATTCACATTATCATCAATTTATTAAATCATTAATGCTATTTATAAACAATCACACAAAAAAATAATATCATTCAAAACATGAAATAAAAATACAAAAATTCTGTACATAAATTAAACACAATGTCTTTCTATTACTATTTTGTACAATTCTCTGTTGAGCTTCATAATATCAAGTTTGGATGAGACATTTGACCAAAACAAAATAATAATAATAATACCAAAAAATATATATTGATTTTCCAAAAATAGCACATTTTTCATCTGTCCAACATTACTACTGCATAAGGAAAAAAAAACAAAAACGAAGTAATAAAATGTAACGTGCCAATAATTTTCCAATTGTTTCCAGTGTGACTTCATATTCTTTCCATTTCACAAATCCCTCAAAAGTAAAACAGCAAACGAATATCTATTTAATCAAACCAATATTCTTTATGCATTTTTTAAAAAATATATATATATATATATAATATATAATTTTTAAAATTGCCAAAAAAAAAAAGACAGAAAATGTAAAAAAATGGGTGAATAAAAGAAGAAAAAAAATGATTGATAATTTTAAATGAACAGCAGCAGCCAAATTGGAAATATCTGAAGACACAATTTGTGTAATAGAACTATTAACTTTTAAGGAAAAAATTTTATTAAGAAATTTAATATTTTTTTAAATGAAAAATTTTAGAAATGATTTTTTTTTTTTTTTTGTTGAAATCCACTATAAAATTTATAATGGGTAAAGAGTAAGCAAATCACTTTTTCAATATACAACTCAAATTTGAAATTATTTTAATATCAAGTAGCATTTAAAATCAAAGTATATCATATAGTTTGATTTCCCAATTAAGGTTTTTTACCCCCTCTTTGGTTAATACCCAGATCAACGCACAATGATAATAATACATAAAAACATTTCAATAAGAATTTTGTATGTTTCAAACTTGCACCTGTCTCATAATATCTTCTTATACTTCACAAGTACTGAATATCTTTCAAAGGTAAATAAAAAATTGTTTGAATAAATCTATTTTTAGGGAGTTGTTGTTTTTTTTCCCCCCCTTTCCAACTTTCACCAAATAAAATAAATTTCCAGTCATTTTATTCAGATAATATAGAATAAAAGAAAGAAAACAATACTCAAGTTTTTAAAGAGTAACTAAACAAAAACAACAACATTTCCTGATAAGCCTTATTTTTTTTATTTTTCTGTTTAGATAACATTTTAAAAATTTTAAAGATAACAGTATTTAAACATTTTTAAAGCAAAAACAGAGAACAATGCACAGATTCAGTAATAATTACATTTTTTTTTTTAAATATCATAATAAACGTTTTTCCTTATAAAATATCAGAGAATGTTTGACAAGGTTTAACGAATTTGTTTTTAAACAGAAAGAAAGAGAGATACAAAGTAAAAGGAATCAACTATAATTTGACTTTACAAAAAGTTTTTATAAGTGGATAAAAAAAAAAAAAAAAAATAAGTGAATCAAACCGTTTATTATAATTGGAAAATTTAGACTTAATGACTGCAGTGGAAACCAGTGACTATGTAAAAATTTGTCTTAAGACAACGTCTTTCTCCCTCTAAAATAAAGAAAGTAATATCAATAAGTGATAATGACTGACCCTGACTACTATTTTTTTTTTATATATTATTAGCAATTATATTAATTATGTACATTTTTAACATTATTGTTATTATTTCAGTATTCATATAAAAAAAATGTAATCCCCTTTTTCAAATTGCAAATAAATTATTATCAATAGATAACACCAAATATCTAAAATTATTTGTACATCATAATTGTTACAATAAAACATTCAGACAGTTACTTTTCTTGTTTTTATTTTGGTTTCAGAATGAAACAACATATGAGGACATGTAGCACTGTCAAACTAAACTTTTTTTTTTATTATTATTATTTTTTTTTTTTTTTAAAGTATTTTTCTGACACTGACTTTGGCACTTCAAGGTTTTTCTTTACAAAAAATATATATAAATAAGTAAATTAAAGTTAAAAAAAAAGAAATGAAAGCTACTGGCAATAAAACATTAATCGTTAACATTAGAATTAATTTCGAGTTTACGACAATTCCCACTAAAAAAAAAAAAAAACCTTTGAGTAATATCTTGTGCAATAATAATTTATCAGAGTGGAAGTAAAATAAAAAATATTATAATTTTAAATTGTAAAATTAAACTTTTATCCCCCCACATAGTTAAAAAGGCTTAAGCAAACATACAGTTGTTCTTTTATTATGATAAATAAAAAAAAAAAATCTCTAAATGTAAAAGTTTTCAGTTTCTAAAGATTTTACAATTTTCAGAAGACAAAAAAAGAAAAGAAATTCCCTGATTTAAAACTTCAAATATGATTGGAGTGCAGTACAGTTCATAATCCTACAATGCTTATCTCAAAAAGAATTTTTCTTTTACAAAAGCATTAAGACTTGTTGACTTGTTGAGTTCGACTCCATTAGAGCTGGAGTTTTTTCCTTTCTTTAGTTTCATCGCATCGTTTATGGAAATGTAACTATAATGCTTCCAAACCAACATTAAAATAATAATAATAATAAAAATTACTGAATAAAATTTTGATTTTTCACTTAAAATTGTACTGACTTGCATCAGAAAACTATTTCAAAACCAGTCTCAATCTGACTATTGTTGAGTTAGTAACATTTTTGCATGTATTGTTTAAAAACAATGCAAAAGCAAAATACTTGCTTCCTTATATTTAAAAAAAAAAAAGCACAAGTAAAAATTTCAAAAAGCTGCTTACAATTACTGTCCTTTGATATGAAGAAAATAATCTTCAATGTTTCAAAACATAAGGTGCACCACGGTTTGTTTGTTGTTTTCATTAACACTGTCAAGCACACGTGGAAGACAATTTTGAAGAGAATGAATCATTTAACCTGGATTGGGACATTCACTGTGCTTAATGTTGATTCAGATTTAGCTCGATTGGTCGCCACCCACATTCTGATGGTGTTACTTTTCCCTTTTTAAGCCACAGATCTCAAACTTCTGCGGTTCAAAGAGAATTACTATTAATTTACTAAATCTATGGCTAAAAATTCCCTTCAAGTTTTTAAGAACTGACAATTGAAAATATCCATCCTTGTTATTAAATAATTTACCTCAGACTACTTTGCAGGATACGACAACAGAATGGAAGGCAGATACTGTATCATTGGAGCAGCAATGGATGTATAGATTCAGTAAAAAATAAAATGTTAAAGTCTTCCAACATTATGTAATCTCCCAGATGCAGAAGGACTGGCAAGAAAGCGACACAATGAAAGAAGTCAAATTCTGACAGTTTAAATGGTGTTTGTCCCTCCAAAAAAGCAAAAAAAACCCACATTCAAAGTTGTGTGATTTTTTTTTTTTCAACTGATTCTTTGCTACTTCATTTCTGGCTGTTACTTTGAAGATGGTTTCTACAAATAAGATATTTTTTTTTCTCTTAAAAATGCATAAAAATCCTTTTATCAAAATCATGAAGATTGGCTCGAAATGAAGTAAAAAAACAAAACAAAAACAAAAATATGAGTGGATGGAAGAAAACCAGAAACACCACCAAAAGAAAAAGAAAGAAAAGAAAGAAAAACAAAGGCTGCACTGTGAGAGACAAGAAATACATTATGCTTCTCGATGAAGTAGTTATCTTTCCTCTTTTACCACGAGTTTGTTGGTTCATCATCAACCCACTGATGAGTTCAACACAATTAGGACATTGGGCAAAATTTGCACCTGAAAGAGAAAGAAAAGAAAGATTAGAATATTCTTATTTTATACAACAAATGACATGCAAAACTAAAAACACAAAAATAAAAATAAGAAAAAAAATAAGAAACAAAAGTTTAAAAAAAATCGTGCTATTGCAATCCTTCCAATATTTCACTTTTGGTTTTTTTTGAATTTTGTTTTGTTTCACTATTTATTCTTAATTTATATTTCGATGTTTTTTAAATTGAAGGTCCATTATTTTGTTCATTCTTGTCCTTTGTATATGTTTCTTTGGATCCCACTGAGTTATGAGTACTGGGCGAATCAAACTGATGAGACCTGGGA
>JAFIDM010004315.1:43169714-43221492 GCA_023159025.1 Thereuonema tuberculata | reverse complement strand
TTATTTTATAACTGTAATTTCACTTTGGAATACATATTTCAGATTGAAAACTGAAGACAATTCCTCAGTGAAATTTCTTTTAAAAGAAATCTCACATTAAATATAACTATAGCACCTAATTTATTATTGTTGTTTGTTGATTTCGGGGGTCACTGTCGAGTCCGGAGGTGACCTCCACTTATGTTCACATTTTTCGGGGTTTGTTATCAGGGAGGGCGAATCGAGTTGGATGAGTCCCAAGCAGGACATAACGGCCATTCCCGATTCCCTCTTGTAGCTGACCCGAAAGATATTCTTGTTTATTCATTGTGCAGCCCTTTTTTGTTTTTAGAAATCTTAGATATTCGAGGCTGAGGTGATAAAGGATACCTTTTCCAATAAGATTATTCATCAATTTTCATGAATGAGGTTGCTGAATTTTAAATGTATTTTTGATTCGGTTCTTGAGATGAATAACATGAAGCAGTTTTTAACTGTAAATTTTAACTTACTCTATCATATCATTGCAAATGCTAGCTCCAGGTGGGATCGTAACCTTTCCAGTCAGATGGGGGTGCTAAATAGACACGACGACCTTTGAACATGAAACTAATAACACCCCTATAACCAGAGCGAGGAACCCCAGACTGAAAAGAAAAGAAAAAAAAAAATGAAAAATCTCTTGAAAACTGTCTTCAAGAATTAATCATCAAAATAATTTGCAAAGAACTGCAGTACAGATCTACAGCATTCTGTCATTATATCATCACATACAAGAGAGTTCCAAATGTTACAATTATTAATATTGTCAGATGGATTCTACATATTAGAAATGTTTGGTATTTTTTTTTTTTTTTTACAATACCTTTAGGCCATTATAATGAAATCTCCATCTGCAATTTGGCTGAAAAATATTGTAATCTTATCATCAGTGTGCTACGTACAGTAACTATCTGAAAGCACATGTAACTTACGTATAATCCAACCAGTCTCTGTTCCTGAGGTATCCTTAATCTATTCAGAATAATTACTTGATAAAGGATGTCAAAATTCTTTAATAAAGTTCATCCTTATTTCTTTCATTGTTTTCTTCATATTTGCTTATGCACATGTCCCTTGACTATATGTCATATATCTGTACCAATTCTGTTCTAAAAGCATTCTCAATCCATGTGAATTTCTGTCATCAAAACACACCTTTTCTTTACTATTTTTTTTTTTTTTTTTTTTGATCAAACAAATAATGGATTGTTAAATTGTTAAAAATATTTAAATAAGGAACTATAATCAAGCATTACTTAGTAAAAAAATTAAATCAGTTTAATCAAACCTTAAAGTAAGGTTTCCTTACTATTGCTAATTTTTTCCCCTATTAAGTAACCACAGAGTAATATCTCTACTTGATATGCAGAGCAGTTGGCAACAAGCTCTTTAGAAAATCAACTTTTTTTTTTCTTTCTTCAACTAAAATCAGACTAACACTCAGACCTCATGTAAATCAACTAAATAATTGATAACATATTATTATCAAGCTGTGGACTACCTTAGCACTGTATAAAATTCCAGTCAAGCTTTTGTAGTTTTGATGTCTCTATTGCTGATAAATGAACAGATATTTGTTTTTTTAATTATTACGGAAGGTTGGACCATGTTTATAAGAACGTTTTCAACAGCGCATTGTTATGAGCACGTGAATGGAACTGGAAATCATGTTGTTTGTTTTTGTTGCTGAGCGAGTGCAGTCAGTGTTAACATATGTACATTAGTGTTAAGTGTTCGAATAGCTCCACGAGTACCAATTAGGTGAAATGGTACATTGTAGCCCATTCTGATGCGAAATATTCTTATTCCAGAATAATAGAAATGTGCAAGCAACGACAGTTTAAAACTTCCAAGTCCGTTATTAGTCGAATTATTGCTGAGTCACGTTTGAAGGCAGTTAGGGAAGTGAGGAAGAAACCCGAGGGCAGCAAACCACATCCTCGAAGCGCTGCCACTCCAGCTGTTGTCTGTAAGGTTAAACAAAACATTATGAAAGAAAATCCCAGCACTCATAAAAGTCTTGCACAACAAATGGGAGTTTCCAAAACAACAATAACAAGCATAATTCATAGGGACCTGCATCTAAAGAAGCACTACAAAGCAATTTCTGTGCATACGAAAACCTCAATCGTCATTATGGCAATAGGACTATTTATATCTGCTCAGATAGTCAAGCTGCCTTACATGCCCTGAGCAGTTCTTTTTGCACCTCTCAGCTTGTTGCTGAATGTAGGAAGACCCTATCCTGCTTAGCCAATACAAATTTGGTTTATTTGTACTGGGTCCCTGGGCATTCAGGTATTGACGGAAATGAGAAAGCGGATCAGTTAGCCAGAAGGGGCTCATCTTTGATTCCAATTGGCCCGGAACCCTTTTTAGGTTTCTCATTCGATCTAGGCAAATGATTACTGGGAACTGTCCTGGGAAAACAGTTCCATAAGTATTGGATTGCCTCGCATGGTATGAGGCAGGCCAAGATGCTTATTAAAAGGCCTGACCACTGTTTTGCAATGTCAATCCTAAATTTAAATAGGAAACATTGCAAAATGATTACAGGAGTTCTTACAGGACACTGTACTCTTAATAGACATCTACATATACTTGGTATCTCTCAAAGTAATGTATGTAGGAAATGTGGAATGGATCAGGAAACTCCTGAACACATTCTATGCCACTGTCCAGCTTTAGCTAGGAACAGATGGGAGATCTTCGGTAAAATTCGTATTACCACTGATTATATCTCCACGCTAAACGTTAAGGTCATCTTGCTATAATGTAAATCTACAGGACTCTTCATGACCACAGAAACTCAATCTTACGTTGTAGAATAATCATTGATTTAAACAATGTTTTATGAGGGTACACAATGGACCCATACATGAGGTCTGAGTGGCTTAACGGCTGTTAGCCGACCCTCTTATATCCTTATCCTTACTACAAAGCAAATGTTCATAGGCTGTTGCCTCAACACATCGCCAAACGTAAGACAAACAGTCGAAAGTTGTTTGAAGAGCATTTGTTGGGCGAAAAATGGAAGTATGTTGTGTTGTTGGATGAAGGATGGGTTTATCTCAACGACTGTAACAAACCCTGTGTAATTTTATATCATTGTGATGCTGTAGGTCATTCAGAATGGTTCCGCCAATGTAAGGAAAAGTTTTCAAAGGGCTTCAGATAGTGACTGGTTACAGCTATCAGGGGAAGTTGCCTTTATGAAAAATTAATGGAAAGGCAAAGGTTAATACTACATAGTATCAGGAAAACATCTTACAACCATTGTTCCTCAGCGGCTGTACGGTACTGCGTCATCTGCAGTATGAATCCATCAAGAAAAATCGTCAAGTCATACCACCCGAACAACAATGTCCTACATGTCACGAATGGCCAACAAAACAGGAATTCGATCAATTATGTTCAGTTCAATTCCACTGAAATCACCTGATGCTTCCACTATGGATTACTGCGGCTTTGGTCTGTTGAAAAGGGCATTAGGAAACCGACGACCTCAAACTGTGGCTGGTTTATGGAAAGCCTATCAGGAGTAGTGGAACAAGATTCCCCTTGCCACACTGCAGCGCAGCCTCCTCCAATGGAAACTACGATGTAGGGCCATTCATCGAATGCAGGGCAGACAAATAGAGCACAACAAATGGAGGAATCGCAGCTTTTCTTAGACTCCTTATATCAGAAAATTCATTCTGATAAACATGGTGCAACCCTCCATATATTAAATTTCATGCTGATTTCTACTTAATTTGAATTAGTTTAAGAAAAAGAGATAAAACAAAGACATTATGAAATAATAATAAAACTTACCTTCAAGTCATCCATGAGACCAAATAACTTGGCCAGCTTTTTAAAAGACTCTTTGGAATTGTAGGTAAGTCGAACACTACCTGTACGACTGGCCACATTGCCAGATTTGAGCTGCTCCCAGCTGACAGGAAGAGAGTCGTAAACTCCCTTCACAAATTGGACATCATAGTTGTCCTGAAAAAAAAGAACAATTCAATGATGAAGATATATTTAGAAGAAAATAGAAATCTATTTGAAAAGTAATCTTAATTGTAAAATTTATTTTTAAACATTTTATTGACATTTATTTTCAGTGGAAGTGAAAACTAGGCCTATATCTAATTGGAATTAAACTTAAGTTTTGTCTCTGTTAGTAATGCATCATTATTAGATTATTATTAATAAAATATTATTTAACTAGCCGGGTACCGTCGCTTCACTCCGGAACCCTTGCGTATATAGCATTAAAAAAAACAAAACTTTATTTATTTAGCAAATTAATATTGAGATCGGAGAATATACGACTTTCCAGCCCGTTGTGCCCTTCTCCACTTAACTCAGGTGTATTGCGGGTTGGCGCCACACACCTGGGGTTGCCGCCATACACTTCATTGTCAGTTTGCCAGATTATTCCCTATCCCGAATTTCGAAAAATCCGGCCTTATTCCTTGTCTACATCATAAAGGAAACCTCTGTGCAAAATTTCAGCTTTCTAGATCCAAGGGTTTGGGGTGGGCGTTGATGAGTCAGTGAGTGAGTGAGTCAGGACTTTTCTTTTTATATATGTAGATTTTCATGAATTTTGTTTTGTTAACATCATTGATTAGTTCTTTATAGATTATATTTGGATTTGTTATTTTCTCATTTTCAACTGTTATCCGATTCGTTCTTTACATATTATTCCGGGTGTTTTGATATCATGTTTATTTATGAAAATATGATCTATATTTGGTTTCGTATTTCCATGAATTGTACAGTTTCTTGTTGGTCCGTAAAGACGATTTTTGAAACCATTATTGCGCAAAAGTTTTACGTATTTCTGTACTATATTGTTTTTATTCATTTTGAAAATATCTATATTTACGTCGCCAATCAGTATAGTTGGACAGTTGTTTAATATATTTTCATTTTTTATGAATAGATTCTCTATTTCAGTAACATTTTAGAAATTTGTAATTTAGCATTTTGCTTACAGAATGACAGACAGAATAACGTTTTATAATATACTTTTTTATAATATATAATAATAATAGCCGGGTACTGTCGCTTCGCTCCGGAACCCTTGCATATATAGCATTCAAAAGACAAACTTTATTTATTTAGCAAATTAATGTTGCGATCGTCGGAGAATATATAACTTCCCAGCCCGTTGTGGCTTCTCCGAATAACTCCGATGTATTGCGGGTCGGCGTCACACACCGAAAATTCACATTTTTGCATGTATCTTGCAAACGCTGAAGCGTTTGTGAATAAGTGATATATCGTTCGATAGAACTTTCAAATACCAACATTTTCTCAATATAATGTTCTCTTCCATCTTTTATAGTTTTCGTTTAAATTGAGAAAAAGTCAAAATTTGACCCTTTAAAAGGTGCCATCTTGGAAACCAAAAATTTTATTCGAAAGATTTTTGTAGCATTTTGTTTGTCTTAAAAAGATCTACATTTTATCCATTTACATGACCAATCTATCTCTTATAGTTTGGTCACAAAATTGGGAAAACGTAAAGTCTTATGACAGACAAAATAACGCTTTTATAATATATAATAGTCTATTTTAATGAACTGGATTTATTTCTTTGTATATTTACTTAGTTAGCATATAGCTTACAAATTTACATCATAAAGCAGAGAAAGTAAAACAAAAAAAGAAGATCAAGAATCAAAACAAACATGCAAGTGACAAATATAAATCATCAATTCCTTAATCGTGCATGTCACCTGTTCCAGGAAATCGTGTATGTCACCTGTATAAGCTGTGATAGGGCACTCTTGCACTGTGTGTTTAACTGTTTGTATCTCAGCACCACAGTTGGATAGAGTATTTTAGCTCATTTAAATAATACATCAGCACATTTCTTACAGTTAGTCCTAATTCTGTCAAGGGTAGTCCAAACCTAAATCAAGTCCAAATTAAGTCCTGGACTATGTAATTGTTAAGGTGTATTACGCTCTCATTCCTTTTTCCAACAATTGGTCACATTAAATGGACTCACTTTTAGCAGTCAAATATGTTACAAATGTATTTACTGCAGTTATAATAACTTTTAAATAGTTCTATATAGTAGTTTATTGTTTTTATGTTAAAAAAAATATTAAATGGAATTTGAAATGTGTAAAAATATAGTTTATTCTTTTAATTATAGTAATTGGGTTGGTTTTTTTTTGTTTGTAAAATTGAAAAATATTTTAAAGTTACATAATTACAGCATTGTTTAATTAATAAGTAAATATAATCATTTTAATTATATTACTTTTTGGTTAACTTAAAGAAAAAAAATATTGAAAACAATTGTAAAATGGAATGTAGGAAGGTTAGTTTAATCTGAACTTTGCCTGGCCATTTCCATTACTTTGGAAATATTTTCTTTGTTTAAAGTAACGTGGTATCCTAATTAGGGGGATGGTAATCCTTTTTATGATATCGTGAAAAAAAATTTGAGTGCGCGAGTATTTAAGCTTGCAGATCAGTTTTTCTTCCATCTTATTTCATCCCTTCAATGAGTTACAACCTCTAGCTGCTATGGAGAACAATGACAGAAATGTCAGTATCATGAGGTAGATGTGAATGCTACAGTTTGTATGTTAATCGATCTCTAGATATTATGTGGGATGTCTGAACAGATCTCAATTGAATCTGTTCAAAATTTTTATACTACATTTATTGCAAAATCTCGATCTGTAAATCAGATTCTTAAGGAATTCTTTGCCATTGTTCATAAGGCATAGTTGAGTATTTGTGTTGATCACTATGAGCTTAAAATCATCCTGTTGGTTTAGAAATTTGTAAATAAGAAATATATGAGATATAATGGAATCAAAAGGAAATAGATAGTTTTTTTTTTAGTGTATTAGGAGAAAGAGAAAACTGATAAGGGATCATTTAAATTGTTTTAGCTTAAACATATTATCTTTCAGATATATGATGAGATGCCATGTTCAATATTTGTTTATTGTTCAAAAACCAAACAGCTGTAATAACTTTTATTTATTTTAATTTTGATTTTAATTTAATTAAGATTTCCTAATTTGTAAGTACTGTAAATATAATCTTATTTTTATTTTATTAAAGTGTTTGCTGTTGTTGTTGTTTTTATTTTATTTAAAAGATTTAATCTTTATTTCCAATTTAGAACCCGTGAGTGTTGAGATGAATCCTTTTTTTTTTTTCATTATCAATTAAATTACTTTATAATGTTCGAGCCAATGTTCGATTATTTGGTTAATTATTTGGTAAATAACAAACTAATTTAAATTATAAAATCTGATAAAAATAGATAGGATTAAAAATAGTTGATATGCATATGTTAGGTGGAATTGCGGTTCACAACTGGTATATTCCAATTTTGTTATATACGATATCCAATGTTCATAGATAATAGCTCAACCTTTTAGAAACCTCATGCTACTTTTATCATGATTCACATCTCTTCCAACTACTTTTCGTCACCATGAAACAAGTGTTTGTATACTTGCAAAGTATAATCCAAGCCTTACTTTCTTCAGTTTGATGCCTTCAAGTCTCTAGCCTTTAGTTTATTGAAAATAGTAATTAAAGGAAAGAATAAGAGTATAGCATGGACGTAGGTGGATCAGGGGGAGGTGGGGATATAGCCCCCACTTCAGCTTTGAATATAGATTGGATAAAATGGGGTTTCCAAAGACTGCTGTCTGATAGACATTAATATTATCATGATGATGATTTCAATTGTTTATTTCCTTTGGAAATTTGCTAATAAAAAGTTGGTGACTCGCGTGGGCGTCAGACTCACGAGTATAGTCAGCTCTTCTGAAAAGTTAACCCTCTCCCCCTTTGAAAAATCCTGGATCCGCCCGTGAGCATGAATAAGCTAATGCAATCCACATGATTTTTATAATTATTTAATTTAAAGATGTCATGAATTGCCATTCTGTAGAATGTTGAAGTGGTAAGTCATGAATGTTGGCTTGTCTACTTTTAACTAATATCCGTTTAGCTCAGTGAATATAAACTGATTCTTTTGTTTCCAAATATATTTTACTGCTGCTTGTGAATATTCTCTCTTATACATCAATACAGAATGTGACTTCTGTACACGACTTCTTGGTTCAGGTTAACAAAAGGTACCAATTACAAATGACTAATACTTGTCAGCCACTTGCAGGAATAAACAAACTATGCACAAATAAAAGAATAAAGAATGTATCGGTGATTGGATAAAATCGCAAAGTTTTGGAATAGAAATTAAAAAATAAAGTAGATGAATTCCTTTTGGGGCAACCATTGTATATTATTTTAACTGTTGTATGGGTGTATTACTTAGACAAAGGGGTGACTAGATATATACTTCAGGTTTCGTACCAAATTGCCATTGATTACCTTTCATCATCTTGAATAATACATTTTAAAATGTAGATATCAAATCTATGTCATGTAAATGTCATGAATATATTTAAAATATTTGGGTTAGGGTTAGTATCTGGGAAATTTAAAAATGTGTTCAAAATTGCTGTTTCATTCCTCTTACCTTTTTTAAATATGATAAATCTTTCTTTGTAAAAGGCACATAAACATCATTGAGTCTGATATATTTTAAATGCTTTTCATAGAAAAGGCCACTGAAAAACAAAATAAGATAAAGCATTAACTTACATTATATAAGTTCTCATCCATTCAATAAAAATACCAAGAAAATTATAAAATTATATTTTAAAGGAGCCTGACTTAATTATAATTAATATTTATAAACAATCACTAACTTGTAATGAAACTTCTCTATCAATTATGCCACTGCATAAATAAAATTGGACTTTTCTATTAGGACAATTATTAAGTTATCTGAAGATATAAATAAATAAGCACATAATTATAAAGCAAGATAAAGCATTGAGCTCAGTTTCGGCTTTTTGGAATGTCTGTCTTTTTCATATTTATTTTATTAGTTATCAGTTATTTATTCAGTTTTTGGAAATGCCACATTTAATTTTCTATACAATACTTTCATTTTTATCTTTTCACAATAAAATTTTAAACAAGTATTTGACAAAACCATATTTACATTTTGGTTAAATGATAATTATATTTTTTTAATATTAAATATATTTAATAATTTTACAATATACACAGATAACTCAAGACTACACATACAGTGGATAGATTGCTTCTATCGGGCTGTGAAGGCACTTGTTCAGATAAAGGAAATATGAAGGGGATAGGGGAGAAGGTAATAAAGAGTAATGACCAATAACTGCATGACTGTAAAGAACAGGAGTGGCCAAACTCGCTTAAATTTAAGTAAGAACCACATACAAAACATTTCAGATGTTTGAGAGGCACAAAATGTGAATTAATGTTAGACACACGTTTTATTTTACAATTCTTCTATAATCCTTGCTGATCAGATTTGTTTAATATCTAACTCAAACCTAGAATTAAAATTAGAATTTAAATTCTTGAACATATAGGGTGTTTTGGAAATGGTAGGCAAAGCAAAGAGATACGGGTTCCAAAGGTCATTTTGAGTCGAAAATGTTCTATGACATTTTGTTGTATGAGCATTTTGTTTAGTTTTAGAATTAGGAAATGAATGTTTTGGGAATGTTCCCTAATCAAAGAAAGCTCAGTTTACATTGGGAAGTGCAAGTAAATAAGGTAAAGGTTTATTTCAAAAAGTAATCCAAATTCCAAATAAACAAATGTCATGACTGAAAATAGGTATGATAATTAAAGAAAATGCCTTATTTACTTACACTTCCTAATGTAAACTGAGCTATCTTTGATTAGGGACCATTCCCAAAGCATTCATTTCCTAACTCTAAAGACTACGACCCATACAAAAAAATGTCATAGAACATTTTCGACTCAAAATGACCTTAGGAACCCGTATCTCTTCGCTTTATCTATCATTTCCGAAACTTCCTGTATTTACTCACCAGAAACTCACTGGTTTTAACCCATTTTTTCCCAAACACAAAAATTTTGAAAAAATATGGTATTTTGTCATCAATTTCACTTTATAATCATTGAAATAACACTAAAAATATAAAAAACTAGCAGTATGTGTTGTCATTTGCACTACACAAAACGTTGCGCTGACGCAACGTTGGGAGTTTCCTGGTAAAAAAATTTAAAAAAATTATTATTTCGATCACATGCTTTTATTTGCTCAAAATGAATAATATTGTTGATTACATGAAAAAACTGACCAAAGTTAATGGCATCACTCATGAAATTTTGAAAAACACTGTGTGTGAAGGTGAACCTGACATTTCTTGCATATGTAGATCGTTTGGCTTTTGCAAACCTTGCATCTCCTCCTTGCATTTTCTTCATTTCGGATTATAATATGGTCAGTTCTGTCCTCCCTTACTGCTCCTGGCAAGCTGTTTCTGCTGGGGTGTCCAAGGTTGATGTTTTTTCTCTGAGGTTGGTGGTTTACCTCCAGTTCAGATTCTTCTTCAGTTTTCAATAGAGATAATACAATCTGGGATCTGAAGTCAATTTGACTGATAGTAGAGCCTGTTGCCATTGGTACATTTTCCAGGCATTGACAATAGCACTATCAATTCTATTGGAGAATAATGGCCACCACCATTTCTTGCCTCTAATTCTGATTCTATAGTTTGCAATGGCATTGTCATGTAAATTCACACCTCCCATGCCTTGGTTGTACTGGTGGATAACATTTGGTTGAGGGACTAAGTTGTGCTTCTTTTCCTTCCGATTGTATCTCTTTACATTCATTATTGGCTCAAGGGTACCAAAGTTGGTAACAACTGTTACAACAGAATAGTCATGCCACCTAACAGCGAATAGTTTGTTGCTCCCATCAAATCTATAATCAAAGTTCCCTTTTGGTTCTTTCGCTAAGGCTTTTGTTGTTTGAAGTGGACAGGAAGCCACTCTGTTCTCTCTCACTGTACCAGCGGCAAAGAATTTCATTTCTGACAACAAGGTAAGAAGGTAATGGCTTGTGAAGAAGTTATCAAAAAATATGATATGATTTTCAGGATCATGAACAACTTTCAACAAGTTTGTTACAACCCTTTCTCCTAAACCCAGGTTTTCATTAGTCTTCTCTGAAGCTCCACCATAAGGGTCAAACTGATACACATATCCTCCAGCTGAGGCTATACACCACAGTTTGAATCCAAATCTTACTGGTTTCCCTCGTATGAACATCTTAGCAGAATGGCGTCCAAAATATGGCACCATCTCTTCATCAATCGATATCTTATGGGAAAATACACCAAACTGCATGTACCGTTTATTTAGTTCATTGAAAAAAGGTCTTAGTTTGGAAAACTTATCAGATTTGTCTAACTTATCATTATCAGAAAGATGAATGTACTTCTTTATTTCATCAAATCTGTTCCGTGACATTGTTTTGCGTATGAGAGGGATCCCTTTATCTTCATCTAAACTCCAGTAAAATTTTGTTTGAGGGAGAGAGTGATAACCAGTGAATATAAGGATGCCAATAAATTTTTTCAAATCAGTACGTGACATAGCAAATGTGTGATTGTTTTTACTTCGAGCGTATTTGATTGAAAAGTCTACTATTTTATCCAAAATTTGCTTGTCTAAGAAAAGTTCAAACATTTGTATGGGTGTCAAACTCCCAAACTTATTCTTTATTTCTTCGACACATCTAACTTCACAATTTTTAGGAGTGTCAGTATAAGTTGGGGCACACTTCAGCCATTTTGTTATGGGTTTCTTCTTTTTCTGTTTTGGTTCTTCAGAAGTATTTCGTGTAGTTTCAGGAACTGATATATCTGTTTTGTCGTCTACAGTAGCATGGATTTCAAATGTACCCACCACATCTACTGGTAATCCATCACCCCCGTCATTGATAATCATACGTCCATCTTCAATTTCTTCTTCATCAGTAAGTTCTTCAGGAGGTATGATGACTGCATCAATGGCTTCTTCTGCCTATAATTCCCCAAGAACAGCTAAGATTTCCTCAGCTGTTCGTAATCTTTGTTTGTGGAAAGTCATTTCTAATATCTATAGAGCGATATACACAAACCATGAATTTGTAAGGACGAGCGTTCCTTATTTATAGCGCTTTTAAATCTCGAGCGTTCCTTATTTAAAGCGCTTTATAAGCTCAACGAACTTAGCTGGGCAACTCCCAACGTTGCGTCAACGCAACGATCGTACAAATCATTCACTGTTGTCACATAGGTCTAATATGTTCAAGAAAAAAAATATCCATGTATATCTTACATATATAGCAATCAGGAATATGCACATAAAGATTGAACTAAATATATTTTAACAGTTGAAATAAATTATTGAAAAATATTGAAAAAAACATGTTTTCAATATTATTTTTTTTTCACGAAGTGTTAGCCTAATTGTGAAATGCAAACACTTAGGCAGAGAGTTTATGAATGCCTTTTAACACATGCATGATGAGTTTTGTGTAATAAGTTAATTTTGACTGCATTTTGTGATCTTAAACTTCATGTTGCGTGAACGCAACACTGGGAAGAAATGGGTTAATCTAGCGGACTCTCAGTTTACCAGATATACAATTACAAAGCTTGAATTTTTTTTTATTTACCTTTTTTTTATTAATTTTGTGATGCAACAAAAAAAAACTAAAAAAAAAAAAACTCAGACAACCTATTTCCGTGAGCCACACACTATATGACATAGAACTACAGTTTGGCCACTCCTGACATAGAATATTGTAGTCAATTTATAAATACAAAAACAAAACAAAAAATCAAAACCCTTCTTTCTCCTTAAAATATATTCCTGCTTAAACCAAATCTATTATGAATAAACAAAAAACAAGCCAAAAAATGTAAACAAACAAACAAACAGAGATTTAATATTTAATTTTGCCAAACATAGATTACTTTGAATTAACATTAATTCTAGAAAAAAAAATTAATTTATTAACATGAAAGCTTGTTTTAAATAATATTATTCAATACAGTAGGTAGTGATGTTTAATACAGTAATATACTAGAATAATTTCTATACAATATGTAAGAATTGTAGAACATACTTGCTAACTCCAATTTTGCCAAAGGTTTTAGTTCGGGAGATTTCCGGCCTGATACAGGCCCTCTCCTTTCGCTGCTCTGGCTGCCGCATCCAATCATCCCAAAACCTAATAGAAAGAAAGAAAACAGTCATCATTACTTAAAAGATTATGTTTGTTGTCAAATGCTCACCAAGTGTTGTAAGGAACTAGTCTTTGGATACAAATTAAGGAATTCAAAGTTAATTTCTTGCATTTATTTGCAATTTGACTTTATATATGAAATTTAAAACATTTATGAATGTGGAAGCACTCTGTTAATCATAACAATTCAATGGGAAACTCCCAAAAGATAAAAAACTTCAATCTTTTTAAAGGTAAAACAAAAGAAAATTCAGCTACAGAAATTTGTTAATTCAAGAATTAGATAGATAGATAGATAGATAGATAGATAGATAGATAGATAGATAGACTAAATGTTTACTAATTATTTACTTCGTTACGTTTGTTTGCAGTTTACCATAATAACAAAGAGAAGACAAGTAAAACTTGAGGATAAATCCAGATTGGAAAGATGGAAATTAGTTATCAACGATCCTCTCTATTCAGGAGACTTGGCTTCAGTCTTTTTTATTTTTGGTTCTGAGAAGTAAAAAGGGCTCTGAAAGGACAATGTTTTAATGACCCTCTGATGAACCTCTAAATCATTACTTTGGAGGAATTTCAACAATGCTTTCAGAATTTACTTCAATAGTGTGAGTACTGTATACAAGCAAATAGAAATTACTGAAAATATATAAACATTTGCAGAAATTTGCATTGTTATCTTAGAAATTTTATCTCATTACTAATAAGCCACACTATCCACATAGTATCACAATTCAATTAACAGTTAAATTAGTGCAAACAGAAGGTTTGTTTGTTTGTTTGTTTGTTTTCAGGTTCCTGAATCAAACATTTGTAGAAGAATTAGCTTTGAGTTCTTTGATTGTTAATTCCATTGGATATTTTATTACTTAACAAGTATTGGATACCTGTGATTGATCAGAAACAGTAAAAAGGGAGCTAGGCATGAACTGGGAAACATTGGGGTTTGCAGCTGAATTGCATGTGAATACCTGTAGGTTTTAATGAATAAACAAATTAAAAGAGTTTGTCAGTCACTTCTTTCAATCTCACCACTCTCTAAAGTACAACACTATGAAATGTCTAAAGATGTGTCTCCTTTTAAATAGGGACAGTGTTGTGGGAAATCAGTAAAGAGACATAGAAAAAGATCAGGAACTAATTTATTATCAAGAAACAAGCACTGATATCAGATTGTGAAAATATGAACTACAGACCCAGATGACAATGTTTTAAATTATTAAATCTGTCTACTAAGCAGAGAATGAAGGAAGAAGCAAGCTAGTTCTATCAAGATAACAAAAAAAAAATATATATATATATATAATAAATTGAAAAGGTTGATCAAAGAGACAGGAAAAAAAAAATTGGTTCTGTCAAGCAGCTACATAAAACAAAAAATAATTAGTTATATCTATAGTAAGCAGTTAGGCAATATTAACTTATAAATTTTTAGCAAATTTTTATTGGTATTCACTAACTTATCAGTAATGTATTCACTAACAACATTACAAAGATGCTTACAAACAAGTAAAGGCATTCTACATTTATTAATTCAACAAATTGTTTATCATAGTTTCAAAGAACATTGACAAGTGGTCATAAGTATAATAAATAAAATTCTATGATAACAAAATTCAAATTGTAAAATTATCATGATATTAAAAATAATACCATAACAACGTCTGTCTATAAAAGATAAAGGGAAAAAAAAAAACTCTGAAATTCATAAATTAAAAAAAAACAAAAACAACAAACAGCACTTTTAACATTTTAAATTACAGCAATAAAGACAAAAGTGAGATTAGGTCTTAAACATGATTTTAAGAACATTTATGTACTGATTTACAAGTTTTAATAATTTCAAAGAGTTATTTTGTTTCCAATTATGTTATTTCTTTCTTGTTTTGTGTTTGCTTGATTGAAAGAAATACTCAATAAACACACTAAAAAACATTTTAAGTAATATATTATTATTATTATTATTATTATTATTATTATTATTATTATTTCTTAAATATATTAAAAAACATTTTGTGTGTTTATTGAGTATTTCTTTCAATTCTTAGTTTTACCACACACGTTAAATACACCAATGTTTACTTGACAACAGGTAGCAATGTTGTCTCTGCATGGATAAGATTTAAAAAGGCCTGCTGAACCCTACTTAAGACCTACGAGCTTTCTATTAACTAAACTATTACTAGTGTAGTTTAACTAGAGATTAGACATGGAAAGCAGATAAAGGTATTTTTCTAAGAGAAAAAAAAATGCTTCCACACTAAACATCAGTGATTTGCTTAATATGAATTTCAAACTGTCTCTACAGGCATTAACTGTATGCTACCAGCAAATGTGGCACATTCACTGAAAAAGACAATCTGCCCTAATTCTACTCTGCTGCCAAATATACACAAAACTGATGAGCATCAGTGGTGTATTCTTCTTGTGAAAAACTACATATTTAAAGCTACAAATCAATGGAATTTGGACTAAATCTCAAAGGAAACTTCCCAATAAGCAAAGACTTCCACCTACAGTTGATTTGTGCTCACAATTAATTTGTGCCTACAATTTAACTTTTGTCTGCTCACATTTTCTTACAACTTCATCAAATTCCAAGTAAATTCTGAATGATTTTCAAGTTATAAAGTAAAAAAAAAAAAATATGTAAATGAATGACTTCTTAATTATTTAAGCCTGTGATATTGTTTAAAGTATAGGTTTTGCAATTTCTAACTACAGGATTTCACCTTCTGCACAAGCTGCCAATCATGGATCACACATGAAAATAACTAACAAAATAACTTTGTGAAGATGTAATGACAGACAAAGGAATTTTGAAATACATAATTTCATCATACTTCACTTTTTAGTACTAAAATTCCATCGTTATGAGAAAAAGACAGATCGATAAGTCACACATAACTTACGAAATCAACAATACAACAATATTCAAATTGTTTGTGATGGGATTTGGGAACAGATGTCTCTATTTTATTTTTTCCCCCTAAGGTTTAATGATAACTATTGAGCCATTACGTTCAAGGGAAGCCTTGAAAACCAAAATGAAATGGTATGTATTGCAGTGTGTTCAATTTGAACTTTTTTTTTTTATTTTACTGAATATTAATGCATTGTATTATCAATTTTAATTATGTAAATCAAATAAGAACTTTATTAAGCTAGAAGGTTAGGGAAGCAAGAAATGTTGTATACAATACAGCTTCACTAATGCCTGCTTTTATTTCACAAAAAAAGTTTTTCAAAGAAGTAAAGCTGTTTACAGCATTATCAAATGGCATACATCTATAGAAGACATTTTATATAAATTATACATTTTATTTTTAATTTATCTATTTGATTTTTAAAATATGAAGAAAGTTTATTAAAATTTTAGAAACATAATTTGGGGATTTAATTATTATCTCTGATCGTGAATGTATTAAAGAATATTTAATTGTAGTTACTTCAAAAGTAATTAAGACTAATGTTAGACAGACAAGTAAGTTATAACTATCCTTAATAATTAAATGGAAAAAACATAATTGTTTGAATTAAAATAATCAATTTCTAAATTCAATTGAACAATACCTCTGATATGTCGAAGATGAATGTTCCTAAAACAAAGAGGATTTATCATTAAATCTTTGAAAACAAAATTAAAGAAAAAATGATCAATAAACAATTGAACAAACCAACATTCACACCTGTTAGTCTACATTTTATGTTGTTGTTTTTTTTTTTTTTTTTTGTCAGCATAAATGATGTAGGCTACATTTTTTTCTTCTTTGTTGTATTTTTTTTCCATTTCTTGATTTTTTAAATGTTGTACAACACTTTTGTTTCTGCAAATCTCTCAAAGTATCGAAAGAACTTCACATGATAATGTCAACTGTCTTAAATGAAAGCCATCGAATTTATAACAAACAAATAAGCAACAAAAATATAATGTATGATTATATAATTCAATTTCTAATATTTTTCCAGTTCTTCACAATCCCAATGACAATTCAACAAGTATTCATAATTAACAAATGAGAATTAATGTTCAAAATGGCATCCTACAAAAGCAGTTCTATAGTTTTTGGACATTTGTCAGCTAATCTCCTCTGTATCTTACTTGGCTATCACTGAACAACAGCTCTCATTTATTAATGATTAAAATCTCATTGAATTCTCAGTTTAAACAAACCAATTCAATTTCATTGGAATCCTGAGGTACTGGACAATGGTAGAAATCAATTAGATAATCATATATTGTAATGTTTGTCTTTTTGTATGTTTTTGTTAAGTGCATTTATGATTTCTATTTATTTGTTCTGGCAATACACTTTAAGCCTAACCATGCTGGCACACTAAAGTCGGGCAAATGAGAGAACGACTTTGACCTTCAACTACAGCCATGATCTATTAATCAATCCAGGACTGAATTTGTCTCGGAGAGAGAAGATAAAACATGGCGACTCTCGGACAAAGAAAACCGTTGGAAGCGATACAAAAAGAAAGTTATTGATACCGTTACTTCTTATTTCGAAAAGGCCTTATGACATGCTTACTTATGGCACTTCAGAGAAATTGTTTTCGATCGCAGTGCCGTTTTTTTAGATGAGACGTGAGTAAACGAAACCCCATAGTGTTTCTTCGTGTTGGCAATCTCAGGAATGCAATGTCGTCAAAAAACCAAATGGAAAAGGTAGGAGACTGATTTTGAACGATTGAAACGAACGAATGAATAAAAATTAATTTTGGAAATTATATTGGATGAGAAATCAGAATAGTTCAAGAAAATAAATATCGTCTTTTTTCAGTAAACTTCAAACTCCCTAAATGTTAACTTTCCCGCCATAAACACTGACATATACAATCGATTCAAATTCTACTATTGCGACATCTGGTGGCCACATCGTTCTTTGGTTTGCCCGAATATAATTATGGTTTTTTGATTAATTTACTTAGTTTATTTATTTTATGAGGAGCTACTGAAGGTCTTTCTTAAATTGCCAGTCATAGATTGATTTTAAAAGGTGTTACAATTGTTTTAGCCATTGACACATTGTAGTCAAAACTGACATTTTCCAATTTTCTGATTGAAGAGATTTATTTCATAATTCAATTCCTTTGCACAATGATCTTGTGATTCACAGCGTTTGATTGCTTAAGCTCTCTTGAATGACTGTTAGTTGTCAACTAATGCCAACAAATTTTTTATAAAGTAAATAAACAATGACACCTGCACTATTTTAATGACCTCTAATTATATTTTGGAGATTGGAAACAATGAATGTGTTTTCACCCCTAATGCAAGCACAAGTCATTATAAAAGTTTTCAAAATATAAACTTCTCACGTTATGGAATAATTGAAGTTCCTTATTATACATGCTGACAGGTAAGTCGACGTATTCTTTTCAGAGCATGATAGTAGAGTTTATTTGCAATTGATTTAACCATAATATCTGTTGTGCAAAACTCAATAGTTTTTGAAATATGGCAATTTTTGTGTTTTTTTAGAAATGTACTCCCAAGTAATACAACAGCAAAAGTAAAAAAAGAAGAAGCAAGCCCTCTTTTTGTAATATTTCTGTTTCCTAGTTAGCAACAAAACAGGGAAGGTTTTAAAGTTAATTGTATGTTTATTGTATTATCAAATTTCACAAATAAAATCCAGTTGAATGTATATTTGGGTTGAAGGTTTTTACAACAAGTGTAGGTTTTAGCTGTTGTATTTTTACCATATTGAAGTTTTAACAAACTGTTTGCAACATTAACTGTATTACTGTGTAAACTAATGAGGGAAACAAAAAAATTACAAAAAAAGGCTTAATTCTTTTTTTCTTTTTTTTTTTTTATTTTTGCTATTATACTACTTGAGAATATATTTCTAAAAAAAACACAAAAATTAACATATTTCAAAAACTATTTAGTTTTGCATAATGGATATTATGGTTACATCAATTGCAAAAGAGCTCTACTATCATGGTCTAAAAGGAATACATAGACTTACTAGTTATTTAGTAAGGATAACTAATAAGTCTATGTTTTCCTTTTATATATATAGTGTATATTGTATTTGTGTGTGTACAGTTTTGTGTTTTTGAACTTGACAGGTATGCAACATTATTTTCAAAGGAACAACAAATACTTACGCCTTAGGCCATTTGCCCTGTAGCTCAGTCCACAAGTCTTTGGTTAACATCCAGCCAAGACCAGGGAAGAAATCGGTACGATATAACAGTTCTGAGAAAAGATAACAGACAGCAGATTAGTAACAGAAATTAAATTAAAAAAATACAGCTTCTGCATCAACTAAACTACTATTGATTGATTATAAATCATAATTTTATAAAAATGCATTTTGTCTGTGAGTCACCAAAATAATTTCCAAATTTCAAATTACTTTAACCAACAATTAAATTTGCTGAAATCCATAAATTCTATGCGAGTTAAGGTTTTCTCATAATGCATTGACTGGACATGTTCTGTAAGACTGTGTTGTATGATCTTTAAGGTTGGCTACCAAACAATTTAACTACTGTTAAATTATATTATTATGGTTAACTGATAGCAACAGAATCACATCCATTATTTTTATTTAATATTTGAGCCCTTCTAAACTTTAATTTTTTTTAGGAGCAAACTTTAAGCTTATTTGTATTGCATTTAAATTTTATTTCCTTAAGAAAGATTATCAGACTGATTACCTAACACCACTCAATTAATAGTTTTCATTTAATAAGAAAACCTTGTTACTATTAAAAACTGTAGAAAATTCCTATGTAGTATAAATGTCTGTCCATCACAGCAATGATTCCATTTTTGCAACTAATCTAATCAGGAGGTCTAATTAATATTGATAGAGGCCATTTGTCAGTGGAATGATAATAATTGATACTACTAGACTTGAAATTTTGAATCAAATTGATAATTTTATTGTGAAAAATAATGCTCAATTCATAGAAAATAACGTCAGCTGTTGTTTAAATCAACAATTACTTCGTGAACAATCTAATTGAATTTGCTGACGAAGAATCGCATCCTCAGTGAAATCCTTTCCCATAAAAACCTCGGAGTCAAAATTAGGTAGAAAAATCTACTACTTTTTTATTCCAAAATGTTTGATGACATATTTGGTAATTTAAAAGAAGAATAAAAAGTAAAAAGAAATTCAAGATAAATTTTGACAAATTAGATAATGGGAATTCAAAATAAAGGTTAAAAAATGAAAAACTATTTTGTCTCTTTAAATATTAGCGATTATATTGTGTAATGTAGATTCCAAATCAATAATGCAGTAAAGTTTTAATTTTAATTAAAAAAAAAAAAAAAAAGCAGTGATTGGAAAGTTTCAAAAATGAACCATTTCCAGTTTTTTGTTTTTTTTTTATTCAAAAAGTGGACTCATTTACTTTCCTTGAATCAAAAAAAAAAAAGGAAAAAAATTATGTTGATAATTTTTGTTCTCAACACCTAATTTATGATTAGCTTTGTACAATGACGATTTTAGACCTAAAAACAAACTTATCCATTTAAAAGTTTCTAGAAAAAGAGTTACAAGTCCAAAGAAATGTATAAACGTGAAAGCATTCCTTGCGAGCACTCAAATAAAAGTATTTGATTTTAGAAAACTGCAAATCATTTCTCACCATTATAAATAAGATCTCAAATTTCATTGATAAAAACATTCATTATGTAAAATTATTCACTTTATTAAATAAATATTAGATATAGAGAGAGTGCTATTTCATTGGTAGTGAACTTACCAGGATCATTCCTAACTAGAGCCTCCTTCCCATTATCGTTCCATGCTGAAATGCACCATAACGTAGGATCGGACTTCAAAAGGTGGTACGTGGATGTGAAATATTCAAAGAAATCTGGTGCTATGTCTAAATCATCTGAAATAGAAGAATAGCAAATTACAGTAAGAATAAACAAAGTAATTTAAATTATCTTATTAACACATAACTAGTACTAATACAAGTTTCATTTGGAAGGTTTCTAAAGAAAATTAATAGAAAGGCCGACATTCATGACTATTGCAACTGTTTAAACAGACTGAAGAAACATTAACAAAAATATGACATTTAATATAAATATTCAATGGAATGTAGGGCAAAAAAAAACAACAACTAAATATTCGGCAAATATTAATCTCCACAGTAAGCAATCTCTACATTGATGAAAATTAATAAAAGCTTAACATTACATTGATGAAATAATAAGTGGGGAAGAAAAAAAATAAAAACATTACATCATTACAGGATGATATAAGATGATTTCAAAGTACAGACAGCCCTCGTTTTATGTTGGTTCAATTTAAGACGATTCGGATTTACGCTGGTTTAGAATTTAAGGCCAAAATGAGAAAAAATATATTTATGAGGGGCGTTCAAAAAGAAACGAGCCGGAAGCCGAGGAACAGAAACCAGTACAGGTATGTCAGAAGTATTGGCCCTGGCTGTTGAGGCACTTGTCCCACTGCGATACAAGGCTATGAATGGCTGTCTCGTAAAATTCCCGGGGCTGCGTTGTGAATTTCAAAAAAAACAGTTCACAACGTCGTCGTCCGACATGCAGTGAAGCCTATGCAGTGAAGCCTAAGCAGTGAAGGGACATTCAGTGTTCACCGTACACTTGTGACATTCTTCGATGAATGTCCGTTCCCCCTACTCCTTCTGCTGTCAGAAAACGAACAACACCTCTTTGCTCTTCTTTAGACGCCTCCATTGCACTGTTTCACTGCTTACATCGTGAATGACCTCGTTGGACGATTGACGCATGCTTCTGCTAGCTTTTAGTCATGTGAATTGCACCCGTGATCCTCTAGCGGCGGGCTGTGAACTTCGCACTCACTCGTGTCGGAACCAATCTTGGTTACACATGCAACGATATTATCCTTCGGTCACTGATTTGCCCATTACACACTCCGGCTCGTTTCTTTTTGAACGCCCCTTATAAAAAAAAAAATGAAATGAAAAAAAAAGAAAAAATAAATTTCTTGAGCAAAAATGCAGTCAACTTTAACAGCTGCACAACAATCAATAGTGATAAAAGTTTTTAAAAAATAAGTGTGCCTATGTCTGGTAAAAGAAAATCTACTAGTGCAATTCCTGATGTTGTTATTTATTATTTTATGTTATGTTTTATATTATTTAGTAAGGCTAATAAAAAATTTATATTAACATGATTTAATTAATAAAAACAATATATTTTTGGATGTGTGGATCTGCCCTGCTTACATTATATAGTGGGTTTGCTTTAAGTCGATTCGATTTATGAATGCCATTGTAAGAATGTAACACCGGCGTAAAACGAGGGCTGCCTGTATTATAAGAGATATAAAGAGAGTGGTTATAATTGATTAAAATTTATAACTGACTAATACTGCTAACAGTAATTATCAGCATTGACAAAACGCCTTCCTTGTGTCTAATATGTTTGTTTTATTGTGTTGTTTAAACTGGACTTTATTAATCTTATAATATTCTACAGGCGCTTTTTTTTCTCCTTCTCTATTATTTATCAGTTTTATGTATTTCACAAAAGTCATCCAAAAAATAGGTTTTCTAAAATACATTACTTATATCTATTATACAATTTAAAAGTAGCTTATAAGTAATCTATTATTAATAGAAGAAATACCATTATTACAAAGTTTTAAAGTAATGTACTGTACTTCAATCTAAACTTGCACTAGAAAATTAGTAAATGATTTGATAATTTGCTAAATGTCGATAAAACTTTATGAATCATAATTATTCCATTTCTAGTTAGCCTCAATTTAAAAATTATTTTATTATTAAAATTTTATATAGCATTAACATCCTTTTTTCAGGTTTGAAATGAATCTGAATAAAAAATAAACTTCAAATATTATTATTATAAGTATTTTGTCACTCAGGAAAAATAGAAATGTCACTGGGATAAAATGATGATAGATAATAGTAAAGTTACCTTCAACGACAATAACTGTATCATAATTGAATATATGAAAAGTTTGATTAAGAGCCCATCCATAATGACGGGCTATCTTGTAGTAACCTTTAAACTTCTTCTCCTTAGGTGGCAATGGAACATCGCTCTGATCAGGATGCTGTAAACACAATGGAAATATTTTATTATCAAGAAATTAGGTCTGTGGTTTACAAAATAATTTATATTTTGCAATAATAATAATAAGTTCATGATCACAATAATGTCTTTGTGACATTATTTTGATTTTAATGCTTTTAATTAATGCAAATGCTAACTTTGACATAAAACAACCATTTTCTGAATCAATTTAATAAGATACTACAACAATATTAGCAAAAGCTTGAATTAAGAATTTAAAATAAATCTGTTTAATATAATGTAAAGATATTTAATTCTCATAGATTATTCTAAGAGATAGAGAAGTTTCATAGATTCTTATTATTATATCTTACATGCTTACCAGATACTATTCTTTACAATTGGTGCCTGTGTTTTGAATCGAATGCTTTGAAACTTACGGGTTTCAATATAAATAAGGTAGGGATAGCGATTAGTAAACCAATCACAATGCTTCGCAACGTCTTCTGATACGTTTAAGAAAATATAATTGATATTGCTTTAATTTCTTTATTATTGTAAATGTGATTGCTGCGAATGCAAAAGGCGCAATTGTTGCAATTATTGTGATTGTTGTAGAGCTGTATTATAAATGTGATTGTTGCGAATGCAAACGGTGCAATTGTTGCGATTGTTGTGCTTAATGATAATTTAATGAGATTTTAATGAAACTTGTCCACAGACAGACGGCCAAAGCGGGATTATTTAGAAGTCTTCTGATATTTGTATCAGAAGAATAAAATTATAATGTAGGAAAATCGTATCCAGATTTTTATTCTATGTTTTGATGTAAGGAGATTTTTTTTTTTCAGTAGGAATCGTAAGTTTTAAAATTTTTTTACGATTCAATATTATGAATTTAAAGTTAACAATGCTGACATATACCGGGTGGTTTTAATTAAACTGATGCTACTCTCAGCACCCTGGAGAGGGTGATAATATATGATAATGGCAATTGGTAGATATGCTAATTAGGCTATGTGGACATAATTTTCCCTGAAAAAAAAAATTAAAAAAATAGTTCAATTTTTTGACACCAGGCAAAAGGCGAGTGCTTTAAGGGCGAGAAACATAAGAAAAAGTTTATTATCAAACGATGCTTACAGAAGTTGATCAATATGTGCTCCAGCTAGATCAGTTACATGCTGCATTGGTAATATAGCATGATCAAAGGCTACATGCAACATTTCCGGTGGAATGTCAAACATGCTTGACTTTATATCAGGCAGAGAAACGTATGCATCCATGACAGATGCGATCTTTCAGATATCCGCAAAGTCAGAAGTCATATGGATTTAAATCTGTATATCGTTCAGGCCAAGCATCTGGAAAACATCTAGAGATTATGTGATCATTCGTGAAGGTCACACAAAGCAGTTCTTTCACTTGCCGACCATAACGTGATGTTGTTCCATCTTGCATGAAACAGTGGTCTCTAAACAATTTCGTTCTTCCAAGGCAGAAATCATGTGTTGAGCAAGGAGTTCACTGTAATGTGCAGTAGTAATGATACACCTTACTGGTCTTTGAGGTGAATCTCTTCGAAGAAAAATGGACCGAGAATAAAATTACCTGTGAATTCACACTGTACAGTCACATAATCCTCGCGAAATGACTTGCTTGCAATGACTGCTGGCATTTTACACCTACTATACCACATTTCTGCCTGGTGCGAAAAGTTTAACTTTCTTTTTTTTTTCAGCAGAAATAACGTCTGCATAGTCAAATTAGCATATCTATCAAGAGTCATTGTCATACTGTATGTTCATTACAACATGCTCCAGGATGCTGAGAGTAGCGTCAGTTTAATTATCACCACATGATATATGTATACAGTATATATATATCGTGTGGTGATAATATATATATATTGTTTTTATATTATATTATAATTTAAAATAAACTATAAAAATTATAATATAATTTATAATTTTTATAGTTTATTACGAGAAAGGGGAGGGGTCGAGTTTATTTTAAATTATAATATAAAAACAAAATTTAACGACCATAAATAAATTATTAAACTAAAAATTCCATTAGTGGCAAAATTATGCTTTTGCACAGTCTGAACCATCATCAAGATAAATCCTGCTGATGATTCCTAATAAGGATGAAACAGAACTCCAGGATTCCTGCTGATAATGGCTCAGACTGTCCAAATCATATTCTTTATTCACTATTTAATTTAATAATTTATTTGTGGACGCTAAATTTTATTTTCAATTGCTTGTTGATTTTATAATTAAACTCCTTTGAGCCTTTCAGTAAAAGGAGAAGGGGTTTAATACTATGGAGTTCACAGTTTTATTTTTTATTTCTGTTGTTTTGGTGTTAGATGCAACTGTAGGGAGCGGAAGTGGTATCCATAACCTTTCGCATGACCTGAGCCTATTATCAAGGGTAAATCCTGCTGAAGATTCTTAATAAGAATGAAACAGTTGTCCAGAATTCCAGTTGATGATGACTCAGACTGTTTGAAAGCATTATTTTTGTCCAATAATAGGATTTTTAATTTAATGTAAATAAATTGAGGAAATTCGAAATTTACATTCCTGACATTAGGTTTACCCAATTTTTCATTTGTTTATACACCTGCCTCATATACGATTTAACTGGATCAAGAGAAGGAAAGCCATAAACATAATATGTGAATTACACAAATTTAATAAATTTTGAAACAAAAAAAAATCCCGTTCATTAATTTTTATTTACTTTCCTTGAACAGCAGCTAACTCATTAATTAAAATGTCTATTGCAAGTTAATCAAGTTTTTGGTTACTAATTAAATTTGGTAGTCAAATTTTTCATTTGAATAATTAATCATGTTTTGCAAATATGATTAACGAAATTACATCAACACAAATACAGGAAGAAGATAAGTCTCAATATATCAATTACAGTTCCCATCGATTTATTTTGTATAAAAGTGAATGATTTATGGTTTCATTCTTTGAATTGTTACAGCATATCATAAAAACAATATTAAAAAAAATATTTTAAATAAATTCCATCATATTTAAAATAATTTCATATTATGAATTAGATAAAAAAAGTCAACTTTTAGTATCTTATATTTAAATCAGTAACAAACAAAAATTTAGAACGATTGTGAAGGAGATTTTTCTTGGCGTTCTCTGACATTAAATCAAATATAAAATGATGTTATATTTATTATATCTCATTCAAATAAATTTAATTATACATTTGGTGTTTAATTAAAGTAAGAGCATTATAACGAAATGAAATGCATCACCGTAACTATTCCAATACCCTAAAATAAATTGATTTGAACTAAAGATAAACAAAATTTTAATACCATATCCAAACGTACAATCTGCAAGCATGATAAGATACTCTGAATTTAAATATATCTAATAAACAGACAATTCAAGCAATTGACTAGTGAGAATTTAGATCTTTCGCTGAAGCCTGTTTGATAATGTAGGACATGTGTTTAAGCACTACCCTCCATTTGCTGTTTACACATCCTTACAACATAGTGAACTCACCTGGATGAGAGTGAGTTCGTCTCCATATTCAAGGATTGCCTTAGCTGTTTGTTCATGAGCACAGTCCTGAGAAACAATGATGGGGAACTGTTCCTTGGATGGTCGGAACCTGAAAACAAACATCAGTTCAATTAATTATATTAAAAAAAATCACTATTTTGTAAACTTCTTGATAAATTTTCCTTAAAAGCATTATCAAAATTTCAATTTCATATTATATTTAATACAAGACAAAGAAGGCCCATTTCAATAAGGTATTGTATCCATGAGCCCCAGGGGATTAAATGTTGTGCACAACAATTCTTTTGACATAAGATAGAAAGCCACTTGTTTTAGGACTGAGTAGATAAAATTCCATCAGTCAACACCAACTATTATCCTAGGAAGCTGAAACTTGATTCTAATTGATTATTTTTAATATCTACAAAAAGATTCGTATTTCTTTTTTAGCAATATAAACCTATTAAGTAAGGAAATAGGCCCAGAAAACTGCCATTAATTTGAAAATTACTTAACTTAGGAGGCTGAAACATTAATAAAAGATGAATATTTAAGAATACAGATGGAATTAGTAGAAATTGAACAATACACAAGATCTTTATCCAAATCCATTAACAGATGAGTCTCCAATTTTTTTCTCACGACAAATAACCAGTGATTATCAGGAAAACTTCAAAACCTGCTAAGTTTAGATGTATCATCTATCTTTTAGAAAAACTGCTTTTGGTCTGATTAGGTGTCTATTTGAAAATTTGACGTAACAATTTAATTTTTTTTTTTAATTCCACTGGAATATATACAACGGTACATTTTAGAACTAGACCTTGTAATTTAGTTTCCAAAATTTTCATCCAATTTTCAGTCGTAATCGACAAAAGCAATATTACATCTTACCTAAACATTGCAAACCCTTCCCCTCTCCTCTTTCTAATACTTTTTAATTCCTTTAAAATATCCAACTACTGTATTTCAATTACTGATCAATTCCACGCTTGTTTTAATATTCTCAGACTGCAACATTTGCTTCCATCTCCTTCCTTTCTGATGCATTATTAAAATGATCATTAATTAAAGACAGTTCATTTGGTGTATATTAATATTTTACACACTAGACTCCATCCAATCTACTTAAAAAAAAATCCAAATTTTAAAGATTTATATTTCTAATCTCAAAATTTGTTAACTTTTTTTATTTTTTAGCAAAATTCAGTTTTTTTATTTGTAACCGTAACCGTTTGCAAAACTCCTAGAATTCAAGAAAATATACTAAAACATTCATTGATAAGAGTTGGTTGAATCCATACATATTTCAGAGATTCAATAATTTCTATCATTAATAATTGCTTTCAAATGAAGTGTTGGAAACTTCCAGCAAATCCTGTGGCTTCTCCAATAAAATATTCTTCATGTTCCAAAGAAATAGCAGAATAACAACTTAAGACGATGAAACGAAATGATTAAAAGAATGATTTCTTTTATACGTACATATTACCACAAACGGTGTAGCTGATTCAGACATTTTACTAGATAGTTCTGGAAGCAAAAATGACTTTAAAAAAATGAAGATAATTTTGAACAAATAATAAGTTTAAAACAAAACTGATTACAGTAAAAGAATTTCAGTGACGTAACTATTTGATGCGGTTCCCTACACATACACACACACACTTTGAAGTGAAATTAAGGTAAAGATATATTTCTCGAAATCGCCATGTCAGTGTGTGTGTCACTGCATCTCTGTTCTCCAATAACTACGTACTTAAAATTTGACATGTCCATTGTTAACTGACAATCAATCGTTTGTATTTGAAAATTTGTCCATGTTGATCTTGGTCGATCAATTTTCAAGCGAAGGAAACAAAATTTCCCCTAGAAAGGCATGAGAAGCCCAACAGTTAACATTCTGATGGCAAACAATGACCTCTAACAATATATTCTAATTCTTTTTATGATGTACGTTGACTTCTTGTGCATGTTTTGAACTGATAAAAATTAACTGAATATTAGGTGACCTAAGTAAATGTTTGTCTTATATTGTGAAGGTTCTGCCAATTTTCGTTGTAATTGACTGGTATTGTAATTTACAAGCACAGAGGGAACATAGTAAAATAAAATCAACATTTTAAAGAAAGCAGGCTTTATGTTCATTTAGAAACTTACTGTTTTGTTTTTCCATTTGTTTTGGTTTTGAATTAAACTCCTCAATTAATATTTTCTCAGAAGAATTACGTCTTTACAAACTGTTTTCTTCGTTTCTGCAACGACTGAATCATTTAAAACAATGCATGTTTTGTCAGTCGGTTTCGAATCTTATGACTCCATCAGTATTTCCTATATTATCCGACAACATTTTTATTAACAACAATGGGTGAGACCACATTATTTACAAGTGACATCCTGGAACAGCTGTTTCACGCTCGTTGGCGATCATCAGCCAGGAGAAGTCACAGTAAATATTAGTTAGATGATTAAAAAGAAAAAAAATAAATAATTAAAAAGTGAGGGGTTTACTGAAACAATACTCATGCTTTTCTTTCCTAATGTCCTTGAGCCTTCCTTTGTTTATTTACGTAATTCAAAAAAATATATTTTTATTAAGAAGTTTATAAGGCAGTCTTATTGCGATAAAGATAATGAAAAACCAACAGATGGCGACACCCATCTTTGTCAATATCTGCTTTCTTGGTTTTGTGGAAACCAAATTAACTGCAACCATTCCAACCATCTGCTTCCACCAGAGCTGACCAGAACAAGACAAGGAATAACCCCAACGATTCTCTCGTAAAATTACAAAGAACATCGTAAAATAACTGGAAAATAATGTAATACAATGAAAACATATAACCCAATAGTATACAGCCCTTGAATTTCAAAAAATAAATAAGCACTCTAAAAATCGTTCAAGTGATTTCTACGATTAGACTGTTTGCTCTACCGACAAATGTATTACGATGAGAAACCTCTATTTCGGGTAACGCATACAGCTAAGGATTGACGTGATTTGAGCAAGAATATGAAAAATCACAGATTATGAAGCCACCGTCGAAGATATGAATCCCGCAGATCTTCAAGATCAGTATCTGCGATTGTGGATTGGTTGACAACAATAATTTTTAAACGAGCAATATGTTTTAACGAGCAGTCAATATCAATTAAAAATATAATTCGTATCTGCACATATTTTTAAAACAATAATTTTTATTTAGCCTATCCTACTTAAACGATAAAATAGGAAGCTCTTTTCCTTTCAATCTCATATTTTCTTGTTTTAATTTCTAAATAGAGATCAAGAAACATTTAAATTTTGGATGTACAACGCAATTTATTCCGTTAAAGACATATAGTTAATATGTAGAAGAAAAGATATGCAAAGTTTAAGGAAGAAAAACTCGAAGAGAATTGATAAATTTACTGTGTTTTCACATGTTCACTATCTACAATTTCTAAAATAAATCGAGGAAAAGATTTTTACATTATGTTTATGCTTTCTTTTAACTTGTAATTAGTTTTTTATTTTGCATTCGACTAACCTGATTTTATTAAATAAGTGTACATATCTACTTTTTTCCGTGTCGCCGATCTCAAAATAGAATGCACCCAAAACATACGAGTCACGGCTAATTTCTAAAATGTGCGCATTTGGCCTATCCGGCTTGAAAATATCACGCATCCAAATCTTTTGTTTGACTCCACTCGTCATTGTAAATATAAATAAGAAGTTTACGAATCTCGTCGTTACTGAGCAGACCCTCGCAAACAACTTTGCCGAGAAAACTGATGAATTTTTGGACGGTTTTTCTACCAGATTCGTGTATGGAGAGCGGCCACCAACTGACTGTGCGCGCTATTCTCAAGTTCATCGCTCATCGGAGACTAATAAAATAGGAATCCACTTAAGATGCTTGTTTACGAGTTAGAATAGCCAAGGTCGATCCCTGATAGTATTTGGAAACTTTTTCCTTGTAACTTTTCCTTCATATGTGCCCTAAAGTTGACCAATACTCTTATCAAAAATGGATTTTTCTTTTCGATAGAATTAAGATTATTCCTCTAACCTACTTTGTTCCCTTGATGGTCGCAGGAGTTGTTAACAATTCATTTGTGGTTACGGGCGTGATGCTTTAAACATCGTAGGAAATTTAAATTTCTATGAATCAATGCATGCATTATAAACGTGAATCTATAATCTAAGTAAAACAAAAGAGCTCCTTAACGAACTTTCAACTTATTTTGCATAAAATACTATGGCATTACTATCACAAACATGCGTCTACTAAAACAAATACGATGACATCATGATTCTTCTTCCCCCGATTTACTTAAATCTGTGAAGAAAATTTTTCGGCTAAAGCAGAGAATACGGTACCTGCCAATCACAGTCTTTGTAAGGATACATGATGGTGCATACTGTTACCTCAAGATCGCAGTTAGCCAGTTGAGGGTTAGTTTTTATAGTAAAAGATCGTGCACAACCATTTTTAAATAAGCTTACCTGCAAATCTCATTCTACTTTTCACTAGTTAATTGAAAAACTAAATTTCATATCTTAAAAGTAGTGTCAAGGCGGCCATCTTGTCAAAACTCGACCGTAGTCCAAAGCAGCCTGGTACCGTAATCTCCGGGTTTTTTTTTCAGATAAAAACTTAACAAGATTAAAAGGATTATTAAAATGCCGAGCAAAAACATAGTAATGGTTCAAACTAAAAGAAAGGCATTTACTTAAAATCACGCAGAATCGGCATTTTCGTAGACATAGCTGTCCTTATGCCCAATCCCACAATCACTGTTTTGATCACTGACAAAAATAATTAATTTAATTTAATTAAAAATAATTGAAGCTCTTTGATCGTGTGATTTGCGTCTGGCATCATTTTGATCAGCAGTTTCGTCATTCAAAAGCTTTTAGAGAAAGTTTTAAAGTCTTTTCAGTGATGAAACTCTTGGTGAAAGTGATGACAGAAGCAAATCTTACGATAAAGCAGCTTCAATGATTGTGTTAATGATCGAAACACTGACGAAAACTATCAACGTACGATTTGAACTTTCAGGAAGGTACTTAAGGAAGCCCAAAGTTACAAAAAAATATTCAGACAATGCTGATGTTATCTCCTAAAATCAATAGCGATTGTGTTCAAAATCCTGATACCTCTACCTTTATAAATAATTTCTGAAAATATTTTTCTCACACCCGAATCATCGACCAATGCCAAAATGTGACACCATGAAGTTACAACAAAACCAAATGACATCATTTAGAAATACTAAATACAGCGAACATTTTAAGTAGTAGCTGTGACTATCAACGTGTGACTGAACTTGAACGAAGGTAAGAGCTGCCCAAGGATTTGTATTCCACATTTTATTCTTGTTTTTTAGGCTTCTGAAAGAGCCTTATATCCCCGGTTTGTCTGTCTGTGGACAAGTATCCCACAATGCAACGCACAACAATCACAAAATCGCAACAATTGCGCCTTTTGCATTCGCAACAATCACATCTACAATACAGCTCAGCAACAATCACAACAATCATAATAACCGCAACATTTGCGCCTTTGGCATTCGCAGCAATCACATTTATAATAATAAGGAAATTAAAGGAATAATGCAACATAAATGACGTATCAGAAGCCGTTGCGAAGCACTGTGATTGATTTACTAATCGCTACCCCTACCTTGTTATTTTCTTGTTTTTAGTCATTGAGGGATCACTGTTTACATCGTGAATTCCCAATTCTTCCCCTCGTACGCCTTTTGAGTCTTGCTCTGGCTGAGGAGAGCCTAACAAGCTCGAAACGGCCGTCCCAGAGTCTCAGCTCGACTCAAAAAGGCATTATTATTTGAAGTTATTGCTTTCCATTTACCCTTTAGAGGGTTTATTATATTTTTTTTTCTTCTTTTTCTTTTTTTTTTTTTTTTTTTTGTGGTCAAATATCTTTTGAGGTAGTCGGAGTGCTGCCCAAGGACTTGTATTGCACATTTTGTTCTTGTTTTTAATTTTGTTGTTTTTAGTTATTGAGGAATCACTGTTTACATCGCGAATTCTTAATTCTTCCCCTCGTACACCTTTTGAGTTTTGCACTGGCTGAGTAGCTCTGGCTGATGAGAGCTCAACAAGTTCGAAACGGCCGTCCCAGAATCTCAGCTCGACTCTAAAAGGCATTCTTATGTGAATATCAAGTATTACTTAATACAGATAGCATCGACTGCTTTTTCTTTTTTTTAGCAAAACCTGATGTGATTTTAACCGATTCTAAAAAAAGAAAAAATTATAATCAGAATTTACTTCGACTTTATATTTTTGTTAGCATTTCTTGAGGGAACCATTTACTTTTCAAAAGTTTTACAACTTGATGCTCGGATGTACAAAATTTCCACGACGCATGCGCCAATTTCCGACTACTTTTTATTTCATTTTTGAGGCTTTTGCCTCTTAATTAAGGGGACTATTTGTAGGATAACGGAATCGACGAAAACAAAGAGACCCAGGCAGAATTAAAATGAAGAGGGGGAGGGTGGGTCACAAAAAGAATCTTCCCAATTAGACGTGCAGTAAACAAACTCTTCTCCTCCCCAACCGGAAGAGCATGTCACCATTCAGGCCTGAGAGGAGGGGAAGTGACATGACAGCGCGACATGTCTGCCAACACCCCGAACGACAAACGTCGGAATGAGAAGGGAAAAAAAGAAGAAGGAAGAAGATGACGACTGAGGAAGAGCCACCAATGAGATAATGAAGCACTGCTTAACGGAACCAGTGAATGGCTTCTTGAAAACAATGAGCTCGATAACAACAGCTCTCTCAACACTGGACCCTAAGTCTATCCACTGGATAGACCACTCCGGGGTTAAACTGAAGTTGCATCAAATTATGTTTCAATTTTCATTTTTTTTAATTGAGTTATTGTAGCCAGGAGAGTTTTCACTAAATGCAACTTAATTTTGCTGTTAACAATTCCTACAACTGATTATAATAGCTGTCATTATTGAAAACGTTGTTTTCTTAATTCAGGAAAAAAAAAATGTTACTTTATGTAAAAAAAAAAAAAAAAAAAAAAATCTTTAGCGGGAATTTTAATTTTTTAACTTTTTTTATTATCTTTCTGAACAGTCTGTAAGGCTGAATGTTGAACAAATTCTCTAATGAATCTATTTTTAATGGACCACTGTTTCTTAAGACTCGTCACCAGGGAATATGCACTTGAGAGCAGAAAAAATTTTTTACTTGCATTTTTTTACTTTTTTTTTTTTTATTTTCCTCGCGATTCGCAATTTTTTTTAATCAAAATAATGTCAATTTAAAGATCGTTTCATCACCTATCCAATGATACCACTTAAGTGTGTATTGTCCCTTCAAAACCAAGACAATAACAACAATAGAACAACACCTCAAATTGATAAAATCGACGAAAAATCGAATGAGGGAAGGCTAGAGGAGGGAATACCCGTTATTAATAAAGATTGTTTTATAAATGTTTGTATTGAATTTTACTTTAATCACCATTTCCCAGGCTGTAAGAAAACGAAGTTTTTCTGGTAGGCTAGGAGATTCCTCCAAAAAGCACTGCTGACACGCAATACACACTTTAAATGGTACCATTGGATAGGTGATGAAACGATCTTTAAATTGACATTATTTTGATTCAAAAACAATTGGGAATCGCGAGGAAAATAAAACAAAAAGTAAAAAAATGCAACTGTGCGATTTTTTCTGCTCTCAAGTGCAAAACTACGTTCCAAAACCACATTCAACCGAAAAAAAAAATTAAAAAAAATACCTAAGTTGTACAAATAAAGCACTATGCCGTAATATCTGCAATGAGGAAATTCTACCTATACTAAATACTGGACTGTATTTAATTTGTTGAAAAGGTATAATGCTAAATATCTCAGAAATTAATGGTTTAGTTCTTGCAAGTACAAATCTGGAAAAAGGAGCGAAATCGATGCAGCACACCTACATCTACTAAAAGAATAGATTTTAGAGCTATCGTAGATAAGGATTTCTGCCTAACAGAAATAGAATGTCCTAGAATGTCCTTAGTCTCATTACTGATAATTTCTAATTGCAATTCCTGTCTTACATTCATTTAAATATTCGACTACACGAATATTTAGATTTTAATTATTCCCTATTTCGCCCTCAAATCCTTTATTCTTCATTAGAAAGTTGAACATGTAGTGCAAAATGGAAATATTACATACGTAAATAACATCAATATAGTTATTTCAACTAACCTCCCTTAATGGAAATCTATTACCCATTAGTCCTTCATTACCTCAATAGTTAAAATGGTAGATTCTAAAACGGGATTCTGTTACTGTTTCCGTAAGATTTTGGTTTTATTATTCATTGACGAATAGTTTAGTACAAACCTAAGAAAACAATCGATATTTGAATATTTGAATAACAATTGATATTTGAACAATCGATATTTGAATAAATAATTTGAATATGCTCTGCGCATTTATTATTGGGGGAAAAAATATTTCTAACTCAAGATTACAGTTTCAGGAACCAGTTGTGAAATACTAATTCACAAAAAAAACTTTATTCACAACGGAAGCAAGATTATTGATAACAACAAATTTAACGTAACTAAATCATAATAAAAAAAGCATTTGAAACAACTGTATCGGATTCCCAGTAATAGAAATATTAAAAACAGCTCAGCGAATCCATTTACGTGCGTTTATGTTTTTTTATTGTGATGTTATCAAGATTATTGATTTTTATAAAACAAATAACGAATTTAATGGAGATATTATCTTCAACAAATAAATTTTTTGTGCTTTCCCGAAGTGTAATGGATTTCCATTGTGAGAAGTCAAGTAAAAATCAATACATCAAAAACCCCATTACGATATTTAAAAACTTATCAACTGAATTCATCAGAATCATATATTTTATCAGGACTAAACTTCGTGCATCGACTAAGAATTGTAATTGGTTTCTTTTACTAATTGTATCTATTTCACAAAAGGAATTTTTCTTATATATCACTTGTACTTAATGATTGAACCGATACAAGAACAGGAGGAATCAAGGCAACTTCTAACTTCAACGGAGGTCATTACAAGTCAAGAAATCTCAAAGAAACATTAAATCCCAAACTGTTGGAGGAAAGGAATACTGCAAATTTATAGAAAATAACAGCATATGAAATCCCTCTGTAAGAGCAAGTCAGAAGAAATAAAATAGGTTAATAAATGTTTGAACCCCAAAAACCTTTGAAACAAAGATTAGAGAACAGGGCTAGTTGTATAGTAGGGCTAATTGTGATCATTCAATTGGAGACAGAATCCTAAATTCGTTCCTTCTGAGCAATTGCTCATTTTTAGCGACCCGTAAGGAAAAGCTATTAGCGTGTATGTAACAGTCCAAACCGGAAGTCGGAGCCTGATGAATGATACTTAGTTGAATTCTTCCGGTACAGACTACTTCCGGTTTTAGCTGGTCATTGGGGCGTATTTACATAAAATCGACTAGTGAGAATGGATCTGATACTCTCGATGCAATGTATTTATCTCCAGGTCAAGGTGGCCAATAGTCACCAATTCAAAGTCTCTGAATGATGCAATGGCGTCGATTAGTTTGTGACTGAATTTATCTTCTTCTTTTTTTTTTTCTTTTTTTACTCCTTCTTTAAGTGCTGTAATAAAGGGCTTTTCAATTTAGGTGTTTTCTATTTTTGATCTTCTACAGCTCCCTTCCGCTACGAGTTCGATCTACTTTAATATATGGAGATGTTATAGCATCAACACAGCGTTGTGGAGGTCATTACAAGTCTGAAAAATACTTGTAATGACCTCCACAACACTGTGTTGATGCTGTAACATCTCGTCCTTTCAAGCTGAATTCCCTGTGTAAGACAAACCCAACTACGCAAGTCATTCGCAACCTAGAGTTAGACGGACGAAGTCTTCAACACAAATATAAGCAAAGGAGAAAACAAAAAGCATACTTTGGCTTGGCAAAATATCTGAGAAAATCTTTTTTTTTTTTCTTTTTATTCATAATTCGCCCAACTTTCCTGGTAAAGAAAATAATTCCTACCACACTTTCGGTGAATCGAATGCTGAAACGTACATTGAATAATACTGGACATTTATTAGAAATTGATAGATATGTTTTAACAGATACTTGCTATGATAGGATTCTCTATCAGTTTTGTAGATTTTCAGTCCACAGAAGTTGAAATACATATGCGCAAATGCAAAAGAATTCTACAATACTATATACTATCTATATATTCGGCGACAATATGTTCCGCAATATCCCCAAAATTTCAATAAATACTAGCTCTCCTTATACAGCAAGGAACTGTGTATCCTGAAATTAAAAGACATGTTTCTGAAAAATCCTTTAATTTTAAAAGAACTGTCAACATTTAATCCCCTTTAGCATCTGGCTTAACTATCGTTGCGACTTATATGTTGTTATATCTTTCCATAAAATAGATCATCAGCGGATTAAAGCTTTTATTTGTAATTTTAAGCGCCTTACAATGAAAACCAATGTAAAACTTAAATCTAAAATAAAGGCTTACATTTTAATTCTTTTGTACGTACTTCAGACATCCAAGAGAAATACATTCCCTCCGAAGAACAATTCCTATTGAGATTTAAGTCGAAATAAAAATTGAAACAAGATATAGTTAAGCGTACGAACTTTCAAAAGATAGAATCACAAATAAAAAAAAAAAAATGTGAAGGCTAAGGAAGCGAAGTTTTAATTTTTCCCAGGACATCGTTGTATTCTAATTGAATGGCTAATGTTTCGGCGATTATTGGTCAGTTTCTCCTTTAGGTTCAATAGGTCCGGTAAAACTAAAATCAATAAGGATCTTCTATATAACAATTTAAGCCTTCTAATAAAATTTCAACCTTCTAGCATAAAGTAGTGTTTTCTTGTTCACAAATGGGCAATGAAGGGTTTAGATCAAAGTAGTGAAAGGAATTTAAAAATGCTTCTTTTATTACGTATTAAAACTATATTTAACAAAATAATAGAAATAAAAATTAGATTGTTCAGTTTTGCTATTTTTTTTCTTAAAACAATTGATAATAACAATTTTGTTGTTACAGTGCTTTGTTATTTAAATGGCTTTTAAGCTTTTTTTTTTTTTAGTTATTCAAGTCAAACATCAACCAATCGATAAGTTCATCAACGAAATATGTTGCTGATTAATTTTAACGTCGTTATTAAAAACCTCAAGTCTACTTCTACCATTAGAAAATCCCGGGTCATGAAAGTGAACGTTAATAAGCAGTTTAAGGCAAAGCAAAGTGTAATTACAATGAAGTGTGTTGAAAAGCCTCCGATTTCGTTCAAAGCCTTCAATGGGCCAATCAACATTTTTCCACCGATGTTATTGCAATGCTCAAGAGAAGGCTCGTTATTGTTTGACCTTCAAAGTTCAAAGAATCACAAATAGAGTTTCCAGATTTGTAATTAGTGAATTTTGGGGGATCCTTAGGTCACACAGGTAAAGGCGGCAACTACTACTAAGCTGAGCTTATAGAAATAAATTATTCTGGGCAGAAATGAGATTCTCCAAGTGTTTTTCCAGATCTGGTTGCTTATTGGTGTCGATAGAAATTCAATGTTCGCCATCCAACGCTTTTCGACGGGAATTCGAGTGAACTTCAACCGCAAATATTTCCAAAGACATGGAACATTTTTCAAATACTACATTCGGTTGTCTGTTGTCTTTAAGTTTCAAGGAGATTCATTCTCTGATTCAAAAGTTATTCAGAGGAAAGTAAGTTATTCGAAACCATCGTCTTCAAGAGAAGCTCTTCCATTCCACAAACAATTACTTCGATCTGACAAGGGAAGTGCGTGACCTCGAACGCTGGGAACCGCACGAAAATGTGCTTAGAATATAAATCGCTCATCCCAAAAACAGTGGTATGAGTCATTTCCATACAAAACTCAGCTGTTGTCTGCTAGCGCACTTTGAAGACCTGTACTTTGAAGACTGAATAGCTGTGCAACACTATTAGGTCAGTTGGAAAAGTTTCTTGTTCAGATAGCGTAATTATTTTAAGCAGAGGGAAATACAGCAATATAGTCACGACATTGAAATATGTTGTGTTTTTTTTGGTCCTATTACATCGATATTTTGTTTCTTCGCGTTACCAAAGTTCCTCTCTTGGACCTTCAATAGGTGACCATTCAAATGTCTCTCGTGGTAAGACAAGCAGTTTTGCACGAGAATGACTCATACCACTGTTTTTTGGCATGAGCGATTTATATTCTAAGCACATTTTCGTGCGGTTCTCAGCGTTCGAGGTCACGCACTTCCCTTGTGAGTAAGCGTCATTTGTACTGTTGATTTCTATTATCTTTGCTAGCATTGGGACAATGCGGGAGGAGAGTTTCGTTTTAAATCTATCTATTACTACAAATAGTCTTTTTTTTTTTCTGTATTTTATTAGTTTGGTTACAATCGTGAAAGGCTTATTTTCCGTACACAGATGGCTTTCTACTTATATCTAACATAAGATATGTGTAGGAGTGGGTGAAAAATGAAGCTGGCTGTCGATAAGGAGGCACGTGAATGGAGCTATTCAAGTGCGTCCCTTCTTCAAAGATAAGACACAATAAGAGAACTTACTTGATGAGCTGGTCCAGATTCCTCTTGACAGTGACTCGGTTACAGGCGAACACCAACACTGCGATGACAGGTTCAGACAACGAAGACTTATGACTCAGGAGGAACTTCACGCTGTCCCCTTCGCCATTCGCCGCAAAACCGATTTCTAAATTAAAAAAAAAAAGAGGCAATATTGTTATTATTTGTAAACCAGCTGCTAAAGTTAATAACTTCTAAAAGTAACATGTTTACCCAGACTGGGCAAAAAGACATTAAGTGTGACTATATAAATTGAAAGACAATGACATTAAAGCATTATCTAAATAAAACTCAATTAGAATATGACGCTATCCGTCTGGGAGTTCTGTGGACGATTGATGAATAGTTACAGTGATATTACCATAGGCTTTTCCTTATCCATTAGTGCTAATTACACTTCATTGTCACTGTGATATAGAAAAAAACAAATCACGAATTACCATAACAGTGGCAACGTTAAGGAAATGATGCAAAATAGTAGTAGCAAAAGTTGAGATTAAAGAAAAATAATATCCTAAGTTTAATTACACTTTTGTTTCTTTGATATATTCCAAAATTAAGAAATCACAAGAGCAATCCCAGTAGGAAATATCACTTGAAGTCTATATCTGCAAATTCAATAGAGTTTGTATTCTAATTACTGTATGTATGTATGAATGTATTATGTATGTATTTAAGAACGCATTTCCTGAAATGGATTCCTGTGGATTTAGGTATTTTTCCTCTTCCCAATCAAAGGTCAAATCATGACGTCTCCATCGTCTTTCGAGAGTAGACAGTGATGGCTCCTGAAATCATCAGCCGAAAAGGATGAAGAGGAGAACGGGGGATTTTCGCCTTAAACCTCCGATACCCATTTGGTAGAGGATTCCAATAACCATCGACCCGTATCAAGAAGAAATAACCAGGGAAAAATCCCAGACTTTGGCGGGTTGTACTAAGCTCTTTGACAAAATTTTCTATCCAAGATTATCTATTCAAGTGTTATTTTTCAGTTATATTTATCTTTCTATCCGTGAAGATTAGAACTGCCTTTCTATTTCAACTATTTTAGGCTGCAAATGTAAAATTATTATTCGTCATATATTAATCCTATCCTCCTTCTATTCTGTGTTATAGATACTTTTATCTTCTCTTCTACTGATTACGTATTTCAATAAAAATAATCCACGTGAAAATTTAATTTCGTTTATTTTTTGCCACTGATTGCCTTTCGCTCGAATGAGACAAAGTACAAAGTGAAATTTAATTTCAGATTAAGTTTAGCCCAGAGATCGGCTTAAGGGAATTAAAAGAAACGGATTCCTCCACTAATCGCAAGAAATAAATGTCTGGATCTTCGTGGGGTTTTTTGATTGTATCGTATCACTGTTGCCTGTCTGTACGTCCTATCAATTCGTACAATAAGTATTTCCACAATCACATCTTAAGTTGTGATCAATAGATGGATGACCAATGTTTGTTTCCATTTCCGTGATTCGGTTCCGGAAGTAACAAATTCTTATTGCGATTTCAGTTTTATTTGACAATTTTTTTTTATTATTTACTTACTTATTTTACAGAAGCGTTGTATGTTGTAACAATCTTATTTCGTCTTAAGTGGTAATTATCAAAAAATTGTTGATCTTCCAGAGTCAGTTTGGCCTGTTTACACAGGATATGCGTTTGGATCCTATTCACCATCAGAAATATAGGACAGCTGCTTCGTCCTTATTAAGACTCATTCAGTTTACTCAGTCAATGAAAACTAAGATGTATCCTTAGCTGTTTAGGCCATCTTATTCTGCACACTGTATTGTTTATTCACAATCTAACGTTTGATGTCAAATGTTACATAATGTTTAGTTTTGCGGTAAAACCTACGTCTCTTGTTTTCGACAAAGTTACAATCCTATTAGACTAAAGAAGAGACGAGTTGTCTATGATATGAGAGATCTATTGCAAGATACATTAAAAACTGGCGCATATATATTGGAAATAAGTATATTAAAAAAAAAGTATATGTTTGTGCAGTAATTTTGTAAACAATGTAAGTAAAATATTTACTCTTTTAATTTTTTTTTCTTTTTTTTTTAAAAATAATTAACTATTAAGTCACTGACAATGAACCCTTAGGACAGCAGTTTCACCATTTTAACGCTTATCAGTCAGATTCATTCTTAGAGATTCTGGTTCTGGCGAAGAGAAACGAAACGGTGAATATGAAGATAGAATCTATCAGGAAAATATTATTTCCATAATTTTTGAGCCATTTTTAACTGTCATTCAGATGGGTGAACCTAGTTTTCACTATCAATGAATCCTAAGTTAATTCTTTTTAATTATACATCTTCATCCATTTTTTTTTTCTTAATTTCTCTTGTTTTTTTTTGCTTTGTATTAAGAATCTTCTTGAGAATCAAAACGCTTAAAATAATTATTACTTATTATCCATTTCTTTTTTTGAGACACCATTTTTTTTGTTATCTCGAAAAGAATTAGTTAAATACGATTCTCCAAATACCATCTTTTATAATTTACGCTTTGTAGACCAATACTTAAACAACTTCTAATTTAATCATTATTTTAAAGCCTTCACTATAAATCGCCATTTCCTATCTAAATTCCTTCTGAGTCTGACTCTTCTGTGTGCTTTTCTATTGGTTTCCACAATTTAAATTCTTGGTGGATTTCACCACTGCCTCCAAGACAACAAAATCTTCCGTTTCTTTTCTTTCTGTTTGTTTTTCTCGTGCCACTCCAACGACACATGACTTGCAATGGTTCTTTTCCAGGACTAATTTCGACTCATGCCTGTCAAATAAAACCATGTCTCCTCTTTACTTAATCTGACACCAGAAGCTACTTGTCTTCTCGTGACTCAGTTAAGATGCCACGAGCGCCAGACCAGAAGCTCATTCTCTAGACGTTTCCTTTTTCTCCATTTTTGAATGTGAAATAGAAACAAGGAAAATAAAGCTGCATCTCGCGATGTTAAGTTTCTACGACAGAATGGGATTATTCTTTTGGTGTTTTTCCTTCGTTCAAAAAAGGTTATCGATTTTTAAATTACTCTATTTTCACGCTTAGAAATCTGTTCGCTCAAACTGTAAAATGGATTAATGAAAACCACAGGTTCGATTGTCGATAAACACTTCTCTGATTTCTCTTTGAAGATGGTATTAAGACTTGCTTCATCAACTGCCGGTTTCATGAATTGAAATTTGGTGGCGCATTGTTTCAGTTACTTGAGATTAAAATTAGCTAAATGCCTATTCATTTACTGAGTTGCTACTTTATTAGGTACATTTACCAGTTGTGTGCAATGTTGTAGACCTACATAAACTCGCAACACGCACATGTATTGTGGGTGTCATTCCCAATGTCACATTAGCTGCCCGATGCTTCCCCGCATGCAAAAGCTCTCCGCTCTTAGACTATTTTAAGGAAAGCAATGCAAGAAAGCCCTACTTCGCAATGTGACATTGGGAATGACATCCACAGTACATATATTTATAAATACTTATGTATTGTAACACTTTGTATGTAAATAATTTTAGAAATAATTTATTTGTATTTATGTAGAAATTATTTATCTGTATTTTATTCATTTTTAATCGTTAACAGTTATTTATTTTAATATATTCGTTTTCGATTTCCTAAATATTGATGTTCTGTTTCTTCTTTCTTTCATCGACTTTGGCCAACTAAGGACCACGGGCTAGCCCTATCTGACAACGTCAGGGTGAGGCTAGGAAATTCCAGAGGGGGGACGAGATTCACATCCCGTCCAGAATAACCCTGAGATAGTAAGTCCCAGGGGAGAAACGGACGAAACACAGAAGAAGAAAGATGAAACATCCATGCTCTCGACCGGGATTTGAACCCGGGTACCGGCATACAGGCCGCACGGCAGACGACGCCTGAGACCGCACGACCACGCCGGCACGGCTGATGTTCTGTTTATTTTTAAATTCTTTTCCGTTGCAGCCGTTGAATCAGTTAATTAATTTAAACTCGTTATGTTTTTATCCAAACTTTCTGTATGTTTTTAATTAATCTTCCAATCAAATTCTTCAATGTAAAATCTATAAAAACCAAGGGTTTCTCATATAATAAATTAATTCAGTTCAGCTCCAGAACTTGACTCGTTGTTTCTCATCCCAACGACTCTCCCCACAAACACCATTACAATATAACACAAGTAATGCAGATGGACACATCCATATTATCTCTATGCGAGTTGTGAAGCAATTTATGCATTGAAGAGCTTATGAAAAAAAAATAAAAAAAAATAAAAACATTGAGCATATGATTTAATTACGCCAACGTAACAATAATTATCCCTCTTTCGCAGATTAAATCATTACATTGCAATAATACCATTTTAATAACATTCATTTTTGCTTGCGTTGATCTCATACGAGTATAAATCAAAACAATTATAAATCGTTAGAATTACTTTTGTCACTGACGAAAAAAAAAAATAAAAAAATGAATAAAAAGGAAAAAAATCAATTTTTTTTTTTTTTGATATTATTAGTTTTTGTTTTAGATATCCGAATAATATTTTACGTTGGACTTCAGAATTTATTTAGTATAGAAGACATTTGAATCAGCTGCGGTAGTATAACTATTGCTAATGCTAGAATGTAAGATCCTTTTTTTCCCCTCTTTTTTTAATTTCATTTGTATAAATTCACAGTTTAATATCTATGTGGAAAGGAATTCCCAAAAATCTATTTAATTATTATTTATTTTATATAATAAATAAATAAAAGAATCAACAGAGAAAATCTTACTTTCCACAATCAAAGTTCAAAACACTCTCTGCATCTCTTTCTTTTGTGAAACATTGTCTGGCTTCCCTAGGGTTTAGAAAGTTCGAGATTCTCATGTTGGAAAGAGAGTTCTGCTATGGATAAATCTCTCTCAGCTGTTCGGCAGCAGAAAATTTATCGAAAGACAACAGTTATTTATTCACTCGGTTAGCAACTGTTAATTGCGAATCTTGGAAGGCATTACTAACAACAGAGTGGATGTTTTGATATCCACTGCAGCGTAACAGGTAAACACAGATAGTGTCGCCATATCATTTCAACTTGAAACAGGTGAACTGTGAAAATGATATGTAAACTTTGGCAACAATCGTTCAATCTCTGTTCTACGTTCCAATTTTTTTTTTTTTTTTTAGACTTGGCCTTGAACATTCCAACACTAGTTTATTATTAAAGAGTGTTCCGCTCTATTTGCATGTTGCTAATTACGGTAGCAGATGTTTTACCAAATCACAGCTAACGATTTATTAATTGATTCCGAGCAGACGACCACCGCGAAGAGACGCGATTTATTGAAGATTAATGGAATTCATTTCCCAAAGGTAATTTGAGCATTAATCTGCATTAATATGGTTCATTAAGACACAAAGTGAGCCATCCCGATTTCGCTATGAGTAATTACAGCGGAAAATCGGATTTCGGTCCTAAATGAATAGGATTAATGTACAATTAACTGAATCAACACTGAAAAGTGTACGTGATAACTAACACTTGAATAAACCTCTTGCACGAAAAGTCCAAGAGAAAATCTTGTTCTAATGATATACTTGAAGTCATTCAGTAACTTTAGCAAAGTAAGTAAACAAAATAGTAATTTTCAGGTAATTTAAAGAATTTATTTGCTATTTATTTAACAGTAATTTAAGTAAACACATATTAAACAAAACATTAAAAATTAAGACGTTATTATGATTTCCTCAGATTTCGGAGACCACATCAAAGAAACCAGCAGCAGACCAATGGAAAGAAGGTGATTCCATTGCGAAGAGGTATACACTGGATCAAACCATGATATTTTTGAAAACAGTCTTTTTTTTTTTTTATTTGTTAATACATATGCAAGCCATACGTAACCTCACAATTAACTCAAATCTGGTCATTGCAACAACTATTCATTAAAATAAGCAAAGATTCTATGAATTTTCGAAGGTAGTTATATTCCTCGAAAACAAAGACAATGGGAATTTAAATATTAGTCTGTGGCTGCTGTTAAAAACGTGCTGTATTGTAAGCAATATTAAGCTTTTTTGGAGCTTAAAGGTGCTCTCTCAGACTAATAGTGAGAGGTCTCTTGGTCTCACCAATATAACAATAGTAATGCTCTATGCATTTAATGCTATATATGACGTTACACTTGTTGACCATAGAATGCTGGATTGGGTTGTTGTTAATGAATTTAAATAGCAATATTATTTAAGCAATTTGAGCAACATATTATTTGTATTTGTGGGACTTCACTGTTTTCACAAATATCATGGTTTGATCCAGTGTATTACCTCTTCGCAATGGACTCACCTTCTTTCTCTGCTAGTTTCTTTGATCTACGTAAGACGACGCATCGGCTTGTTTTATCGTGATGAATACCTCCGAAATAGGAGATTGAAGCTAGTAACGTCTAATTTTTAATGTTTATGTTTTTTTTCTATGTGTGTTTCTTTTAATCACTTTTAATTGAGTATTTTCGAACCACTTTAAACTGTATCTAGTAATTTAAAGAATTGTCTAAAATCAAATGACTTATAGTACATTGAAAAATGTTAATCATTTAATCCAATTTAATCCAAGAATATGTTTTACAATGGGCAGATCGATGAAGAGTAGTAAATCAATGACTGGGGGAAGGTTTAAAATGCGGCAAATTACTGACGGAGAAAATAACTAGGGGTGATGGTGAGCTGTGGGCGGGGTATGGGGATTAACCTGAATCAGCAAAAAATCTTGGGAAAAAAGAGCCAGAGAGAGAGAGAGAGAGGGGAAAAAAAAAAGAAAGGAAAGAGGAAAGAAAGAAATTATCGCCATGAAATAGTGGTTTTATTTTTTGGTTGGATGATGTGAGATGATTTTTTTTTTTAAAGTAATATTTAAGTCCGCCTAACAAAATTCCAGACAGTTGGGGTGGGGATGGATATGAGGGTAGTCAATCAGAGCGATGATGTTTTTAGTAATGTGGAAACAAAGTTTCTTGTTCTTCATATCCCAACAATGTCTTCATCGTTTTAAGTCGCAGGTGAAATCTTGATTCTACATCTTCACTTGATTCTATAAGAATGTTTTTTTTACAACCATCTGCCTTTTACTGCAAAGACTGCAATTCTAACCGAATTCAGGACTGACGAGTTAATGTTGGGAAAACCAATATACTATTATTTTATATAGGATACTTGCAAAATCCGTTTAGTCCCACAACAATCTTGTATCTCCGCAATCTGATACTTATTTAATCGATCCAAAGATGCATTAAAAGTCTACCATTAAAGAATTTCATCTTCTCTGTATAAAGTTAAAGTATTCCACTATAGGCCTATGCAGGCCTGCCCTTGGGGTCGCGGAGGTAACGCTCCCGGCACTTCACGACCAACGGGACTACGTTGAAGTCGGGTGGTCAGCCCGTCGCCCGCCCGCCTTTATCTCCCGGGAAAGAAACCTGGTACCCATTCTACGGAGGGCTGGGTAGGCCCTAGGACTCGTTTGGAGGAGAATGGTTTCTCTTTATAAGTATGTTTGTAATCCTTTAATTATCAGGTTGTTATTACAACGTATTAGCTTTTCTAAATTGCTTATGTTAACTTTTTGACAACATGAATGCAGAGGTAACTGTCGTTAATAATACTAGCGTAAAGTGAATTGAAGCGAGCTTTGTTTCGGACATTGGCACGAGGAGTCAGTGTTTGGTTAAAGTTAGCAGTTAATCCTGCAATAATAAACAAGTAATATATTTTTTTTGTAATTGACAAAACTACTTAATTTCAAAAGAAATTATTAATAAAATGTCAATGACACTGCATAGTTGAGTTATAATGTAACAGATAGTCAGTGACTGTCGATGGTGACGTTTTGTAAGTTTTATTATTCTCAATTAAAAAGAAACCTTGAGATATTGTTTCAACGAAGAGATCGAGAATATTAACAAACATATAACAAAGATGCATCAGAAATCTAAGAACATACTGTAATATTTCACGGTTGTATTAAGAAATAACATTCAAACTGTCGAAATCTAAATCAAATAAATTAAAGAAAAAAACAAAAAAAACAAAAGACAAGAGTACAACTTTGAAAGTTCGTGTCTACACTTGAACAAGCGCTCACACTTAAGATAAATAGGCGACAGAACGTGACACCGGTTTTATTTCGACTCTGTTTGGGGAAGACCAACCAACCGACAGCAATTTCATTAGCAAAGAGCTGCGAGGATGTCTACAGGCGGTATCTCCTGATGAAAGTTACCGTGCGATGCGTTAGACATTAACTGTTTCCAAGACATAGCTACACTTCCAAAATAAATACAAGTTTCACTCATTAATTTAACTGGCAAGAAATACATTGCAGCTTACTTCTTAGTAGGTACAAACGATATTTCATATTAGATACAGTAAACTGAAATGGCGATTCAAGTATTAGTTAAGATCAAATCACAAGGTCCTTGTTCCGATTTTAACTGAAATAGTCATAGTTTTTGATGATATGCTTCTATCATTGAATTTCGTTATCCCAAGTCAAACGGTTACTGGAATGTGAAGCAATGCTTCATGTAATTGGCGCAGCTGTTTAAAGCCTTTTAAAGCCAACAACCAATCAGCGACGACATCTGAAACATTCGATTTTCAGTAAAGTTGCCTTGAGACAACACAATTTCCGTAGAACATTAAATGATTTTTTAAGAAGTTGTCAATTTGTTCGAAACTACATGAGTATTGTATTTTACAATCTTCATGATTTAAGAGAAAACAGAGTGCATTTTGACTGCAAAGTTTTAAGTTTCGAGGAGCGACAAATACTCCCATAGTCCTTTGCTAAGTTCTTCAAAAAGAAATGAATCTCTTTAAAAAAAAAATACATCTGCACATTACGATGTATAGAATGAATTTGTTTCAGTAAAAATATTGTTTATTTTCCAAAGATTATCTCCTGACTGTGACAGTTAATTCATAATAATCTTGAATTAATCAAAATGGCGTCGACTAGTTCACTGCCGCCGAATATAAGGCCTTCCATTTTTAGTGCTACGCCACAGTTCCGCCGGCCCTGATAGGGAGATCTCACTAATGACCTCTGACTGAAACTCGCTCGCTTTTGCAGAAAACATTTTACATCATCTGGTGACAAAATGGCATGATCAAAGAGCTTCAACAATAGAGCTTGAACTGTGACGAAAACTAGAACCGTGTGATTTGGCCTTAAAATGACAGTGGTTTCCCTTCGCATTCAAAATTTTCAATTTAAGTAACATTATTCCACATTTCACGGTGATCAAACCATTTTTATGAAACAAGAAAATAAATAATAAAAACTATGGACTGAATCTCCGATTTTCAACAAGATAATAAACAACTAAATGACCACTATTTATTTATTTTTATAATTATTCACAATAATATGATTCCCTCTAATTTCCAATGATCTTAAACATTTCCGGAATCTGATTACCAACCATAAATACTAAAAAGACATTTTTAATTCTGAAGATGATAAATATATGGAGTAAACAAATTAATTAATCTTTTATATAATCAAAACTTTACTTTCTTTATAAGTGTTTTGGGATGTGATAGATCTTTTCAATGTTATTAAAACAAAAATCTATTTTACAATTGATATTTAATGATAGACAATGCATAAGATCTTGTCTACCTTATGTATAAAATATTGGATTGGCCAAAAAGTTCGTTCGATTTTTAAGTAAAAATAAAACACATTTTTCGCCAATTTGTAACCAATAATTTTATTGAACACCGTCTTCAACGGTTTGTTTCTGCCATCAACTTCTGCCATCTTTCAGGCAACTTCTTAATCCACCTTTCCAAAACAGGTGCAATGTCTGGTGAATGCGGTGGATGAATCAGAACTTCCCAGCCAAGCTGTGATAGTTTTGCCTGATCATCAAAGAACGTGCGGTCGTGCATGCTTGTTGTCTTTCATCTTCAATATTAAACTGGATACACAAAATTCACCAATTTTGATCAGTTTTTAAATGCACGCTGATATGTCACAATACAATCTAACAAAAATGTTAAAGACACCTAAGCGCTAATAGAGCCAAGGTACGTAAAAAAAAACCTAACGAACCTTTTGGCCAACCCAGCAGAATCTTCCTAAGAATGAGTAATTGGGTTATCACAAACTTCTTATAAAAATAATTCATTCATATAGTTTTTTTTTTCATCATATTAATTCCACACAATATTACAATTAAGATATCGTCGTATTGTCTATTGTACTTTCGTACAATTAGAGACAGCATCGAATTTAAGATATGATGGGGGAGGGGCGCTACGATGATATTACATAAGATTATCTAAATTTGTTTTATAGGACTAGAATTCTTCGATGTTTAATATGACAAAATCAATCATAGTGAAAATGCAATTAGAACATTTGAGTTGGGTATTCTAAGGTCCAGTATCCCCGCCCTTAAATACGCCACTGCAATATAAAGAAACCATTAAAGAACTTTTACTTACTGGCTCCTTCTCGAAGTTTCCTCAGCTTGGAAAGAAGCAACTCATTCGACATGTATTGCTGCTGAAGAGCGGATTCTAATTTATCTAAGTGTTCATTCAATGTTATGGTTTTCTACAAAGAAAAAAATAAAATACAATAAGAAAATGGTAACAGAAAGTAAAACACACAAAAATAGCAAATGCAAAATTTTATTTATTTTTTTTCCCATACATAAAAGTGTAAAGGGGAAGCTGTTACCCGTTTATTCCATCCCGTCTGTCATCATCTCTATATCCAAGCTGGAAGTCGGATAGACTTGGGTCTTACCTTATTGGAATCCTTATGACGTCGAGATGCGGAAAAGTGCGAGTTCCAGTCTAAGGTCACTTTCTGCCGTACAGGAAGTGGTCGAAAACTAAATGCGTAGGGGGTCGCTATGGTTTCGTGTACACTAAGAAATTATTTTTGTTTTTTTATCGATGCAAAATATTTCGTATTTTTATTGTTTGTTATTAATGTTATTTCAAATAGTGTTATTATTATGAGCAATACTGCAGGCTTTATGCTACGTCCATGTAGCATAGTAACAACGAAATAACCACAAGTCATCAATTAATAAAAATGTCCACTCTGAACAACTAGTGAAAAAACCTTCTTGACAATTTATATACAGACAGTCCTTGGGCTACGAACGAGATACATTGCTGAGACGTTTCTTTAGATCGGATTTAAATGTAACTCGGACCCCTGATGGACATCGCATGTAGGGTAATAATAATAATAACAATACTACAATGGCTCATATGTGATAATAAGTACAGTGTAATACTGTAAAAATACTAGGGTGGTTCAACTCTCACCCGGAATTTTGAAATAGCCTAAGAGAACATGGATATTTAAATTTTCCGTCTAGACCATATTGAAGAATGGGCCTTCCTTTACAATTTAGTACCGGTCACGGTTAGGTAGGTGGCGTTTGAGTCGCAGCAGGAAAGATAGCAGCTACCGTTGTCTCGTATAAAAGCGTTGCATCATTAAAGTTTTGACGAGAGGAGTAAAACCGGCGAATATCTTTCGTTGATTGAGTGCACTCGGGGACGATGTCCTGTCAAAATTCCAAGTATATGAGTAGGCAACATAGTTCAAAGAAGAACGGGAGAGAGTAGTCAATTTGCACGTGCTCCTCGCACTTCCACCGTCGTGAATGAAGTTAACATTTGGAGCGTTGAACAATCAGCAATCGGTGCATTACTGTGAAGGAATTGGCCACAGAAGTGGACATCAGTGTTGGAAGTGTGGAAACAACAATCCACCAACATCTTCACTTCAGAAAAGTTGCAGCACTCACACTGCCCATAAAACAATATCGACTCACTCGGCTGGAAGCTCTTGCAACGTCGTCCATACAGTCCTGACCTCTCACCTTGTGATTTCCACCTGTTTGGACCATTAAAGGACCACTTGGGTGGTCGCCGATTCCAGTCATTTGAGTACCGCCACGCTTTCTTCTTTTCCCGGTATTTCAAAAATTCCGGGTAGGAGTTGAACCGCCATCATAATAATACTGTAATAATAACAATAATTCATGGACACAACCATACATCCCTAACATCCCTCACACATTTTTTTACACTTGGCAACATGTGCTTTGGTCTTTGACCCGTTATGTTGTCTTTGCTGGGGAAACCCAAGAATAGAAGCATCTAAATATAATAATAATAATAATAATAATAATAATAAAAGCACTGTATTGTAATAATAAGTTATAGAAACTTGCATGGTCATTAGGGTAACAGACTAACAAAATCGAATAAAAAAGTTAAGACGAAAGTGATGTTGGTCGTAAGCGACCGTATAAACAAAGAGACTAACCGCTAGCGTAACGATGCTGCACCAACAAACCGTTCAAGCCATGG
>JAFIDM010004315.1:43133107-43165248 GCA_023159025.1 Thereuonema tuberculata | reverse complement strand
AGAACCTCAAAACGTACTAATAATTTATAAAAGTCAAAAAAAAAAAAATTGTTCTATTGATGTTGTTTTTTCTTTACTTTTTTTTTTGGGGGGGGGGGGGGGGGGGGGGGGGGGTAGATCTTCCCATTCTCGTTTACGTTTTGCCGTCAGATAGCTATTTAGTTACTGATGCTTTTTCTAAAAGATATTTGTTTATTTTTGTCATTTTTGCTGCAAATTTCTTCACAGCAATCCACTCAGAATCACAAAGACAAGTGGTCTCTTGTTCGTCGATATCAGTGATTCAAGAAAGGATGTACAAGAGCAGGAATAACTAATTAGTTCCTTAAACTAATGAACTTAAAGATGATGATATCTTTAATTCCATAAACGACCACAAGATAGCGCTCTTCAAAAATAGAAGTTATTGTAGAAGTTCAGTTAATGAATCAGTTACTGTTTAAAAAAATTTTAAAAATGCCAACAAAGTTCAGTTCAAGATAATAGTAGCTCTGAAAATACAACAATAAAAATGATAAAGCAAAAGATACCATTGAACAGTTTTAACAGATATTTTGTGGTTAAACTGTACAGTCGTTCATTTAATAGGAATTTTGTCTTAAAGGAAGGCGATTTTGAATGAACTTTTTATTTAAAAAAAATGTTTGAAATTGTGAAGGACTTTACAATGACATTATGCATTGTAATAAGAGTTTAGATGGATTTTTTTTCTTTATTTTTAGTAAAAAATATTTGATGGATTAAAAAAAAATCTTTTGTCATGGAAAGATTTGAAATATTTCAAAAAAAAAGGCTCAAATAAATAAGTGTAGTAATAAGTCCAAATCATTAACCATACGTGTAATGTATGTGTACTATTTACTGCGTAAAGTAATCTAATATTGAATAAAGTGGTTAATATTTTTATCTCAAAAATAACGAAATTCAAATAAATTGTTAGAACAACCAAATGAATGAACATGAAAAGCAAAAATTGCATGAACTCTTTGGGTTTTTTTTCATGAAGTGGACACTTGAAAGATGCTGAGCCATAGCTTTGTAATTAGAATTAGAATAAGAAAAAAAATCTTAGAATGGATGGACATTATGCAATCTTAAGTAACTATCAATGTCAAGAACAAATAAATAAACATGACGAAAAAAATTATGTTCGGGTCCGTACATTACAGCTTACAATAGGGTACGAAAATGTACTCAGTACAGCAATAATGAACTTTTAATAGTTTTAACAATACAAATTAATATGCAAAACTCACAACACCCTTATTTTACTGCTAACATTAAACGTTCAAACACACGTTATTACAACATGTCAATCTTCTAGCAACGCTAAGTGCTATCCAATTCATGAACTGGACAAGCTTTTGCAATGAAAGGGACACAGGACAAGAAGCCAGTTCTCGGAATGGGCAGACATTTGGTCAATTTCATTTTTGGAATTTACCATATATAACAACTACAAATAGATAAACAATAGACATATAATTATTTCAATTCATCTGATCTTTCAAAGGAAATTATTTTCACGTTTTTTTATTTGGAATTACGTTGGCTAATTCTATTTTGAATTAAATGCAACTATTTAACAAAATAGCCTATTAGAATTGGGAATCCTACTGAATTGTGGCAAAGCAGGTGGCTTGATCAATGTGGATTCTTCCAAAAAATATGATCAAATGGAAGATAATTTCTAAATGCTAATCTCTTAGAAGGAATTTTCAGCAAACTCTCAGGATTAATTAACAACTTAAAACTTTTGCGGAATCCCTGAACTCGGAAACGTATGAAAAATAAAAACATTCGAAAAATTATCATTCAAAATGAACTATTTAAAGTAGACTTGAGTGAAGACAACTTATTGAAGACAACTAATCCTTCGTTGTCTTCAAAAAAAAAATAATCCAAGGAGACACTTAACGCTGAACAAATCCCAGAGCTCAGTTAAAGTGGAAGATTAGAAACATGAAACCTTTTAACCCAGCGTGGTTTCTACTTACCCACTAATATTATCATAAAAGAAGAAAAAAAAACAAAAAAGAGAGAAAATGATTTAAAGTCGAGATAAACAGTCTGTTTAAATGCTAAACAAATAAGAATAATAATAAAAAAACTTTAAATAAGAATACCTTAAAGCGTTGCATTCTTTTATTATTACTTTTACTTTGTTTTTATAAAAACCTTAAAACTGAACAAAACAAAAGTTTCTTATACATTATAATAATACTTGTATCTTTCGAATACAATAATATATCTTCCTATTTTTTTTCATTTGCTTAAAATTATTAAATCTGCAATATTTGCTTTTAATACTCAAATGATTTAGTTTTCATTAAAGTTTGTATAAATGAAAATGGAATTCGATAAAGGACATGTAAGTAAAAAGTTTAGAATCAATGCAGGCTTTTAGGTTAAGCACTTAAGAGGCCATCTTGGACCTTCCAGGAACTTAAAAAATTTGGGGCTTAGCAGTCAATATATAAGGAGTCAAAATTATGACGACGGAGCAAATATGGAGAGGAAACAATTCAAGCAAGGACATATCAAGTCATAGCAAGAAAATCCCAAGGCCATAATGACAATTTAGTATCGGATGACATGTCAAAACATGTTTGGATTCAGTCTCCTTTTTCAGTATATCTTTCTCCTATTTTTAACGTTTCCTCGGCATAACAAGAAAGAGAAACAGTTTTCCCGAAAATTTGTAGTTAGATTAGACTAAGTGAAATCAGATGGGAATGTCATTAAAAGACTGAAAGGAATAAGATTTCAAGCTGAGAAATAGACAGGACTTAAAGTGAAACTGAGTCATTGGTTAATCACGTGGTTGATTACAAATTCATGGTTTCTTTGGTGCTTTCGTAAATCTATACAACAGATTGTAAATCTTGTAAGTAAGGGACTGCAAAGATAACGTATCTACTGTTCGTTTTCAAAAGCCAGAACCACAAATGGAGGACGATTCTACTCCGCAGAGGGGTGATATGCTGAGATGGGCACTTTCCTAAGAAATTCATTTGGACATTTTCGCTTTTAAGAAAAAAATAACGGAGGAGCGTTTTTGCAATAGTATTTATTCTTTCCATAATTCTTTCCCGAAAAGCGCAAATAGAACGCAGCTACTAGTAAACTAACACTGATAAAAAGTAAACATCCCCTCTTTATTTCTCCTAACCCCTATTTTGATGAAATCGAAGGAGATCTGACGCATGCGCGTCAAGGTTCTCGTAAACAAAAACCGACAGTATTCGCCTGTCAACATTCAAACATTCTTAGTTTGGTTTAAAGACTAGAGAGGCTGACCCAGATTGAACCAGACACTTACAGATTCAAGTGAGCCAAAAGTTTTAATACGATAAGACTGTTCAAATCTTTGCAGCCAGTTTTAATAAAATTTTATAAATGTTTTTCAAAAGAAGAAGTTGCAAGCAGCACACCTGAAACTGCACTTAAAAAAAACAAAATCTGATAATGTCTGTATTGAGATATTAAACTTCACAGATGTAGATCATCCTATCCTTGCTGAAGATGATTAATGGGTCAGGATTTAAACGTATTCCAATTTAATTCAACTAATGACGTAGAACTACAGGTAGAGTTTGGTTAAAAATAAGCTAAGAATACTTTTAACGATTCTTGTGATGATAGCAACGGGAGAAAGAACATTCTGAAAATTACAATGACTTAAAGTCAAAATATGTCGTAATCTTACGACATTTGCTATCAATTCAATGTAAAGAAGCTAGATAAATTTTGAATCCATTGTTTTAGAATTTTTAAGAAGGAATGATGTTTAAAATATATTATGCATATTTATAAAATATGATATTCCCTTTGTTAGTACGGTACGTTAGATATGCACGTTACATAAGATTTTAATAAATGTAAAGCACTTCAAATTTCATTTTTGACCTTTTACTTTAAGCGACTTTTCATTTTCCTTGTAAAGGAGCTGAATCAGCCTGAAATGTTTAATCTACATGAATAAAAACGTAAATTTTCGTTTGTTCAAAATCTTAAATCTCCGAAAGTTCTTCACCGATTGCTTTGAAATTTTGACACAACGTTGCATTCGAATACGCGCATGATTTTATATATCTATTGTATAGATGTCACACCTGTGACAGGTGAAAACATGATTTTTTTTAAAAAACTGCGCCGTCTGTTGGACGTAAAAGCAGCACACGTCATTTATAGTTAACGAGATGCACTTAGTTATGTACTCATAATGTGTATGAAACAGATATGTATAATTACAATTTAATGCGGGTGAAACCGCGGGGCACAGCTAGTAATAAATAAATAACTATTACTAAACTTGAACTATGAAACCAATAACAATAATAATCTAACCATTTCTAAGAATAATAATACGCGTTATTTTCTTATTATATTCAGAATTAGCAACATAATTACGGAAGAATTTGTCTACAGGAAAACGATGAATTATTCCTCTACAGTTCCCCTTCCCCCCAAAAAAATACGTCCCTGAAAAAAATCGTTCTCGATTCGTTGGGGGAGGGGATAAGACTGAGTAAGTCATCATCCCACCGTTCTTTAATGGTGCTTCAAAAGAACAAAGTCTTTCCTTAACCTCAGGATGGATTAGAGAGAGGAAAAAAAGTTAGTGGTAGAAAATCCGGATAATTTGAAACTAGTTCCTTGTTAAGTCAATTATCTGGTTTAAGGAGATAATAACACTTGAGCCAAGAAGGGTCTTGATCTAATGTCCTTTGATTTGCAAAAAAAAGGGTTAAAATAATAGCATTTTACAATGTAAATTTAATAGGCTTTGATCAAGATTTCATGATTGCAAATTCTTGTACATCATCATCAAAAAGCAAGTCCATCACAAGTTTCATTCTCTATGCTGATGAGAACCAGATTGTTTAACTTGTCTTGGCTCATCGTTGAACGTAAATGGTTCTTTTAACAATTTGAGTTTCGAGAATGATCGCTCTGTGATTCAAAACCGATTTGTACTAAAAAGCTGAATTTTTAGTAGAATTTTAGGTTTTCTACTGATTTGGAACATCTGACGAAAGAAGAGAAAGTCCACTTCCCTGAAATACATTCTTCTCAAACTTTGACCTCTGAACTGTTTTCTCTTTTCCGTTTTTGTTGGCCTTCAAATGCTTTCTTACAATTTAATGTTTCTCATTTTCTTTTTGGTAGCTCATGCTCATGGATTAGGATTTCCGTTATTGTAATTCACAAATTTATCTTTTAATTCTAAAGAACCAGTCGTCTATTCCTTTGAAAAAAAAAACTGAATTAATTAAAAGGGATCAAAATTAAAATGGGAACCGTGAGAGCATTCTCGAACAAATAAAATATTCAAATATAACAGCTAAACTTTACATTTCTAAAGTTAGTTGAAATCTACAAAAAAAAGAAAAAAAAATCGATTTCTACGGAAACGTTTTCTTTTTTTTAGCAAGATAATTCAAACAAACGACAAACAGGATTCAAAGAAAAATAAGACACAAAAAAATGGAGCGTGCCATCATGCCATTGGATGCTTTGGAAAACTACTGGAATCATGCAGCAGCAAATGATTGGAACAAAATATCGGAAGATACTTGGTTCGTCAATTCATCGTCTGCCTTACGTCTTAAGACGAGTCACATCTAAGGTTGCAAGGGTTCAAAGGGCAAACGGAGTTTAGAAGGAGGGGAGGGGGGAGAGTGAAAAGTCACTTACAGTGGTGCCCTCTGGTGGGTTTCCAAAGCGGGGGCGTTGATGGTCTACTCCATTCTGCATGACGTCATTCTAGAAAAACACACACACAGGAAATATAGCAACGATAGAATAAGTCATTCAATACACAAAAGCAAATCAACTTTAAAACAACCGCCTCCAATTTGGACCTTACAAAGAGTGATTTTTTTTAACCTATTTTAAGAAGTAATGGCGGGCTTATAAAATCATTTTGTTTACTTATCTCTCCTTCTTAGAAGAGTACTCAAATAGTAAACAATTCTTATTGAATAATAAACATTCTTATTCAAGGACACCCCAGAATCTTTTTATTTATTTATTGACATAAAACTGTATCCATTCATTAAAATGAATGAAAGTTTCAATTGGGGGGGCGGTTTAATAATTGGAATCTATCAACATTTAACTCATGTTCGACATTAAAAAAAATTCAAACTGTATTATAGTTAATTGAGAACGGATTTCAAATAAGTAAATAAATGGTGTTAGAAAGTGTCGAAATATATTTTCAGATTCCGGGCAAGATATGACACCTTTAACATTGTTTCTGGAGATCATCTTTTGTAAGAAAATCCGTCAGATCGATTATCCCAACAGAATAAACTGTTTTATCATTAACTGTACTGTACATCCATTACAGAAGAAAGGTAAAAAAGTTTAAAGAAAAGAAAAGAACTTCATTACAGCAAATATACAAGAAATCATTATATGGACTGCACAGAAGCCAATCAGATTAAGTCAATAAACCAAAAAATGAAATAGGTTTTTTAAAATTACGTACCAAAAAATAACGCCGCTTGTAAATTTGAAGAATGAATTTTTTATTGAAAGATAACATAACTTGGCGGAGTGATTTGGGCACTTTGTCAACCGAAAGTATAAACATTAGAGTATGACTTACAGAAAAAATTTCAATTTAAAACAAAATGACTTAATCTGATTGGCTTCTGAGCAGTCCATATGTCACGTTATGAATTATAAGAAATGTGAGCTCTAAGCTTCATTGCAAGTCCCAACCTTCAGAGATTGCTTTCATCCTTGAGAATTGTTCTTTAAGACAACGCCATAAATAATTCTCTGTAAATGTTTTTGATTGAGAATGGGTTCTTGAAGTCGGTTCTTGAGGTTTCACGTGACTCACATCTTTGACACAAATAACATAATAACGAAAGAGTAAATGCTTAAAAAGAAAGATCTTTAACCAAACATTATCAGATCTTGAGGGTAGAAACAAGATTTGCATTTTCACCAATACAGCAATTCAGAGACAACAGTTTGTTAAACGAAAGCTGGAAACGTCTTTTCTGAGAAATATAAGTGGATTACAGAAAAAATTTAGCTCAATGCCCAACACTTTATTCACAATAAGCAAACTGGAATGGAATTGACAGGACATGCAGCAAGAAAAGGTCCAGATCATATAACAGAAAATCTGACGGAATGTGTAAGAAGTAAAAATACAAATCTAAGATGGATAGTTAATATAATAATCATAATAATAATAATAATAATAATGTAAAAAAAAACATGATTTCGATTAGAAAAAGAGGGGTTGCGACCTAAAGAACTGAAAAAAAACGGGAGGTGAAGACCTTCATCGTGCAGTGAATTAAAAATGCTGAAGATAGTGTAAAACATTACGCAATAAGCAGAGGAAAAAAAAGAAAGATGAAAAAGGAGCAAACTTATGTAGATTATGAAAAAGAAACATTCACAGAAAGAGACGATTCCTAGGTAAACTACTCATCTTGAAATGGCAAATGAAACCCAAATGAAAGCATTTTTTCAGAGCAATCCAACAAACGCATCTTTAATTTGCTAAGAACTTAATATATCTGAAGCCACCGTTTTCTGAAAGACAAGAGCAGAGGCTTTTTCACCCTGAGGGCAGACGCCATCGCAAATTCCAAGTACGGTTGGTTTCCGTTGCTAAAGATTACAATTTCAGAGAATAAGGCAGAGAGAGAGAGAGAATTCAACGAGGTGGTTTTAAGACCCGGAATTTAATGATCTCCATACAGACATTCCAATTGGGAAAAGAAATTTATTACAGCCTCAGAGTTTAATTAATTTGCGTCAACGTAGACAAATGTTTGTTCATGAGGGAGGAGGAAACACAAGAAGAAGAAAAAAAAAGCAACATGCACTCCAAAAAGAAAAATGATTTGGTCGATAAAACTAAGCTCTTCTTTCCAATAAAATCTGACATTCTGCTATCTGTTATCTTTGGGTAAAAGCTCTTTTTCTGATTATAATTGATGTTTTTCCTCTTTCTCTTTCATAATCACGACCATGAAAGATATTAATGAGCATTCCTCTAAATAAAAAAAAAAAGAACAAACAAGTTATTCAGACATCTTTCTTCCTTTCATTATAGTTCTGAATATCCGTCACGTCGAATGATGAAAAAACATTAATATTCTTTCTTTTTTTTTTTTTCTTATCTTGTTCTTTAACAAACTACAGCCACTCACATCAAAGAAATGCTTTAAAACGTTAATGAGGAAATATTTATGTAAGAAAAAAGAATCTCCTTCATACCAGCGTTACAAACACAATGATTACAGGAGTATTTTAGGATTTTTCTAACACCTTTCGAAGAGATTAAAAAAAATTAGAATAAAAAAAAAAATCTTTTTTTTAAGTTAAGAATACTGGACCCAACATAGAAGACTAATTTTAAAAAATATTTAAACACATTAAAAAAATACAACTAGTTTCGCCTCAGATCGCGAGACATTGACAAGTGACAAATAGGCCTATTGGATTATAGCGGGTGTTAAATTACAACGTTAGTTAAAAATTTAAGCGTCCGTCCATTCCTCTGTGATCAACATACTCAAAATCTATTTACCCAAAGAAGCTGAAATTTTAGTAGTAATTTAGGATTTTTAAAAGATCCTTATATTTGGTTTTGGTGCAAATCTGATTCATTAATAAACAGTTAGGGATTAAATGTTTTGCATCCAAGAGGTATCATCACAGTATCTCAAAAAACTAAAATCCTGCAAAGCTGATTATATTCTTGCCCTTAACAGAATCTTGCTACTATTTTAACACATTTTAACTTTACCTCTCTTTGATAGACTTCGCTAAGAAATAAATTTGATTTTGTCTGCATTTTTTTTTTTTGTCTTTTTATCTTGCAGATATTTGAAAATTGGCGCACAACTATAGTTATGTAAATAAGGATTATGTTTTTCTCAAGCTTTTGCTGACATTCTGATAAGGCGAATTAAATATTAAGTTTTTTAATTTTCATCCTTCGACAACAAGAAGGACCTGAGGCCTAAGTTCGATTCGTTGCTTCACTGAACACAGAATACTTCTATTGAATTATGAATTCCCAATGATTTTTGAATAGCAAACATTGACTTCTTTTAGTGGGAATCTGTTTTCAGATTCTGGGACCAAGTTTGTTCTTTGTTCATTCTTTTTTTGTTTATCTCTTTCTTTTCCTAAAAATGCCTTTTTAAAGTTTGATTCGGCTAAGCTCATTCCAGAGGTAATTTAGCTATGAATTTTAAAATTCAACTAGTTCTCTTTCCTCCCGCTAGTCGGCGTTACGGACAGACAGTTCTTTGCAGCATTCCAAAATGACTAATGTTCGGGTTTATTTTTAAAATTTTTTTATAGTATTAATTAAGCTTAGCATTTTGATAATAGTTGATTTGATACAACAATAGTAATGATAGCTTATTTAATTAAAAAAAATTAAGTTAATATGAAATTGTCTTTCTTAAAAATGTGTTAATTAAAATGTAGTCCCCGTGGTCTAATGGATAAGACGTCTAACTTCAGATCAGAAGGTTGCAGATTCGATTCCCGTAGCGAACTTGTAGAAATTATTTCTGTTTTCTGGAAATCAAAATAATTGCGCCGGACAGACAGACAGACAGACAGAGGCTGACATCCAAAATAGATTGAGGCATAAAAAGAGCTATTAGTATACCTAAAGGATCATTAGTGGCGAAAAGTCCTTATACCCCTGTCAGTAAACTGGATTTGAAATGAATTGACGTGCCTATTATGGATCCAAAACATGCACTCCTCCATGGTTTCTGCACAGACGGATGTGTCTCCAGGTCCTTATGCCCATTTTGTGGCGTCACAGTCGTGAAGGCATTGCGCACAGCAACGTTCAACTGAGCGTTGGAAACGTACCACTGTTTGCGATCTTCTGGATTTAATGATTCCCCACAGAGAACTGTCTGGCGTGGTGAGACCTCGGCTGCATGGTGGCCATGGCAAAGGTGAAGGAAAGTTCTTGGATCCCCGGCCAATCCACCTGTTTGGAAAAAGCTCATCAAACCGCAATCGCGCTCTTATGGCGAAATGAGCTGGTGCTCCATCTTGTTGATACCATATAGTGTCAGATGTGCCTTTCAACTGCAGTTCAGGCAGCAATCATTCGTTAATCATCGCAGATGAGTCGTCTGATTCAATGAAGAAATACGATCCAGGCAGAGGTTCTATTAGCCCACCTTATCTCCCCGCCCAAATCATAACGTGCGGTGGGTTTGTTCGAGTTTTCGAAAGAAATGGGGATTTTTCATTAAAAATAAACGTTCCGATCTTTCAAACTTCGATAAATAGTACATTCATCACTCAACCGAACTCTTCATTGATCTTCTCTTGTTGCGAAATGTTGAAGCAGGTTGATGCTTCTTCGCACCGGTTAAATCCACATCTGATAAGTCATTCACTGACAACGGGCGAAAAGGTTTCACTTTTAAATCCTTTCGCATGTGGTCTCTCATGGTTGACCGGGAATATCCAATTCGGCAGCCCGTTTGCGAGTCGACTTCACGGGAGATCATGTTATGGATTCTTCCACATAAAAACATGTTTCCAAACGTGTTAATTGTCTTCGTCCTATGTGAATCCTTCACGGATCCTAACATCAAAAGCCTCCCGTTCCCATGGTAATAATATTCTCTTGGATGGTGGTGGATTCCGAAATCGCAGCTGAAAATTGATAATAATTTGTGAATGTGTTTGTGTCCCGTATGCGGTCGTTCGTGAATCCAAACTGCGGTCACTAAACTCTTTTCAATTGAGAAACTACTTAAATAATCCATACTTTCCGTCACTGCTCGCTTCTTTGATTGCTGCCGTTATTCAATTGCTCGCATGTTTGTCAATGTGAGTGTGCGCGATTGTTTCTTTGCTGTTTCTATTGCTATCTGACTGACTTATTTCCAGAAACGTTATTTATACAAACACTCTGCCCACTTTGTACAACAATTACAAAGACGTAAAATTTCCGAACGCTTCGCATTTTGCAGATCTTGGAAAACAAATCCAAAGAAAGATTTCCAGTCTATCTTTATTACCGAAACAAAAGTATAGTAGAGTCCCGCTATTCCGAACTAATTGGGACCGAACACTGTTCGATTTAGCGGGAATTCGGAATAGGCGGATTTCATGAATAATATCAAGGTATTGACTTGTTTAGGCGTAAATTAAGTGCGGGGACATCTGCTAGTGTCAGCTCTATACAGCGTTGATCTATTTAACTTCTTTATATAATAATAAATATACGTTTTTTCACGAACGTCTTTTTAATTTCCCCAGTTTTTAAGTTCAAAAAATCAGTTCGGAATAGGCGGATTTTCGGAATAGCGGGACTCTACTGTGCTCATGAATAAAAAAAATAGCAAGAGTTGTTGTTATTTGATCATTAAGCGTTCTTATTACGTAATACCAAATTCTACCAAGGCGCTGTTATCACTGACCAATCTAATAAACGGAAATTAAAGAAACCAGATGATTTTTTAAGATGTTGCTTTGGAAAGGTAATAGGCTAAAACTCAAGCAATGTGATTTTCTTGAAGGTTTCAAAAAGTGAAAGTTTCTGATTTTTCAGGAAAAGTTTTCGAAATCACTGAAAAACGTGGAAATGGAGAAGAAACGAAGAAAAAAAAAACTTTAAAAACGAAAGCTTTTACCTGAACTCCGTAATTCAATGAAATACAACAACAAAATCGACACGTGAAATATTCAAGGAAATTTTAATAAGACCGAAGTCTTATTAAGAAAGGAATTTCAATAACTTTCCCATTTATCAAAAAAAAGGGCACTATCTATTAATTATTTCATGACTATTTAATGATAAACCAATCAATTTCTTCTGCTTTTTTTTTTTTTTTTACCTGTGTTGCGTCGTTTTAATGAATCCGCGTTGAGTCAATGTTTACTCTATATAATTGCTGTAAAAACATTCGTAATGAATAAGTCATGTGACTGCCTTTATTAATAATTCAGTCTGCAAATGGCCAACTAAAGCCATACTCATGTCCTCCTACACCAGCACCTTTTAATATCAAGCTGTTTTATTTAAATTTTATCAGAAGCGCGGCAAACACTTACACCTTATGAATTTTCAATGACTTTGCAGTTTCGAATGAGCGTCTGCTATCTCTGATCAAAGCACCCAACTCTCTCATCACCTTAATCACAACACCTTCGCTTTAAGCCACGTTTCCCATCGCAAAACTCAAAGAAAAGAAGACGAGGAGGGAAAAAAAGTATCCAGCGAAATCCAATCACTGATAAAGCAAGAGGTAGAAAGGAGCTGGGTTTTTCTTTCGAACTTTCTAGATCCAACCTCAAGCAAAAAAAAAGCTATAAGGTTATTTTTTTTTAACAGTAACTTCAATAGGCTCTTCTGAATTCCAAAGAAGATGTTGTTATGTTCTTTTTACATTAACAAAAACAAAACTGTGAGAAAGAAACCGTAACTAAAAGCATTACATATCTGAGATAATATTATTCAAATAATGAGTTTTTGTTGATACTTTCTTTTTGGTTCTTTCATTTAGAAATGATACTTTCGAGTTATATTATCATATTACACTTCAATAATCGTGAAGTTTTCTAAGCGGTAGCTGGCCAAAATCTGTTTGTTGTGTGTACTTTATTTCGTGTTCTATTGGAAGTCAGAGTGAGTTCAACACTCTGAATTGAATATCAACTGTTTAACGCTTGCTAAAGAATAGTAACTAAGTCGAAACTATAGAGTCTGACTGATAATTAATGGCAAATCGGTCGGAAACAAGAACTTTTTTTATTATTCCATTTTTATTCAAGCTGAAACATCAACCAGATTGTATTTAATTCAATTTCTTTAATGGCTGCCTTAGCGATCCCGTATACAAAGTGTAAAAGGAGAAGGGAGCTCCTAAGAAGGTTCTGTCCGTTCTTCCGTCATCTACAGTCCGAACTTATGTCGGATTGACATGAGTGATACCTTATTGAAACTTTATCAATTGTAGAGGTGCGGAAAAGTATAAGTTCTGGTCTGAGGTCACTTCCTGTGTAACAGGAAGTGGCCAAAAAGGAAGCATGCTCTGGGACGCTTTAGTTTATATACACAATGAAATCAGTTTTTTGCCTTTTTTTTTGTCAATGCTTTTTGTGGCTAGTGGATAGTTGACAAAGGTTTTGAATCTGGCAATATTTTTTTTTTAATTCAAAGAAAAAGCAGGGAGTTGGGGGTGGAAGGAGGGTCTGGCACTGATTCAACTACTTAAGCAATCCAAGGCTTCCAAAACTACCGACAATAATTGGAAGGGGGGGGGGGCGAAAGTTAGATCCAAAACTTACCAAAGCCTCTGTTCTGTTCTACAACTGGATAAATCCGGCTGACGATTTCTGACAAGGACGGAGCGGCTGTCCCAGATTTCCATTGTTAATAACTTGGGATGCGATTGTGAAAGTGTGCATTTATTTTTTTCACGTTATTACGTTTTACTCATTAAGACGATAGAAGCTCAAATGAAATCTACGAAATTCCGCGTCCCTTGAAGACTTCAGCAATGCCCGAAATAAAAGGACTTGGTTAACTCAGTTTCACTTCTTCCCTATTTAAGAATACAATTGTATGGGACGAAATCCCAGTTCAGTTTTAGTCGCCTGAACTGGAGCCAAAAGCTGTCAGTGACATTTAACTTGTTCTTCCACCGTGAATAAAACCATTCATCATCTCCCAACACAGGACGATGACAACGACCGAATTCAAATCCTCTTTTTGTTCAGCATTAAGAATGATGGATTACAAAGTCGAGAAGAAAAGAAAAGCTAATACTTCTCAAGTTACAATAGCTGACAAAATGGCAGATCACAGTCTCAAGGCTGCCTGGATTTTTGGAGGAAGAGGCCGACAGCCTCATTTTGGCAGTTTCGCTCTCTCCCATAAAACTTTTTAATCCGACGGCTTCCGTCAAACCAAAAAATATTGTCGTTTGCCTTCCAAGATTTTTTTTCGCAAAGAAAAGCGTTAAAAGGGGCTTTTTATTTGGAAAGATAAAAAGAATAATCGGGTCTCTTCAAGTCAATCGTCATTCAAATAAGTCTAGTTGATGTCCTTATAATGTCTCTCTGAAGAACAACGAAGAAATTCATAAAATAAAAGGGAAATGTTCACTTGTTTGCAATCTAGGCAATGGTGTTGTTTTTTTGGGTTTTTTTTTATCACCCGAAATAAAATGCAATAAGATACAGTGCGCAAGATATCAGTGATATTTGTTAAGAGGTTTAACGTGTGAAAATTTAACCAATACGAGTAATGAATAATAAAAATGACACACACCCTTTAGGAAAGAAATTACGTATATAAATATAATAAAAATATAAAATGTATACAGTATACATTACAAAGCAGGACAGTTTCGTCCGGCATTGGATTACTCAGGATTTTGTCACCCAAGGTTAGCTGACGATAAATAAAGTTTTAGTACGTCATTTCTTTCCTAAAGTATATGTGTCGTTTTTATTATTCATTACTCATATTAATGAGATTATCAAACGAAATAAACAAGTAACGAGTAATTTTTATTTTATATTTAAGTCTTTATTTTAGTAAATAATTCTCATCTTTTAATTTTTATAAATTCCGAAAGTTTTAATGTTTCTTCCATCCACAACCGTTGATTTGAGAATTGTATTATTTATTAATTGCTTTATTTTTGAATATCAACCAATTTCTGAAGATTAGATTTTAAATGATTGTTTACTTTAGTTGTCATGTCAAATGCCATTTTGTATTATTGTCTCAGCCAATCGTCCTTTGTCCATTGAACCTATTTCAGCCGATTTCAGTGTAATAAAGAGTTCTTAGATCTGCGATAAGTTTAATTAGATCTAGTGCCTCTGTCTAATTTCTTCACGACTTCAAACCATTACAGCATCACCAAAAAACATATTGTTTTATGTTTCATGAAGCAAATATGAACTCCAACTGATTTCTATACATACAAAAAAAAACAAAACCACTTTTGTCTTGAAATTGTACTTAATTTTATTCATGTAATTCTCTGGTGTCAGTTTTCCTTTTCGTTATTCATAAGCCTTAAAAAAAATCATTTGAAAATAGAATATATTTACCATAAACCAAAATTTATGTACGCATAAAACTAAAAAACCAAACCAAAAAATTCTATTCTAAACAGAAGTTGATGGAATTAGAAAAGTGGTGCAAGAAATCCACTATGGCCTTAGTTGAAGCCCTTAACCGATTGGCAAAAGACCTTCAAAAAAAATAAAAAGAAAAAAAAGAGGATTTATGTCAATTGGCCTAGCAGGTTATCTAAATATATTACCCAAAACTTCGGAAGAATGCGACTATTGACAGTAAGAAGTCAGCGAAAAGCTTGTGTATTTTGTTAAGTAGTCCTAAGGGATACTGGAGTTGAAGTTACATCAACCCAATGCTTTCTTCTTTTATCAATGCGTACGTAAAGATGGAAAGGACTATTAAAGGTGAATCGCTTGGCACAGACTTCACAACCGATGGAAAAGATTTGGAGTTAAACCGGCCTCAGGGTAAGACGGTATTTCACTGTGATGGCTCCATTAAGGACAGTAAAAGTAAGAATACCATCAAGGAATTGTTGCAGAGCCTCTATGTTCGTATCGTTCATACTCAAAGTAGGTGGAGTTTTACAATTCAAAGGATCTCCTTGACTGAAGATAAAATTCCTGGGAGACTAAAACCAACTGTTGCTTCTTTAATGCTTACGATAAGAAAGAGTTTCCAAAAGTCGGTCAAAGTTTTACGACTTCCAAATTACTGCTATAACGTCGGTGATATGGTGACAGATTTTTAAATTTTTTTTACATTTCCCTTGGATCGTGTTATATCAAATCACAATGATCAGTTTTCAATTCCCCTACTGAGAATATTTCTTAAGCTACTACAAAAAAAAACCCAATCGTATTGTACAAATGTTTATTCTATAGCTGAAATAATAGACTTTCTCATTCTTGGGCTCAATTAGGATAATCTTGAATGCCAAGGAGCCGTCGAAGGACCAATGTAGGACCAAAACAACGTAATGCAATTATCAATTCATTTTTATTGTCTAAATAATTTTATTTTATTTAAAATTGAAATTGTAAAGTTAATTTTCGGGCATCCTATATTTAATACACTCACATTTATGATTTCCATAATGAGATTAAAAAAAAAGTCTTTCATTTTCTCTTCATTCAAAAGAAGCTCAAAAAGCACTTTTTCTTCCCTTGCCTTTCTTTTTTTTCTGTTTCTTCTGCTTTCGGAACAAACAAGGTGGGCCAAGAGAGAGAGGCAGGAGTCGTCTTGGTGCAATTGTCGCCATCTGCTTTCGCCAATCCAATGCAATTAAAGCGGTTAAACGAAGGCCCAGGTTAATCAGGAATCGACAATTCAAAGGAAAAGCAGGGAGGGGGCGGGGAATGGGGGGGGGGGGGGGCTCTGGCACTGATTCAACCACTTAAGCAACCCAAGGCTTCCAAACTACTGACAATAACGAGGCGCGCCTCTCGTTAGAGAGAAGGACAGGATCCCCTCTCGGTTCACTTTCGAAAACAAATGGGCGTTAACGATTGAGCGCTTGAAACGTCACTTCATTAGTCCAACTGTCGGTCGTTTGGCGGCGCTCTTCATGTAGGTGTTGTGAGACAGGGATCCCGATTCAAATTCCCACTCCTGTGTTAGCCTAATGAAAAACCCTGATTCTTTAGGAAGTCGAAAACAAAATTTAATTAGTAAGTCACTGATGGAAACAAATCTCAAAGCAACAATCAATAAGTTGTAAGAATATAAAGAAAAAAAAGAGAAGTGTATCGTACCTGTAACGGAAATTAACGAAATAATAACCTAATTAATATTTTTTAAAAATTAGGATTAACATTTAAAGAAATAAAATACGTATAGATGCGTGCCAACTTTACAAACCTGCATGGTGAGAGTAGCTATACTAAACGTTGTTGAAAAAAAAAAGTTGTTCATTTAAAAAATATTGATCATTTACTTGTGTTGACTATTTTTTTGAGATTGGGTTTATATGCACTAAAGTTTCACCTTCTTAAGATACATAGTTTGGGGGTTACTTTGATCACAGAAAGACAACAATGGACGGATGGTTTTGGCTGTATCTCCTGCACAATTGGTCGAATAAGCACCGAAATCAATTGAGTCGGTCAGTACAAGAACGTCCCAAGTCCAAGTAACTTTTATTTTGAGATAAATAAGAAAAACTGTCTGGATTCGTTACTTGGGATGTTATTGCCGTCACCATTGCGTAATGCCAGCCTCAGCAAGGCTTGAAACGTTGTTGCTCCGTATACCGCAGCACTGATCAAGACACCTAAAACGCTTTGACCTGGAATTTTAATATTTTTAGACTTACGATGTTCTTGCACTGACCGACTCAATTGAGATATTCTTATTACAAAGTAAATCTACTTCTAAAATGTCAGCTTTCTAAGATGTACAGCTTTTGAGTTATCGTGATTAAGGACGGATACGCGTACTTCGAAATGAAATTAATTTTTGTTTTTGTTCTAACCCTTTTTTGTATAATCTATCTCCGCAAATTAACGGGTATCAGCAAATCCCAATATTCAGCGATGAGTAGCTACCAATTAAAGGCAGTTCTTCATTACATAACAGTACATTGCTTTTGACCAAACATCGAAGAGCCAGGAACTAAAACTGGTAAGTCCGGGTGCTGCCACCTGCAGGATTTTTTACAATTTAATTAAGGCATTGCTGTCAGACTTGCTACAAAAACACTTATAAAAGAGGTAATATCCTAAAATACTTTTAAGGGCTAGGAAAAAAAAAATCGATAAAAAAAGATTCTAGAAAATTATTTATACTTAATTTATTTATTTATGGATTATTTACAATTTACTTTTGTTTTTATATTTTTTAATTTGAGGGACGTTGCTTTAAGTTTCCTTTCTATGTCTTCTGAGTTCACTGAGCTGTAATTAATTGGGCGAATCCAACTGACGCCGATTATGAAACCAGCCTGTCTTGGATCCCGGTATCAAAAATATTAAAACGTCTCAGTGAATCTTTATTTATTTATGTGCGTTCATGTTTTTTAATGTGAAAATTATGTAAAGCCTAATTCTTTAAGATGTTGCGTTTTCCTATTGTCTTTTTTAGGATGAAACGGAAGCTCTCCTCATTTCTGTTAATTGTATAACAATTCTACCGAATACAAAACAGTATCTTCAAACTGTCCATTTGCTGAAGAAACGCTGAAGTTGCTAAATCCGATTAAGTAGGATCATTTGAAAGCCCGTTCAAATGGTAATGGCTTATGAAGCAGATTAATACAAGTCGATACAAATTCATTACTCGCTTCTAATGTTTTCTCATGGGGGAATTGATGTCATCTTCACTCGTTAAATTTTTTGAACAGAAACTCATGGGAAAATTTCAAACTCAGGAAGATGGACGGTCTCTTGCAAGAATATCTTCAAAAAAAGATTTACTTTCGGCTCAAAACTTCTGTCACAGATATACTGATTTCATGAACTTAGAAAGTTGGTTTGAATAATTTCTTATTATGTTTATATTAAAGCTGTTTATTAAAAAAGAAAACCCTCTAATATTGTTATTATTCGTTGATATACTGTATGTCTATGCTTTTTTTTCCACTTATAATTCACTCTAAAGATCATTTCCCAACATCTTAAAATATTAAGGCAAATTTCGAATAAAGCAAAAAAATAATGAAAATGAAGTTTCACTATCAAACTTTTCTTATTTTATTTATTTTATTTGCTGCATTTTTTAAGTTAACAAGATAGCGAGGGTTATTCTAAACTGGTAAGTGTTGTGTTTCACTGTCCTCCATCACTGACCCTCCCTGCACCACAAAACAGCTCACTTGCAGAATCATCATCATCTTTCTTTTTTTTTTTGGGTGGTTGCGGGCGCCTCCACTTTCCACAACAATTCACCAGCAAATGTGGCTTGTCGAGGGCAATAACCAAGTTAAAGCAGCTGATCTCAACACACAGAATAAATTCCCATCGGAGAAGAGAAACAAAAGAACTTTCAACAAAATACACACACACATAAAAAAGGGAAGGGAAATAGAAATCAATATCAGTGAGACACAACTTCATTAAGTTCTCGAGTTTACATCAAATAACATTAAAAAAAAAATCCATGTTCAAATTCTGAATTTATTTATTTGCTTCATTTAAAAAGTAAAAACAAAGGCATGAAACTGGTGTCATTGCGTACACAAAAGCATAGCAACTCCGTACGTGTTTCATTTTCAACAAATAATGAATTAAAAAATGTAAAATATAATTCAGAAATATAATTAAAGAAAAAAAAATAGAAGGATAAAAAAGTAAAATAATAATAATTGTCGTGACAAGGAATCGAACGTGGATTATTGTAACCACAACGCAATATACTAACCCACCCACTTTATACATTGAGGTCACTGAAAAGCTAGTAAAAAAATAAATAATAATAAGCCGAGTATAAAGTAACAATAGTTTTTTGAGGGAAGCGGTACGCGTGAATCAACTGACGGCAATAATGTAAACAACTTTACAAGAAATTAATTTTTGAGAATTGATAACAATTACGCTTGAATGGCTAACATATTTTGTAAGTTTTCGTCCCCTCGGTAGTTCCTGTAACAGTTGATCTGACCAAGATAAATAGCATTCTTTCTTTTAATATCGTAACTATTACTAAGTTGAAGCTTACTAAAATAAATATTAACTCCAATTTTCCTCTTTTATTAATCCCATTCTGTGTTAATAAAAGCAGCAGGGCTTATTTGATATCAATTTACACTAAACGTTAATCTAGCGAGAACATAAGTCGTATTTCCTGTATCAAGAAAGAAAAATAAAAAAATAATAAAAAAAAAATATCCGAATACAATTTCTCATGTATTCTCTTTAAAAAATAAATAATTTAAGGATAACAAAATTTATGTCGACTGCTCAGCCTACATTAATATTATTTCTCGTATTCATTAAAACAAAAACTAATTTATATTGCTAAATTAGTGGCAAAACTTTAATATTTTGGTCACAGACACAAATTGATTCTAGGTAATCAATTATAAAATTTGTTCAGAGAGAATATGCAGGAGAGATAACACTCATTTCTAGAGTTTACTATTAAGAGAATTCTTAGACAATCCAATAAAGATGGCCTTCATTTTTTTAACCATTTTTTAAAGTTTGGCTTAAGACTAAATCATTATGTAACTTACAATAGAATGTGCATTTATATTTTCCTGATGTGAATTTATACGTACGTACTTATATTTGTATCTTTCAGGCTATTTGCAATTTATTTGCCTGAAAAAAAAAAGAACGCTTAACCTTACATTAATCAATCGCAGGAATCATATTTCTATCTCCTCCCCCCCCTTCACTTCTCGCAATCCTTCTGTTGTGATTCGCCGGAAGACGACAATCCGTGAAGAAACGCTGGGACTGTCATGCAGAGAAGCAACACCTAAGGCGGAGTATTTTCTTTTTTGTAGCTCAAGTCACCTGAAGGAAGCAGAGGTATTGAGACTGTACTCTCATTCGATCACCTGTTGTAGCAGTACAACCAATGTTTTTTGAGGAATTCTGATGACTGAAAAAAAAGTCTGAATCTTCAAAAAAGCAGAAACAGATCCTTCTAATATTTGGCACGGAAATCGGGTAGTGGATGACAGACAATACTAAAATTAATTGTAAAGCCCCGCGAACACCACGCAACATTCCTGCAACTTAGTCGCGCGATTTTGACGTCACGAGTTGATATAAACCTTTGTCAAGCGCGAACACGATGCAACCATGACCCTCTGTATCTCTGAGATACAGAGGGTCATGATGCAACACGGATATGCAACTCGAAAATGCAACCGACCCATGACAACGCAGATTTTAAATACGTCACGTGTGACGTCAAGCAAAATTCGGTTATGTCGTTTCAAACATAATATAAGAGTGAATGATTTGCAACATATGATAAATATTTTTTTTTTAAATTATTAGCCGCTATGGAATTTAATTTCATGTTATTATTTCGAATGAAAAGAACGAATGACCAACAGCCAATAAGAAACAATGCTCCCTTGGAAACAATGACGTCATAACTTTTGCATTCTGCGTCAGCAGCCTTCGCGTTTGCCAAACCCGATGTGGAAAATCCAAAAAAATCGAGGTTTTGAAACCTCTCTGATAAATTCTGCCGCATACAATTACTGCATTTCAGTATAAACTTTATTTATGCGTGAAAGAAACTCGCAATACTCTGATATTAATTGAGTATGAGCCTGTCTTCAAAACGAATCGAGCGATAAAATTTTCGACGCCATTTTTTTCATGGGGGTGGTTTCACAACTGACGTGTTCCAATGCTGCCCTGTGATTGGGGAATTCGATGCAACTTTCTGAGTTGGAGGTGTCAATGCAACTCGACTCGGACTTCAAAAGTTGCAAAGAAATTGCAACTCGTGACGTCAAAATCACTCGTGACGTCAAAATCGCGCGACTAAAGTTGCAGGAATGTTGCGTGGTGTTCGCGGGGCTTAATATTGCAAAGAAAAACCCGGGAACAGAAAAAAAAAAAAAGAACGGTCCTTAATATGCTACGGTTTACTGTGCTTGTTTTTCTTAATAAGGGCACCATTTCATATTTCTTGTAAAATATAATGTCTAATTTTAAGGTCTAGTGATTATACTTGGTCTATCAACTATATTTGTAAGGTAAGTTCGAAGAAAGAAAAAAAAAGAAAAACATGATCAAAAAAAAAAAAAAAAAATGTGTAACTAACAAGATACTGAAAGAACTAAAGGATATTTTCCTTTTACGGTTATTACTTACAATTACTTTTTGTTTCTTTTTTTTTTAAATCGCGAAAAGGACGCAAGCCAAAATTCTCGATTAACATCTCTCTAATACAAAAAATAGTCGACAGCTTTCTGGAAAACAAATAAAAATTAATTATTTGCTTACGTTTTACATTTACTTACGTTGTCTAACTACGACTAGTATTAATCATTTCAAATAAACTCAATAGATTATTTAATGGATTAAAATCTACTATTCAATAGCAGTGGAAGGGTCAACATGAACTCCTTCGTATCTGTTGAAATTTTTCTCTTTAGTGTTTTTTATAACACTACTTTCTAAAATTTTTCTTAGTTTTAATTTATATTCTTTATATAATACTTTTACATTACTATCCATGACATGCCCTTTTTCTAGACAGTGGTAGGCTATGTCTGATGAAACTAAATTTTTATTCTTTAGGGCCCTGCCATGTTCAACAACACGTTCGAGCAACGTTCTTTTTGTTTCACCTACGTAAAAATCGCCACAAGTTTTACAATCAACTTTGTATACAACACTCATTTCATTTTGACTTTCATTACTATTAATTTTCTAATATTAATTAATTTTTCGCAATTTACAGTATTTTTTAAAAAAATATTTTAAATACTTATAATGAGATATGTGGAGTTTTTGTAAATATATTGCTCTAGAAATGAAAAGAAAGAGTTTACTGGAAGAATATGGAAATTTTATAGAAAAAGTAATTGTTTAGTAACAAAAAAGAAATTGAGAACGAATTTGGAAGAAAAGAAAAATAAATAGTTCCGATTAACTGATAAAAACAAAAGAATGTAAATAAATTTATTGTAAACGTCAATGGACGTTTTTTCATCCTCAGTGTTTTACCTATTAGTGAAATCAATGAGATCTTCCTTAAAAGAACTTCGTTTCGTTTTAAGTTTCAGATTTGTAGGAGAAATAGTTTTTAGGTCATCTTGATCACAGAAGCACGGACATGTTTCTTCAAACTTATTTTCTCTCGGATTCGTATTAAGGGACATTACAATAAGCCCTATTTCAGCTAAGACACGAAGGTAAAAATTATAGAGAGAATCGATGTCTTTTATGATAGAAGGAAATAAGAATGAAATTAGTACAGTAATAGTTTTTGTATATTCAATGATTCGCTTACAAAAATTTTATTTCGTTCATGAAACACTAGTCTTCCAATAAATGGGGTTTTACAGAAATATGATTTCGAGTCGTGGCATCAGATTTATGGTTGTTCGTATCAACCCACCCACGTAAACGATGGTTGTAAATCAAAGAGACTGGGTGGAAATCGAAGTCAGAAGAGACAATTTTTTTTGTTGTAGGTGGGGGAAGGTGCTCGGTTTTATTACTTTCAAAAAAAAAGACAAGGCTATACTTTATTTAAACCCTATTATTGTAAGTGTGATACCGATGAAAGCAAACGAGTTCTCATTGAAAGCATTAATTGGCAATGGAATCCAAGTTAAATCAATAATAATCTATCATCTTTTGCCCTAATAATTTAGTTTTCGTTTCTTTAATGCCGATCCTACAAAACTTAGTTTAGATTCATAGCAGCATTATTATTTTATTATTTTATTATTTTTAGTTTTTAAAGAATATTCCAATGCTATTTTCAATACTTTCTGAGATCTCTTTTACTAAAATGTTGCAGAAAAAATGAGCAGTCTTCTATTCTGCCGTCAACAAAAATAGTTACAATTCAGTTATAGTATTATCCGTCGATTTATACTAATATGTATGTTCCCTTTATGTTTTTATAAGGAACATTAATATCAAAAGATTTTTTTTTTCTTTTCTTTAATTGCATAACATTTTGTCTTCTCATCACAAAAAAAAAAATTAAAAAAAAAATCAATACACAGGACTTAAAATTTTTTAAGTATTAGTATTTAGAGGGCTGTGGAGTGAGTTCTAAAGCTCCTACTGAAAAGAAATGTGGACAATAGATATTTCAAAGGATGTGCTCGTCATTTATTGAAAAAAAAAAAAAATTGTCATTAATTGTCGCAATAACATATGTTATTTGTTTAATGTTTACTACTCAGCATTATAAAACCAAAGCAGTCTCTTCAAAATAATAGATGTATGCCTGCAGTACAGCAGCAATGCCAAAATGTTGCAGGAAAAGTACTAGCTGTACTGTCAGAACAGCAACAATGCAGCTGTGGTTTTTAGAGAATGCCGGCATCAGAAGGCTGGACCTATAGAAGGCTGGACTATAGTTCAGCAGAATGATTGAGAAATTTAAAGCGAAAGGACATCTTTGGTGTTCAGCCAGATAGAGTCTAAAACGATTGGACAATTCTCGTGCTGAAGATGTCGGTAAGGCTGTCGTCGATTTTTATCAAGTCGATGTCCGTACGGCAGCATAAGTACAGCAGCTGTTGCTTACGAAGTGAACATGCCGTAGTCCGTTGTAAGGCTAGTAATGCGTCAGATGTTGCGGTATTATAAAAGGATACACATGTTACAACAGCTAAAGCATGGTGAAGCAGGTATTCGTTTCACATTTTACACTTCAGTTCCTGGCGCGAATGACAAGTGGATATTACTTGAGTGATGAAGCCCACTTCTGCTTAAATAGATAAGTGAATAGGCACAACTGTAGCATTTGGAGAACATCAAACCTTCGAATTATTCAAGAGGTCCAGTTGCGTTCTCCAAACGTGATAGTGTGGTGTGGATTTACGACCACTTTCAACTTTAGGCCATATTTTTTGAAGAGGGAAAATCGACTGGGCCCCGCACCTGTTCCTTCACTAGACAGCAATATTATGATATCTTAGTGAATTCGCAATACTACACGGGTGCTTTCAGGACAGCAATTTCAAGCAAGTGGTGAGTCATCCCACATCTACCATTATGTCCAAAGATTTCTACAGAATTTTGCAGACGAACATGGTATCAGTCGATGTTTCCAGACATCTTGGTCATCCCGATCACCGGACCTAACCCCATGCGACTTCTGGTTTGGATTTTTTTTTTTTTTGAAGACCCTGTTGTTTCGGGAAGGAAGTTAAACTCTATCAGATCTGAAGGACAGCATTAGATGTTATATGCTGACTACGTTCAATTAATGTATGTTCTGAAAATGCTGTTCACGAAACTCAAACTTTGAAACTGTGTGTATGCTACTTAAGGGACTGAGTTGAATACTCTACCACAGATCTACTGGTGTAAATGGGAAACCTTTCTAGTCTTTGTGCTAATTCTACGGATGAGACATTTTTCGGATCTTCTGCTGGACAAACTCCGCAGATACCTAGCAGCAACCCAGCCCCAAAAACAAAAACAAGCCTTAAACGCTATTAGTTACGAAACAAAGAAAGAAGCTTTCTTTCTTTCTATTCCTTCGACGTAACAATAAATTTTAATTGGCAAGTATTCTTTGACCTAATATGAAGAAAGCATACAGGAGTCAGAAATTTTCTTTCATCAACATGTTTTCATAGTCAGATTCTATGTACTTCACAGACAGAATATGAATTATTGTTATTCATATATAAAGTCAAAAACCATCTAAAGAAACAATGCAGTCAAACAAACTGAATAAATATTTAATAATTCTTTAGTGACACCGTACACGAAACCATAAAGGCTGGGGCGCTCTTATGTACGTTCTGTCCATCCGTCCACCTCCGATTGTCACCTAATTTGTTACCTCGTCGAAAGCCCAAACTGCAGTCGGACAGAGTTACTGTCTGCAGTCACTTCCTGTCTCATAAGTGACCGAAATTAGACATTATGGACTTGCTTAGTGTAAATCTTAGCCGTTTTGAGTGAAATAATAAAAAATACGTGTTTTTATTTAGGTATTTATAAGCAGAGAGGCTATTTATTGTTAGTAGCCGTTTTCCTGTAGAACATCAACCATACCACTTTTTCTTTAAAGAACCTTCAACAGTGCACTTCACGATAAATTGGAAGTGAAATAGGAGGAGGTGAAACTCCCGGAACCCCGCGATCTGCAGTCGGCGGAGCCCGCCGGGGGTTCAATAATGAAGATTAACGTAGGAAAATTGCTTTGCCGAAATTTCAAAGGGTTCTTTGCACAGAGTTCGGAAACGGATTGTGCGCAAACAGATTTTTCCAGACGAACCCATTGTAATTAATAAGTGAAGAAATAAGATCCATTACGGAATTGCATTCTTATTTGATTAAAAATTCGAATCAAGTAAATGAAAGAAGAAGAAGAAAAAGAAGGACTAGGAAAGACGAAATAGTAGACGGAAAAGGAGAAAGGGGAAAAGAAAAAAAAAAGCGATAAAACGAAGCGAAATCGTTGGGGAAAAGAAGAACAATAATGAAGATGGGATGGAAAGAAGTAGGCGAAAGCAAATGGATGGGCGGGCGGTTCACGAGGAAAGAATTTCCAATAAAGTGTCGAGTGCGAAAACGCTTCTTGCTAAGAGTATTAATCCATGGACAAAAGTGGGACAAGCGAAGGACAGCGACCAATCAGGACAAAGTGTAGCAAGGGACACTTGAACGATCAATAACTACAACTCCAGTGAAATTAATCAAACTGACAACGGAGAAAAGAAACTTTAGTAGATGAGAAATGTACAGAAAAACGGACAACAACAACCAAGGGTAAAAAAAAAAAAAAGATATATATCAAAGGTCAGCGAAATTTGTGAAAAAATCGATCAAATCAAATTACGATCGATCAAAAGCAAATGAACTGACAAAAAAAAGTCGAAATACTAAAATCCTTAACATGGAAAAGAAAAGATAGGTGTATTCTTAAACATATATCCAAGTCTACCATATTTTTAAAAAGAGAGAAGTCGGTTCCTATAGTACTTTCTTGTCTTCAGATTATCATTTAACTTCTTTCTTTTTTTTTTTTTTTTCTCAATTTTCCAATTTTTTTTCTCTTTTCTTATCTTTCCTATTCCTTTTGTTCAATAAACATAGTTTTTCGATCTTGCCATGCGGGTATCTAATAAGGTGGTATCTGTATCAGTGCAGGTACTTGGTAGTCTTTTAAAAGTCATTATCAGTGAGATTAACTGGACGACACAGATGGACATGTGATTTCAAACGACCAATAGGAGACTCTGAAGAGAAATCATCTCCCTTTCATTCTCCTTCAGAATTCATGATATAACTTGTCCTCAAGTTTTCCAAATAACTCCTAAGATTATTCTAGAAAGTTCTGAAGGAAGACATTGCTATGTTCTTATGTATCACGTGAATTCTTCCTGCAAGCTGTTCACTTTGACTTTAGTCCTACAGGACATGTTTGGAATTCCTTTAAGTCCTATTCCCTCCTAACTTCCCCTCCACCCTCCAAATTCTCCTAAAAACTTCTTTGAAGTCGAAAGAAAAGTTTCTTAAAATATCTAAACACCAACTCCTAAAGCTGTCATCAATGACCTAAAAAATCAATCTAATTTCATTTCAATTTGACCATCACTTTGGAAAAAAAGTTAATTCTGATTCCCCACATGTATTATTAAGACACTGTAACCTTAATGTATTCACTAAATTGCATCCAACAAATTTATTACGTAGCGAATTCATCTGATTCTTCATTCTTGGAGTTGTTATAGGTTAGTTTTTTGACATAAATAAATTATATTCTTTTAATGATATCTATCATACAAACTCAAGAATTATGTTAAATGGTAATGTTTACTGAAAACAACGTAATTGTTTCATTTTATTTGGCGAGCATCAGTTAAAATTATTCATCAATAGTTAATCAGGTATCAATGAAGATATTAATACATTCAAAATCAAAAAGTAAAGACAAAATTATGGAATCCCTTCATAATCAAAGCAAAGTTGAAATAAAAGTAAGATTTATTTATCAAAGGACCGCGAAAAATTGTTGTACTAATTCCTGTGATTTCAGGATTTCTGTATAATTTGGGATTTATTTATCGTAAAAACAACGCTCAAGTACTGAGTTTTCAGTTCCTTGAGTTCCATTTTTTTCAAAAATCAGCAGTGAGATATCATTGGTAATTTTCTCTCCCATTGCAATTTCAGCTTGTTAGCATGAATAATACCGATAATCCTCGTCATTATCCTCCAACAAAAACATATTTTGACAGTTTTTTTGGTCTTTGCTACCAATCTTTAGGTCGGAAATACCTTGTCATAAATTTCTAGGATATGTAGTTTTTTCAATTATTCAGGGTGAATGTGTTGACATTTCAACTTAAAACTGCAATTTAACGTTTTTGGGATTCTAATCTTTCTCTCTAGGATTCATAATAAGGATTGCTAGAAACGTTAGATCAAACTAGAATAACTGTGATAAGAAAACAAAGGGTATAAACAAAGGCCAAACATTCAAATGTATGCTATAAGCTAAGCCATTTCTTGCTTTTGTCTGTTTTTTTGATTGTTTTTTTTTCTGCAACTTAATCTTGTTTTCTGAAAGAGAGGAAATGCCTTAAATTTTATTTGGAACTCATGCCAGGTTCCATACAAGTTCAAGCAAAATAAAAACCACTGCAATCCATAATTACCAGCCACTTTTCCATCGCGTGCTTTTGCTTGTGGCTTCGCCTCTGTTATCCAAGAACGATATCATTGGCAAACACTAAATCTCCTTTAAATTGACTTCGTAGAAAAATATTCGGTCTCCTTTTGTAACCAAACTTAATTTCCAAAGTCAGCTTCGTTTCGGGGGAAGGTAAAAAAAAAAAAAAGAGTAAAAAGAGCCTAATGGTATTGGAGAGGCAAGCGTGTCAAATCCCGTCCGAAATCCTATTAGTTGTGAGTAATGAACCGTGATACAGAACAACGAAACTCAATCTGCAGCCGTAATGCATCCAATTGTGCTGCCGAACCCGGTGCAGTGTTGGCGTCCTATTATAGCGGGCTAACAAAGCACAAACCCCAACTGTCCCACGTATTATCCGTGACACCAGAGACCTGTCCCAATTTACCGAGGGATGATATGTCAACAACTAGAAGCATACTCGAATCTCGAGGGAGAATAAAAAAAAATGGTAGACGAAAGAAAAATCTTGAAGAAAACGTTATTTTTAGAAGATAGTGTTATTTTTTTCATCATCTTCTCTACCGTCTTCTTTTACTGCAGCAAAAAGAGGAAAATAACTTCAATCAAGGATATCACTGCCTCGTAAATCCCTATAGTCTATCTATATAACCTAATGCTATTAACCAAATCTATCTATATTTAACCTAATATATTGCTAAAGTTATAGAAGCATGGTACGATTTGTCAATGCGCATCAGAAAATAATCTTAAACTAAACATTTATTTTAAAAATTTATTATCATAATTAACAATAACTTTACACCGTAAATTGAATATAAAAAGGAATGTTTACAATATTTATCTTATATTTGAATTAACATTGGGTAACGATTTAAATAATGTTAAACTTTTTTCTAATACACTATTTCTTTAAACAACATCTGATGTAATGCAATTCTAAAATACTACTTTTATATCCACATTCTTTGTATTAAGTTATATTATTTTGTTTGGTACGTATTTAAAGGTATTTATTTTTAAGTTAAGCACTATTTTTTGACGTGCAACAACAAATCCATCGAGTTATTCTGCAGGTACTGACAGACAGATCACAATCTCAAAAAGCATTTTTTTCAGACATTTTAAATACGAAAAGGCCTAAAACGCAGCACAGTTTTTAAATAACGGACTCATAACAGATAACTTCAACGAAAGTCTAAGTTACGGTCTTTCTCCGAGGTTCTGTATTTCGGGTCGTGTACATCACCAGCAGGGCGTTTCTGTGAATATTCGAGGTAATGAAACTTACCACGACGGCCTCATTTTGTCCCTTGCACTGACACCTCCCACCTAAGTAATGGTAATTGGTTCGTTAAGACGATCGTCTTAAGAGCGCAGGTCACTCGTCAACGACGCTGACAATCTCGTCTTAATGGGATGGTAATGCCACCGACATTCTAATGACACCTCACGGGAAATTAAACACATGACAAACATGCCTTGCAAAAAGTTAAGCAAATTTTCACGGGACAAGCAAAACAAGCTATCAACTAAAGAAAAAAAAAACAAAAACAAAACAAGCAAGGTGTAATTGGCGTGGGAACTTTCGAATACCAGTACGGTTACATATGCAAACAATTAAAATAAAGACAATGTTCGAAGCATTTTTACATAATTCCTCTTTATTTATCCTGATAATATTTTCGAAGCCTGCTGCATATACATTTCTAGATCTAGGGGTCAGAATCGACAGGCAGTTTATTAGAGGTAATTTTTATCTACCATCACAACTTCAACTTTCTAAGGTAAGTAATTTTTGAATTATCCCTTAACTATCAAAGCATTTCGGCAGGTTTTTGGCTCTTTTTTATTTAATAAAAAATATTACTCTCAATAAAGATATACCTTGTAACACTTTTCAACTACCTCTACAATCTCAGTTTCATAAAATGTATAGTTTATGAGTTATTTGGTCAGAGCCGGTTTGACAGAACTAGCGGACAGACACAGGGTGTTTAAAACTTCACCACAGAGAAGACAGTGAGACCTCCAAAAACTTATGGATAAAACAAAAGTAAATCATTCCTACCGAACACAAGATCTGCATTTAATTAATACTTTAAATCTTTTCGATGCACATTAAATCACATTTCAAATGTTAATCAAACCTGTAGTCCTGTCTAGTCACCCATGACAACATTTTCAATAAGCAGTCAAAGCAATAAATAAAACATATGTACACATTCACATTCAAAAAGCAATGCTTCAATCTGGTTTACGGGTTGAATCACAACTTTATATAAGCCTTATAATAGTGTTTTACGTTGAGGCTTCAGATGGCGCTTATGTAGTGTTACCAGCACTACTGTGCTCAAAATGGAAGTACAATTAAAATTTAAACTCGTTCTAAATTCAAGAGTGTATTATAAATTCCCATCAGATTATTATCGAATCTATGGTGTGTTTTTTAATATATCTGATATAATTTTTATTTCCTTTTGTGTATTTTTTTTTTTTAATTTGTTCCTCATCAAATAGCAGCAATTTGCGTGGTCAAGCATAGTATGTATTACAGAGTGGTCAAAGCGTTGTATATATGTTAGTATTTCAACTAACACAAATTGAAGAAAGAAAAATAAAGGAAGATAAGGTATTTGAGAAATAGAATATCAGTGCTTCAGGAAGAAAATTACGGCAAAGTCTACATCTTCGGGATTTGTTATAAACACAAAGTTTAGAACATGCCTGAAATATGACTTCTCGCGTCATCATAGATAAAAAGCAAAACAAATAGAAGCCCTTTGAAGAAAAAGAAGAATAACAGAACAATGTATACATCAATAAAGGGTAATCTTAAAAATAAACTTAAAAAAAAAATTATGCATCACGAAGTGATAAAATGATTCACAATGAATTTTACTGTATTTTTAAAGATGAATTTTGCATTCTTAAAAAAAAAAAAAAATAGAAATAGTAATAAATTTTAGTTCTACAAGTATCATCATTTATGGAATAGGATAAGTTTCTGAAAGATTAAATGACTCTAAAAAAAAACAAGAAGCCTAGATTATCTAATTATCTGGTGAATATCGTTGTGAGATTTATGACTAGACTAGCATCAACCAACCAGGGAAAAGTAACAGTGATGTACCGTAGCTGAACCTCATCAAAGCCACAGTGAAATACTATGTAAGGCTTACAAAGTTTTAAAGAAGAGGAAATCTATTTCCCCTACCATTATTGGAAGTTTCTTGGCATTTGTGCAAAGAGGAGTGGGTGTGTGTGTGTGTTGTCGAGGGGAAGCCAGGCGTGGGTTTATAGATGACATGAGACGACAGTTTATATGACATTCAGACGTGATGAATGACCTCACGTGGCACAAGGACGACTTGATGGACCGCTCCATCTCGAAGCATATAAATACTGGATGAAACAAGGTGGAATACTCCCACATCAAACAAAAGTTAAAGAGAACCCAACCAAAAGAGAATGAGCTGCAAAAGAGGTTCAAATCCTCCGGTTTCAAGATAAAAGAAAAGAAAAACAGAAGAACATTGCAAAACACGAATCATTTTGAGTAAATTATTAAATCGAAATACTAGGAAACTACGTGAAAACTACGTTTTCGAAAACAGCTCAAAATGTTGTTAATTATTAAGGCTTATTGAATTTTGGTTAAATTACACTTATGTTCAAAGAAACTGCAAGTTACACTTATGATAAGAAACACACACACACACACACACCCACACACACACACACACACACATATATATATATACATATATATATATATATATATATATATATATAT
>JAFIDM010004315.1:43057044-43132707 GCA_023159025.1 Thereuonema tuberculata | reverse complement strand
TATATACATATATATATATATATATATATATATATATATGTATATATATATATGTGTGTGTGTGTGTGTGTGTGGGTGTGTGTGTGTGTGTGTGTTTCTTATCATAAGTGTAACTTGCAGTTTCTTTGAACATAAGTGTAATTTAACCAAAATTCAATAAGCCTTTAATATATATATATATATAATATTGATATATAAATCATTAAATTAAGTTGTTAATGATGATACTAAAATACCTATTTTGGCAGTTTCACTTCAAACGTTCCGAAATTGTAAATTAAAAGAAAAAAAAAGCATTATGAACAGTATCTTTGACTCCAAAAATTAAGGCAGAAAATGAATCAGCTCATCAACTCAAATGCGGAAAAAAAATAATAACAAGAAAGTATCACCAGATGCTAATTCTAATATTTTATTAGAATCGGACGCCATCGTCGAGATACTGACAAAATCAAGTTCTGAATGTATTCAAGCGGGTAATTCATGGTTCCAATCACGAATTGTGACTTCTTGAAGTTTTCTGAGGTTCTTTCTATATGATCCAACAATTCTATAGTTCAGGACTATTCCCTGGCCAGCTACGAATTGTAACGGGACTTTCTGCTAACAATTTCTTTCACTTGTCAGAAAAATAAGAGCATTGTTGTAGAACCTCTATTGTAGAAATGAAGCTACAGTAACTTGAAAAGTACCTACTTACTTTTGTCCGATGACAAGAAGCTGAGTCACTGAGCCATGCAGTTACTTGCTCTTAATTGTTGACAGCATTTTAATTGCTGAAATCCTATCCCTTGGTATTTAAGGAACCTTTAACGAAAGATCCCAAAACCATTTGAGTAGAAGGGAATTTTTATTGTTGACAGTCTGGAGGTATTCTTCGCTACGTCTTCGGCGAAAAGTGCGGCTGCCACTAACATGTTCAATGTTTTTTCTCGTCAGACTTTAAACTAAAATACTGACTTTCACTCATCTGATGATCTCTAACACATGATGTTTACTTGACGTGATCTCTGCATCATTTCAATCGGACCTTTACCACATTTTTGATTTTTGAGAAGGTTTTGTTTCTTCCTTGCACGACGGGTTATAAGTCCTTGTTTGAAATGGCTGTTTCTGACTGTTGGTGCACTTGCTACCACTCTTTCTCATTCACGTTTCAACTCAGCAGAAGAAGCTTGTAGTTTTTAACGCATAAGCGCTTGAAAACAAGGCCCTCTTTTATCATAGAAACTGGTTTGGGTCGAGTTCATTTTTCTTTCCTATCAGCAGTCCCAGTAATATTGACAGAGAACTCTTCTGAATGTCGACTGATTACAAGACACACTATTAGCAATGCTACAGGTTGAAAATCTTTGTCCTTAAAACAAGAATAAAATTAGACTAAATTTCCTTGGTGTCAACTGCACATAATTTGTCATGTATGATTACAAATCCTGCAGAGTGCATTTCTGTACGTGGATAAAAAATTAACAGTTGATGCAGTAACTCCTAGATAATTCCACCATCACTTACTTGTAGATCATATCTGATCAATCCCTAGTAAATATTTCCAAAAACTTGGGTTTAAATGATAAAAATTACTCTTAAGCAGTGATTCAGTTTCTTTGAACACCAGTGGAAAAATACTAGTGGCATTTTTTAATCTAAATCAGAAATTACATATCAGAGCCTTTATATGCTAACAAATCTTACAATTAAATTCCCTCTCTACATTTATATATTCAATCTCTACACAAGCTAAAACAACCAAATGTATGCCACATTGCTGGGTCCAGGGGAAGACCTGGAAAATACTTCATTAACCTCGAAAGTAATAAAATATGAAGAACATTTATCGAAATTAATAAGAGATCTTGGCTACGATGGATTTCGAGACAAATCTGAAAATAATGCACCAGTAAAACTTTTAGTAGCAATTAGCACTCGATACTCAGAAACATGTGTATTTTATTGTGTTCAGCCTATTTGCCACAATTCCATTTCGTAAACTGACACTTCAAAAGACTTCATATTGAAATTATCAAAAATCACCTACAACTCGACAGTGTCGCACTACTTACAGATCGAATATCTGCAACCAATTGCACGATTTCTGCTAACTTAATTAAATTTATATTTATCGGTGATCGAATCCCTGCGTAGCAAGGCCCCAAGGTGAATCGGACATCTCTTGTATTTGTTGCACTGACTGTTAATAATATTACGAGCAGCGCCCTGGGCCAAAGTACATCGCCCATGTTAAATAACACTTGGCATTAAATTAACAGAACGCCTCGAAACAGAACATTCGAGAAAGGAAATCACGCCTTCACAACCCATCAGCCTTTCAGCAGAACACTTCTCTTATTAGATGATAAAAGATAACGGAATATTAAATAACAAGTTCCTTAAAAACCTTCTTTTCTATTTTAAATATTTCTTTTTGCTTTATTTATTAAAACAGTGAAAACAAGACAAAGTTATCTTGTAAATTATAAGCTGATTTTTTTTTTTTTTTGCATTCCTGAAATGCTTAAAACATAAAATAATTTTAAGCAATCAATATGAGCGCAAATTTATAATGAATTACAAAACGGTTTACGATGCTTATTCTTAAATGTCTTTTGCTTTTTATGATTACCTTTTTTTCTTCGGATGCTTTTCATGTGGGAATTTTCAAATATCTCCTAAAAGTTTTCAACTACAAAAGTTGTAGGTCGCGGATCTTCGTAACAGAAAAAGTGATAATAACATTTTTTTATTACTGTGTTGTAACAGGAAGAAAGCATAACTAATGTCACCCAACCAACAATGGTCTAATGTAGATTGTAAATAGGCATATCAAGCTTCAAGAAAAATCCGGGAACCGGTTCAAAAGTTATTGTGAAGTTGGATGATTATACATACAGTCGAAGCCAGCTTTTTTACATTCCCGCAAATAACGTTTTCCTGTCATTTACATCATTTTTTCTCGGCCCATTCAATTTTTTTATTATAATAATATATTTTTCCCTTTTATTTAGTAACATCAAATATCAAACATCCCGCAATTTACAGCCGGTTGTTTCAGCCAAAAATAAAGTAAAAAAAATAAGATGGCGGCCATGTGAAAAATTGAACGTAAAGTGGCGACTATCGACGTAAATTTCGCCATTAATACGGTCAATTTATGCAGATTCAATGTCATCAAGACAAAATACCGTATTTAATCGAAACTAATCCGCACCTTTTCCGGCCTAATATTAATAACTCCACCGCCAACGTCCACTTATTATTGCTTTGTGATTGCAACTCGCGAGACCATCGCAACTTCGATATATCGATCGTCTCGACACTCGATGTCTTCGTTCGGTTTCGGCTTCAATCTTGTTACCTCGTCATTTGGAATTGTTGTTACCTCGTTTCGTTTGAAATGTGTGTGTAGGTCTTATATTTTGTGATTTTGAAGTTATTAAAATAATTTGTAGGATAATTTTTCTTTTCTAAATTGAATATTCAATAATTCTTAAGTCAAATTTTCCAAATACATAATAAAATAAATGCAGCAATCCAAGTAATTTTTTTTTCAATGTAGAAAAAAAAAAAGAAAAGAGAATCAATAAAGCAATACAAACATTCCCAGGAATTGAAATTCCGTATAAAAAATTGAATCATAAGGAAATGGTCGGATTAATTGGTATTAACGAAACTATATGAATTTTAGGATTATTCTTTGAGATTATTTCTTTTTATTGTATAAGGGAAATAAAGGGAATGGTAAAAAAAGAGATCCAAATAGAAATTCTACATTTACATAAAGACAACGTAACACTTTCAATTCTGATGAGGTGTAGTTGGAATGCCAATTTTCGAGTATGGGGTTTCTGTGTAATAATTCTTCAAAATTCTAAATTTATTACGAAAATTAATATTTTATCAAGAACAAGGATATATATATATATACTGTTCGGTCAGTGCGCATGAATGCCGGGACCCGTCGTGTCTCGCAACAAATCTTCAAACCGGTGGGGGCAGTGTCATGGTGTGAGGGATGTTATCCTGGCACACATTGGGTCCATTGATACCTCTGGAGTCACGTCAGGATGCTACAGCTTACCTAAACATCGTAGCTGACCAAGTGCAACCGTACATATTAACAGTTTATCCTCATGCAGATGGCTACTTCAGCAGGATAATGCGCCGATGCACAAAGCCCGCATCACTATGGGTTGGTTTGAGGAACATTGACTGACTTTTCCTTGATGCAGTGGCCCGCTCAGTCCCCGGATCTCAGCCCGATTGAAAATTTGTGGGATGAGCTGGAATGGGCTGTTCGCTCCAGGCCTACACCTCCATCAAATCTTCAGGAACTTCGTCACACACTCATGTTTGCATTGTACACAATACCTCAACAACGTTTTCAGCATCTTGTGGAATCCATGCCTCGACGAATTCAGGCTGTTTTGAGGGCTAAAGGAGGGCCAACACGCTACTAGGTAAGTGTAACTAATAAAGTCGCCGGACAGTGTATACATAACATTAGAATAAGCACTTGTGAGTTATTTGCATTAGAAATTATTTTTTTTTTCATTATTATTCTTTTATTAACATAATAATGTACATAATTAGCATTTTGTAGTATTTTAAGTTACCTCTATAGTTGAGAAGCCCAGTAAATACCCTTAACATTTAAGTCGTAAATAATGAAATTTATAAGACATCTTAATTAGAAAGGGATTGTAGTAGTACTTATTGGTTAATATGTCGCCCGCACTGCGCTAATTCAGTTAGTTCTTCTCTTCCACGAACGCACCAATGAATTCAACAGATATAATTATAGTCGGCTCAGTGAAACATTGGCTCTGATCGACTGGTGGCGCTACGACAGAATTTGATTCGATTGTCTATTTCAGCGACAACTCCACCAATATCTACATCAGAAGATTCCACATGCGGAGTTCACAAAATTCAATAATGCCAGTTCTCTTTTTTTTTTTCTTTTTTTTTAAACATTAAGTATCTTTGTGTATGTTTTTACGTGTTTAAAATATAATTCTTTATAATATAAATGATCTAAAACAAATCCCTCCAACACTGAATGAACTAAGGCTAAAACGAGTATAAACAAATGAATATAATTTTGTGCTAAAGCGTAAATTTAGGAGCGACCCATAATAACAAAAAAAAAAATTAAAATAATAATAAAAAAAGGAAGTGCATTAACCTAAGGAGAAATAAAAAGAAGTTAGGAAAAAAAAAAAACTCTTGCGGACATTGAGAAAAAAGGATTAAGATAGAGGGAGAGAGAGAGAGGGGGAAAAAAATTAAACAGTAGATATACGGATTCGAACCGGCAACCTTCATCCGCGATTTTATCGATCAAGCTTAGCTGACAGTTGAAATTGGAACTTTGTATTTCTAACATTTAAGTTAATAACGGAAATCCAATGAAAACAACGTCAAATATCTCGAACGTAGGGATGTGTTGGCCCCTGAAAATACCCTATTCCTATATTGTTTGGGACTCTGAAGACGATGGTGAAATCCGTTTGTCGACCCAACCATCCGTTCGGGAATTGTTGAGGGGGAAGACCTGAAAATACCCCAATCCTACTGTGTTTGGGCTTCTGAACACCATGGTGAAATCGGTTTGCGATGCGACCTTCCGTTCGGGAAGGACAGACACGGATAGACAGGACAAACGCAATAGCTACCGAATTTGGTCGCTTTCAAGTTGAAAATGCCTCGTTGCAAAGGCGAAACCTGTCCTTTAATTTTGAATGTGTTAAGAAGTTGTTTTTTTAAATCTTTATTTCTGTCGGCATCCTTTCTTTTATAGTTAAATAACAGTTAGCCGTGAAAAGAGAATTTTTATTTGTTATATTTTAAATGTTTAAGCCTTTCGACCTGTTAACCAAGAAACAATGTCAAATTCAATTATTCTTGTTTTCCAAAACAATTTATGTTTATGTTCGCCCACAACAATTTATTTACACGATATAAAATATGCAATCGGCTATACCTAAAGCAAGTAAAATAATAATGATAATAAAATCAAAACATGTAGTTGTAATGTTTAAAAATTGTTCCAAAAATTCCTATCTCCAAAATGCCATTTTTTTTTTTAGATTTCAGATATTAAGTGAATCTATCACTGAGGTTTTTCTTCTTAAGATCCTTTTTCACTCAAATTAAAATGCAGAAACTTTTCGATTCCCTTGAGCTGTTGGAATTCCTTCGCTATTTCCATATTTGCAGAGGATTTTCGTATTAAAACATCTGCGGTTGGAGGAAAAAAAAAGTTCTCACTGGAAATGAGCGGAAGATATTGATCGAAGTGGGGGAATGATGGTAATTGGATACTAATGTGGAAAAGAATAATAATAATAATAATAATAATAGTTATGATTAGTGAATGACAAAGAAAAAAATATTTCGCTAATTTTTTTAATGCTGCTCATCGTCATCCCAATCATTTTGAGTTACAATCAAAAATAATTATAGATGGGGTTCCTTCCAAATGATCCAATTGAATACCAAAGCATTCGACTCCTACACGAAAACAACAGTTTCATTTTCCACTCTGATAATTGCACGATTTGCGAAAAGCAGAGAAGAAGGAAATAATGGTGAAGAAATGACACATCCATAGTTCAGAAACTTAAGAAAGAATTTTAGTATTTTTTTTTATTCAAATTCAGGTTTCTCATACCTTTAATTTTGCCTTAAATAACATTCAAATAAATTATTATTATTTTTATTATTATGAGAAGATCCTAGAAATCTATCCATATGCTTTGGGCACTCTTTAACAGAGACAATTGGAGAATGAATTTTGTTGCCTAATTCTTAACCGTTTTCAAAGATATCATCTTTTTTACTTCGTTTCATTCAAATTTTTAGCCTATTTTCCTAGGGAAATGGGCTCATAAAATGACTAAGTGGTTCTATTTCTCTTATTACTCAATGTCTCAAAACAAACCAAGTGGAAAGTTTTTCATATACAGAAGTTTCTTGTCCCTGAATAGGCATGATAGGTTTCAAGAAGATCTCAAACTACTTAAAAAGTTGCTGAAGGAAGAGGGGAGAACTCACTTACCTTATGAGAAATAGGCTAAAAACCTGCGAAGTGAATTTCCTTTGTCAACTACTTTTGAATTCTACGCTTCAACTATTTATTGTCTAAAGCAATTAATAAATGATGGTAATAATAATTTTATCAGATTAAAAACCATATTTTTTAATACTAAAGCACTAATACTAAAAAATAATCTTACATCAGTCTTGGCCATCATGGATGACTAGTAACGCATATTGGCAACTTAATATATGCATACAGGTACTGGAGACAATCACTACTTCTGAAGTTTATACCCTCAAAATCAAATGAAACAGCTTATAGTGAGTTGCATTGGTGTGGACGTTCAGTAGACAGCTGATGTCCATGCAAATATTCAAATCGTTACGAACAGGGGTTACGTGGTAGCACAGAAACCGATAAAAGGAGCAGTTCAGCATGCACGTGCAACTTAATGAACGTAAGTACAGGTGTTACAGATGTTCAATTGGTTTCATATGGTGCTATAGACAACGATACAGCCAGTAGACAACATCTGGATGATTTCACACGGGGAAACATAAGTGGAAAGCTCGAGGAGAGCGAAGTATAAGGAATGTGGCCGAAGTTCGGCAGTGTCAATAGCATCATGTCGCGTGCGTCGGCGGCCTTCAGAACAACAGGTACGGCTGTTCGAGGGACCGGTGGTGGTCGTCCACGCAAAACACCACGCAAGTGGTGACCAGTATATATTCATTCAGGCCAAGAAAGACCCCAGACAGCAGGAACCATTGTAAACCAGCTGCACAGGATGCAGGATATAGCGGTTTACTGTGGCCAGATGATTACACCAAAAGGTGCACAGTTTGCCCGACGGCCAGTACGCTGTGTCTTCTTAATGCCTGCCAATCGGATAAACCGTTTACAGCAACGAACACAAGGGGAGGTAATATGCTGAATAGACATACAGAGCTGCAGGTACTGGAATGAGGTACTGTAACTGTAAGCGCTTCTGTATTGAGGTGCTCCTTTTCCATCTGCATCTGCTTCGAGATGCCGTTGGCTTGAGTTCGTGTTTATGGACAACAACGCCAGATTCCGATTAAACTACATTAAAATTACAATTACATCAAAATATAAATATCAATAAAATGGATGATGAAGTCAGAAGGAAACGAAGGTATGAAAGAAAGAAGATATGAAAATAAAGAAAAACTTAAGAAGATTAAAAACATTTTCATTATGGAAGAAATTAAGAAGGGCTGATAATGTAAAACAATTTTAAATCCTATATCTACAGTAATAAATACAATTATTTTTAAATTTAAAAATCACCTTCAAGAGACAGCGAAGCATCGTAGGCTCTCTAATTCATTAATTAAATATAGTTACGACAGGAAACGGTTAATTCTATTAATTTTGTAGTTAAGTCTTTGCTTTGCCTATAAAGGCATTAAAACATGATAAGAGAAAAAGAGATAATTTTTCCTGTAGATCCATTAAAAAAAAAAAAAGCGCTCATTGAGTTTTAGTTTGATCCTGCAGTTACGAATAAAGACAAGATACTAAAAATCAGTGTCCTCCCACTTAGGCCTTGGAACTACTCTAATCAGATTACTAACGGTTCCACGGAAAAATAAGTAGCTGCTGAATAGGAATGAGCTCATTGCCAAAATAAATTCCTTACGGGAAATAAAGTAGAGGAGATCGTCTAGCAAGATGTCAGCTATAAAGGACTTGTCTTCCACAAAGAACATGACATTCACAAAACACTATCGTCCTCAAAATATCTATTTTTTTTTTTTTTTTTTATCTTTTAATTTTTGATACCCAAATCTACTTCAGATTGTGACTGGACATTCAAAGTTTTATATTCACCTTTCAAGTCTTTTGTGTCTGTCTGTCTGTGCGTATACAAAGCATTTGATCTAACAGCTGATACGATTCTTACTTAGTGGACAAGTTTAAACACGAGTATGGTTATTTAGGCATTGCTTCCATACACTCTTTCTGATTCCTCCAAAAAAATTTCCTAAAGCTAAAACGGTTGGACCAATTTTCTTGATACTTAGAAGATCCTTACGCTCACGGGTTCTCTTAAAGCAAATTTATTATATTAATGAAAATATCACATAGAAACAAAAATAAAACATTTAACTTTTATGTCACACTGCGACAAAGAATTTTTCTGAACTTGTACTTCAATAAGACTACATTATTTAATTTTAAGGGCGATTTAGAAGGTGGAATCACTGAATCAAGATTAGGTTACTTTTAATTTCGGAAACTAATGAAGAAGTAATTAAATATAAATAAAAAAATATGGTTTGTTTTTTTTAATAAAAATACACACATATTTAAAAAATATTTTAATTATATATTTTCTAAAATATTTTTTAAATGTGTGTGTATTTTTATTCAAACAATTTTAACCGCACGTAAAAAAACTATAACAAAAATATGTCTTATTTATTAGTGCGTTACATTTTAGAATTTCCAAAAACAATTTCCAAAAAGCAGATCAGTGAACTCTTTAGTCTTGTGCGTTTTTACTGTCATTTTTCTTTCTAATTACATTTTAGACTTAACAATTTTTCTCGGTTTTTTTCTTTCAAAATTCTTATGCATTTGAAAGATAAAAATTAAAGACTAAGATTTTAATAATTATAATAATAATAATAATATATTCTGCTAAAATAACTACAATTTTTAAAAACATTCATAGATAATTAAGTAAATAGCATATGAAACATAGATATCCTAAAAGGCATACTAGTTTTACAGTTAAAAACTTGTTTTCAATGTTGTTAATTCTTTTATAGATTCTTGGGTCGTTGAATTCAGAAATGTAATCCCCCCTAGGATGTCTTCTTTCGATTTCTTACAACGAAGTTTACAAGCAAAATAACACAGTGACAGTTAAATAAGTGAATAAATACTTTTGCTTTCTATTAAATCTATATTAAATATATTGTATATTTATCAAGCAATTTTCATTATTATAAACTTAAAACATATATTATTGCTAACATGTAAAATAGATACAATTTAAGATTTTTTATTCAACAATTTTTTTTATTTTTTTTTTTTTGCAAAGTAACTTTATAATAATTATTTATATAATATTAATAATATTATATATCGTTTATAATATTATTTTTTAATACTATTCATGAATAATAACAAAAAATAATCCCAAAAAGTTTAAATAATTATTAATGAATTTAATTCTGCAGACCTGTGTTATAGTTTCAGAAAAATATTCAGATCTTAAATTTTTAAAAATGAATCAAAATAGTTTTATTTAAGAGGAAAGAAAAACAAAAAAATAAAAGAAAAAAAAATCAATTGGACGATGTCTTAGAAATGGATAGATCCACTTGTATAGGTAGGGAAGGTAGAGGGACAGAGGAATCTATTGGTAAATGGAATAAGTCTTCTCGAGGAAAAAAAAAATTACTATTGATAGCAATAGTAAATCATTTTTATTGCTATCTACTGAAGGAAGACCACTGAATCTTCTGAAACTGTAGTTTTGAATTGTTTTATAAATGTTTTTAAAATTGTCTAAGTTGATCATGTAGTACTAGTAGTATTTCAATGCTTTTTCATTTTCAATTTGATGTTATGAATGGAATCCTCTCGATTAATCAACTGTACTCAGCAAATTTACAGATATGTAGTTCTATACGTTTATTTGTAAAAAATGTATTTGATGGTTATGGTAGCCAAAGTTACGACGCTTTTCCACTTCGTGGCGCTGCACTTTGCACTCAGTTTCATATCCTAAGTTTGAAAGTACCTTTCTCTTTGCAGCTGTCAACCTGTAACAAACTGCTTCACTTCGCACCCGCTCCCTTTATTTCTTTTCTTAAGATAGCTTAACACTGAAGTTTTGTCCAAAGCGAACTTGTGTCAGGTAAAGGTCGCTGAAGGAATATTTTGTCTTTATTCTTCTGAATTCGCATCATCCACTAAAAGGATCAAAAGGAACAAGTGACTAATGGTTCTCGAGTAACACCTAACACACATTCCCCAACACACTGTAAAAGACCAAGTTACAATGACAGACAATATTTTCTGGAGATAAGTGCATTTCGTAATTAAAAAATAATTTTCTATTTTTTAGTACTTCTAATAGAATTTTTCAAGTTCTTCTAAGTTTCGTTTCACAAGATCTGAAATTTCAAGAAGGATAAAAAAAAAAAATTGTCATGAAAAAGTAGCAAAAGATAAAAACAAAAAAAACAAAAATCCAAAAAAATCTTTTTCGTATATAAAATTTCAGTCCCCCCCTGTCGATTTCTAATTATTTCTGTGAGAAAAAAGAAACATTTCTGTATTCGATAAAGAATATTTTTATATTCGACTGAAATAAGTAAGATTATACTTCAGTTAAAGTTAAATTATTTTTCAAGGAAATCATTTTTTTGATGGAATATCAAGAGCGAAAATTACTGTGAAACAGCTAATAAGGAAATTTTATTCAGATATTTGGAATTCTTTAAAATGCAAAACTTTTAGAACGACATCTTCTAGTAGTTTAATGTGATATAAAATTCTATCACATTACACTATTAGAAGATATCGTTCTGTAATTACTTCTTTTAACACAGCGTTAATTAAATGATCAACATATTTAAAATGCATTGTTGTTCTAAATATCACTTTCATATTTATCCTTTTAAGAAAAACACTTATTTCTTTTAAGTATATATATGTCAGTCGCTTCGCTCCGGAAGCCTCGCATATGTAACGGAAAAATACATTTTATTTAGTCAAAAAAAAAGTACATCAAGTAAACTATAAAACTTAAAACTAAAAATAAACAAAAGTTTCAGTTCTAAAAAAATGCATGCAATAGAATATGGAAATGCATTTGTAACAGTCGGAAATTTATTCACAAAAACGAACTACATCAAGTAAATTAAAACTAAAAATAAAGTTTAAATTCTAAAAAATGTGTGCACTGAGTATTGAAATCAATTTGTAAGAGTCGGAAATTTGTTGCCTAGCAACTGACCTGTGAAATCACATTGACCAAGCAACAATATTCCTGTTGCCTGGCAAAGCGAGTGCGAACTGTTGCGAAGTTCAATTGTTGGGACGTATGCAGGCACGCTCTCACCCAATTTTTTAATAACACAGATTTCTATTCTGAAATCTTGTGGAATTTCTTTGTAAATTTACGGCTTCGTCCAATGTAAGAAACACTAAAGTATTAGGTTTAATATATAGTCTTCTTAGGAAATTTCAATATTATTAACAATTTTTTTATTTCTACTGAATATGACTTTCAAGTGAGTGAGAATATATTACACATTGTAAGGCAATATATAAAATTAACATAGTTTAATTTAACTGTCAAATAAACATAATATAAAATATTCGTTTTAAAAAGTCATATTTAGTTCTTCTAAGTAGTTATTCTAGAAAGTATCGAATTTATAATTATAAATGATTCGGATTATTTACGGTAAATAAAATAATCTTTTATTGTGTTTTTATAGAAAATTTTAAGTAATCTTAATTTTTGCTTAAAATAAGTAGTAATTAGTAAGATGTTTACAAAATCTAGTTGTAAGTGGTAATTACAGTTTTAAACATGCGACTTGATCAGTCAATAATCCACTATTTGAATATCATTGTTATATAACAAGCGTAAAATTCTCTGAATGTAAGCCTAGCACATAAAAGAGTGGACAATGCAATGACATTCTGACTAAAGAAATTACATGAAAATTTAATGTAATAATCCACATTTACTAAAAACCTAAAGAAATGGTAACCTGTTAGGTTTATCTTCCTGTGAATGACTGCTGCTGGAGTTTCCTTATCAAAGACTGGATTCCTATCAAAAGAGAGTTAGTGTTTGGTATTCTAATAGTGACTTACCTGAATCTTGCCCTGTGGACGTTGCAGGAATAAGTAATAGGTGACGGCACCCCACGAGAACAGTGACAAACCTACGATGAATAGGAACTGACGGTTGCGCATCGCACAATGTCACCGCAGATCAACGAACATCTACAAAAGCAGAGAGAATCATCACTGTATATAACTAAAAAAAAAGTAAATATTAACAATCAATAGCCTGAAACAGAATTATAAATAGGAAAACAATGAATTAATTTTAATGATAAGGCTAAAGTAGAAAACTATTGTCAACTATCAGATGTATACAAGAATAAGTTCCCGCATTCAGAAAAATTGCAAACTGCAGTGACATAAGATAGCTACACTGCAGGCAGATGATAAGGATTTTAAACTAGTATTCAAGCGCAACAGTAGCAGCAGTTATGGAGACGAGGAGGAATACTTCACATTATCAAAGCATTAGCTAGAAACTCCAAATCGGAATTTCTGGTAACCAAAATGTTTGGTAACATATTCAAAGTAAACACACATGAAATTAAAATATAGAAATACAGAAATTAAAACACAAAACAATCATCAAAATGTTCTGGAAATTTATTGGCAGAATTGATAAAAGGAAGGAATAGTAAAAATGTCCCAAACACTATACTTATAAGTTTTTTAAATTCATCGTATTACTTTCAATAAAAGTTCTTGGTGCATTTATTCTGAGTTTACCCAGATTAACAAGTATTAAGATATGATGGATTTGGTGGATCTTGTATCACAAAGAGATATATTTTTTTTTTTGGTTAAAATAAGTTTATGACTTTTGACTTAAGTCTTAAACTTATAATAAGTCACAAACTTATTTTAACTACAAAAAATATCTCTTTGTGATACAAGATCCAGCAAATCCATCATCTGCAAAATACATTTGATGTTTCCCAAAGATAGTTTTGAACAGAATACAAAGTCTGACAAGTAGAAACAAATTTCTGAGAAGAGAATCCTATCTCAATCGATCTCGAGCTTCGATTTTTTTGATCCGATATCAAATAACGGGCTAAATTCTAACGATCGTATGTAGCAGAAAACATCTCATGTCTACGGGGAATTTGAACCATTTCAATACGAACATCAGTAAAAGTTCAAGATAATTAAAGATCAGTTCCAATAATTCTAGAAAGAACTTTGGATTTCATGCAAAAAAAGAAAAGCAAGATGAATTGAAGAGCGTATTTCATGAACTCATTTCTCCGTCTAGATCAGATAGACCATTGGAATATAGTGGATTGGCAGCAGTCGAACGGTGTCTGAATTCCTTGACCCATTATTGGAATCTGCTAATATAGTTAAGAATTCGGAATTCGAAGCTTAAACCTAGCATATTAATCCTAGAAACTAGTGACTGAATTGATCTTTCCCTGTTTTTCTATACATTTCTATACATTTAATCTTTTCAGTTTAGAATTAGAATTAAAAAATTATGTAAATTTAAAGAGTAGCCATAACGAAATCGTTTTACAAGTTAACAAGTAGATACATGGTTCAACGTAAAACGCGAAAAAAAGCGCATCTAAACCTCAAACCAACAATTTTTCTTAATAGAAAAAATAAACGTGCATGGAACAAATATGTAGAAATAAAAAGAATTAAAAATGCAGACGAATAAAAATCACTGAGCTGCTTTTTAATCCTTTTTATTCCTATATATTTATTCTATTATATTTTTCTATTATATATATGTGTGATTTATGGTTAAATCCCTTCTAAGTTAGTGGTTACTAGCGGGGCATTAACATTTTGCCCTTTTTTATTTTTTATTTTATTGTTAACGCTTTTTATTTCAAGGGCCATTGTTTTGTTTACTTGTCTTTTGTTTACATTTTGTTGCTTTCACTGAGCTACAGATACTGGGTAAATTCAGCTGATGATGGCTAATAAGCCTGAAACAGTCTTGTCATGAATTCCCGTAACCAAATATCGAAAAGCAGGTCAGTGAATTTTATTCGTGTGCGTTTTTAATCCTTTTTATTCCTACATAAAAAATGTTCTTCTTTCAAAAACATTCTTTCTAGACTTTTATATCCAAGTAGCAGCATTAAAAAAAAAAGGTACTTTCTTCCGTTTCTTTGAAGTTCAAGGTAAAAAAAAAACAAACATGAATTAAATGCATTCGAATAATTTAATATCCATCTGCCAGTGGGAGTTAGTTCTCATTCAACTCAATTCCCATTTCTTAGTTTGTGGGGGAGAACTGCTTTTGGTGAACCTTCCCTCAAAAATAAATAAATAAATAAAATAACTAAAAAAAAAAATTATAATGCTGCTTACGTACTATCGGGACACATTTTTTTATAATCGACTTTCGGAGGGTATTTTAAATCACTAACCCCTCCAAATGTGTAATAAAAATAGCACTTATCTGATATCGTTTTGAAAAAAAAAATCCCTTTTAATTAGCACTAGATTAGGCTAATTGAAGTGGGATCCTATCCAGGATGTTTCCTTTGGAAATACGACGGAAAACAAAATATACTTTCCATTTCGAAATGACTAACGGAATCATAAATAACGAGAGAACTGTAAGTTATGTTTAAAAAAACAAACAAAAAAGAAAAACACAAAACAGAAAATAAATGAAAAGAAAACACCAGAAAGCGATTATATAAAAAATGGGTCCTGATAGTATATAAGTATCAAAGTAATTTTATAAAAAGAAAAAAAAAGAAAGAAAGAAAAAAAAATTATTAATCTGCGGTAACAGCAAGGCATGGTTGGCATGCCAACTTTCAAATATATACAGAAATTCCAGGAGATGATGATGTTCTCTTTTTTCTTTTTTCTTTCTGATGCCTGTTACAAATATTGGGTAAGTGCGAAAGTTCTACTTGTATTTTGGATATGAAAATTTGCAATGGAATTGCCCCCACACATGACATTGTAATGACGCAGATCGTCTACCAATCAGATTTGTGTGGATGCCTCACATATAAATGCATCGTGTCTCACAAAGTTAATCATCTCAAAAAAAAAATATCAGAGGGTGTAACATGGAAAGCAAGAAGGAGCATATAAGACATTGTTTATTATACGAGATCGATAAAAAGAGTACGGCAGCCGCAGCATGTCGCAATGTTTGTCAAGTTTATGAGGAGGATGCAATAGACGAAAGCACATGTCGTCGATGGTTTCGTAAATTTAGGGAAGGAGACAGAAGCTGCCAAAATCAAGCTAGTAGTGGACGGCCATCACACGTTGGAGAGTAAGATATTGACCAAGGCATAAGGAACAGCCTGAACCCAACGTGCAAGAATTAGCGGAGACCTTCAACTTACACCGTCGAGAGAAAGTTGGGTTTTACGAGAAAGTTGGATCGTTGGGTTTCGCATAACCCGACAGCTAAGCAACGGGATGACCGAATCGCCATCTGTGTTTCCTTGCTTTCCCGGTACAAAAATGACCAATTCTTGACACGAATTGAGACAGGAGATGAGAAGTGGGTTATGTACCGTAACGTAAAGCGTCGTAGGATTGTGTGTCGCCCTTCTGATCCACCTGCATCGACTTCGAAAGCTGAACTTCATCCCAAGAAGGTGTTATTGAGTGTGTGGTGGGATGTGCAGGGAATCATTCAATGGGAGGTCCTGCCACTCAACCAAACCATCAATCTGCCTTCTACTGTCTACAGTTAGACATGCTGCATTCAAATTTGGTAGCAAAGCGGCCAGGTCTCATCAATCGTCGCAATGTTATCCTTCATCACGATAACGCCAGGCCGCATTCTGCTGTCATCACTCGCCAAAAGTTACTGGGCTTTGGTTTGGAGGTTTTACCCCACCCTCCCTATTCTCCTGACTTGGCACCAACTGACTATCATCTATTTCGTGCGTTGAACAATTCCTTCAGTCAGAAAAAATTTGATGATGCTGTGAAAACTGCATCGAAGACTTTTTTGACACGAAACCGCCGGAAGTTTACCGCCGTGGGATTCATCTCCTACCAGAAAGATGGCAAGAGGTCCTAGATAGCAATGTGGATTATGCACAATAATAGGTACTGTTCATTTAGAGTTTATTTGCTCTTCTTTATGGGTAATAAAAGCGGGTAGAACTTTTGCACTCACCCAATAGTTGATCATTCTACAAAATCGTTTGGTAGATATCCTTGCGTCCATTAAAGAAACAAAAAAAAAAATGCTGAAATCGCATCTTCCAATGGTTTTGAGGCTAAATTCATTTGCGCCATAAGTATAATGAGTATTTTGTGAATGTAGCTATTTTTGAAGGAAACTCGAGCACAGATGTCTCGTGAATAGGCTTACAACATCTGTCCATGGATTTCTTTCAAAGTAGAAACAAATAGAGCTATTCTAAAGGTGAATATAAACTACATCTACTTTAATGTTATTTGAATAGGTTTCATTTCAGTTACATCAATACCTAGAAGAAGTAAGAAGAATGAACTGAAGAAAAAAGTGACTGAAGAAAAAAGTGACATTGGAACGGGATAAAAAAAAACATTCCCTTCAACAATTACAAGAGACTTAAAAAGAAGATCTTCAGTATCCTCTCTATTCCCATTCGAAATAAAAAACACAGGTTGTTATAGTGTTTAGCAATAATAATTGAAATGATTTTAATATGCATCGGAGAAAACAAATGAAAAAAAAAGTTTAGAATACTATTTTAAAGTCGATATAGACATATAAATCCGCCCGTTCGTCAATGATTTCAACATAATTCAAAAACTATACAAGAAGCTGTATAATAAAAAATCTATACTTAGGTTACAAAAAAAGAAGATTCATGTTTCTTTTTTTTATATCCCAAAGAATAAAAAAAAAATCCTTTAATAAACTTTTTACAAGTCAAAAAAGAAAAAAAAATGGTAATTATAATGCGACGTAAATATACATATAATAATGAGAAAGATTTCATCGTCATGGAATAGCTTAAGTGTTACAAGTATCATTAAAAATTAAATGCTGAAAAATGTACAATTAAGTGTACTGAATATCCCAATTACTGCATGTGGCTTGTTTTAAAAGATTTTTTGTTTCTTAATTAAAAAACCTATGCATTATATAAGACTGTATGCAATTTAAATGCTTGCCAAATAAAACACATTGTAAACAAACAGAAATAAAAAATCCTTTATGTTATTCCGACTGAATAAATTTCTTTTCTGAACTAAGTAAAGCAAAGGTCAGAACGAATTCTACTTGAATTAAAAAGTCTAGGTCAAATGTTTCTTCCGTGTAACACTGTCAGGTAATGGTAGGAGCTCCCAAATAATTAATTTTTCCACTAAGGAGCAAATTTACGTGTTTTTCTTCCAGTCAAAGCCATTGAAGCATTCAAGAGAGACAGAAAGAAGGTAAATGTGTCAGATTCCCGCCATTCAAGCATTAAACCACTATCCGGATGGAAATAAAAACTGCTTCAACTTCCCGCAGTGAGATTTTGAAGCTTTATCATGTTTTCCTTTCTTCAGAACTGTTTGCTTTATAAAACTTTAAGATAATCTTCTTTATTTATCTTTTTATCTTATTCTTACAGTCTACCTCAGATTTCTAACTGACCTCTGCTTTCTTCCAAAGAATGCTAAACAATGATTAACTCTACATTATAAAACAAACAGCACACTTTTTTGTGATGTTAACCATATACATTCGCGACAGTTTCGAACATTGACTATTCTTCGTCAGAAGGACTAAAATTCATAGTTACATTGATGTAATAGAATGAAGAAGATCCTGTGTCTTCTATATTTCAAAATTTGTTCCAAAAAGGATTCTTGTGCAGAAATCTGCGCATGAAGACGACAAAACTTTTCACAGAAAGCCGCATTAGATTAACTATCCTCTTACTGACAGCAAATAGTCAATTTCAATCAATATTTAATTGTTTGTAACTTTTCGTTTGTTTTGATTGAATTAAGTTAGTAAATTTGAATTCTATGAATAATAGAAAACTTGAATATAGATCTAGAAGAAAAACAAAACAAAAACAATACTGCAATTTAGTCTGTCTATCTAATCAAAAAGTATTACCCCAGGAAGCTTAAACTATACGATGATAATTAATGGCTGATTTTGATTCCAATCCTACTTATCGACCGAAGTTCGGGGACAAAAAAAAAAAAGCCTTCAAAATAATTGCAATGAAAGAGCAATACACACGATAAAACAAAAACCAGTTATCTTTGAATGCTGAAACTTTATTAAAGATGAATATTAAGAGGGCTCTACTGACTTTGGTTTAAGCAAGGACTGTGTATAACGAGCTTAGAGATAAAAAAAATCCATCAACACACGAATCTCCTTCAAGAGATGTCACAAGTGCTAGATAATTGTATAGAAAAAAGATTAAAATTTATTCATTTATTTACACTATCCAATTGTTTTTTTTTAATACCCTACTGTAATAATGATGATATCGGCCAACACACTGTAATAACATTTATAAAGATATTTTCAAAAACTGATAATGCTAATTTTTAAGAATATGCATTCGAAAAACAATAAGATAAAATGTTATATTCATCAGATAAGAATAAGGAAATAAATCAAAGGATTCTAAGGGAAAAGCCACAAGTACAATTTAACTTTAACTTAAAAACTGCAAGGGATATAATGTCCATAAGTATGCGCGAAAAGTAGCTCGCCAACTAATTTCTTTTTTTTAATTGATTCATTCATAAAGATGTTAATGATGTGAGATATAAAAAAAAAGAAAATCGACACAGAGATATTTAACTCTTATCCATACGAAGACTTTCATATTTAGCCTCAATTTCTTCATCGGGGGTAGGGATGATTATAATCCACTAATAAAATAAAATATTAATACAAAAGACTGGCAAAAGAAAGAGAGAAATTAAAGATTTCATTTTTTTTTAAGAAGATAAAAGGAGCGGGAGGATGAAGACAAGATCAGCTTAAAGGAAGCGGTGGGCGGACGTTCTCCGGCGAAGCATTACTTCCGGCTGCTTTTGGGCCGTCGACGGCAAGAAGCTCTGAAGCGTTGTTGAATGACTGGAGAGCGCGTGAATGTAGCCGACGGTGATTAAATTCAAGCCAGCAGACGGCGCTAATTAAATTCCTCCTACAAGACAACGCACGAGACATGTGACAGCGGCCTCAAGAAACCCCCCTCCAGCTATATTTCCATCATGCAAGAAGATGTCATTGAAAAGATACCCGGGGTAATATCATTCTAAAGAAAGAAAAAAAAGAAAGAAACACAGTAGTAGAAAAGGACTACCAAACCCCTCCCCCATCCCCGAACAAAAAATTTCATTAAAAAAAAAATGGTAGGAGAAAGGCTTTGTTATAAGCATTTCACTCTGATAATTAGAATTGTCAGTTTCTTTCTCTTCAAAATATGCTATAGTTGGAAAAGTTACTTAAAAGAACTTCAAAGTTATCTTTGAAGTGTAAGGAAATCTTTTCACTTTGCGTATTTCGTAAAACAGAATTAAACATTCCTTTCCTTTTTCATTCCTGACAGGAAAATTCATTAACAATTCAAGGCTTAACACAGGTTATCTATATTTAACCTGTAACCGTCCGCCTGTGACCAAACTAATCAAAAAACTAATTGTCCTACATTGCCGAAAGTTTCCTGTCGCGTAATGTTTAGAACAGCCCCTATTCTGGTTCGTTTTTTTTTTTTTTTTGGTTGGATGAAATTTCGGAGATAATTTTTTTTTTTATTTTACTGTTAGAGATGCATTTCCTAACTTGGCCCACCCCTAAGTAAAATTCTACATACGCCCCTGAACCTATTCGTTCAGAACCATAGAAAAGGGGGTATGGACCTATTGAAACCGCCAAAAAAATTTAATTCATTCATCACTGCACAGTAAAGTCGAATTTTTTTTTTTTTTTTTTTTTTTTTTTAAAAAATCTGAAAACGTTTTCTTTTTATTTCTTAAGTTCTCTATTTTTTTTTTTGTGAATAAAAATCTTTTTTTCTGTTTTTTTTTTTTTTTTTTTGGTTTTGTTTTTTTTTTTTTTTTTTTAATTTCACATGAATGTTGTTCTTTAGATAATCAAAGACGTTAAAAGAGCATGGTATATTAGGCAGTCGAAAGTTGGTACACCAACATCTTATTTTTCTTTAGAGAAAAATCTGCTTGCGAAAATAATTCATAATTTCCTATTTTAAAATCCACATTTATCAATAACTTGCTATGGAAAACATCTGAGCTTTAGCCAAATATTTTCAGGTCATCAGTTTCATAAAGCGTAATTAGTTTAGTAATTAGGTAGTTGGGCTAAATTTTGGCAGAGGAAAGATGGAAGATGGTTTTACTTCAATGACAATCAGTTGTGTATGACAACTGAAAAAAAAAATGACAATCCTCCCTTCACATTGTCAATACAAGTAATGATGTCACCATGACCTTCTCAACACACATAGGGCTTTAAACACTCACAGCCTTTCAATCCTTCGGCTCCAATGAGCTTTTTTATTAAGCTTTTCATGTTAATCTGATCTTTTCGTAAAAATCTTTAGGTAATTTAATCTACAAACTAAAAGATATGAAAGAAAAAAAATCACATACTGTAACTTTTAGTTCATCATGACGAATTTTTTTTCAGGAAGCAGTTTTAAAAAAAGGCGATAATTTCTTTTAAAAAAAAATTTCCAATTGTAAAATTAAAAAAAAAATATCAGTATTTAGTAACAAGTTGAGAAAGGAGGCAATAAAAAATCGTCTAGAGAAAATCAATAAAAAAAAAAAATGTAACAATTCAATAGAGAAAAATACAAAAATTTTACAGGGAAGCGAACAATTTTTCAATATCTTCAACTGATTTCGTCCCATATGTATCTAAATCGAAAAGGATCATGCTTATAATAATCTAAATCATTTATAATCTGTATAAATTTAAAAGTTATCACATATTTAAAAACATTTTTTTTAAATTTATTAATTAATAAATTACAAATTATTTTTTTTTTTTTAAAAAAAACATGTACTTGAGAACCAAACCAGGTTTCAACCTGTTAACAGGCTTTCTTCAGTGAATCTCAAGGGTGTGATAGCTTTCATCCATAACTACATCCGCACACGTTCAATTTTATCCCATAACTATCTACAGTATTAATATTGTAGGTGACAATCGCATGCGGCTTTTCGTTGGACTAAGTGCGGCTCCCAATATCTCTTGACAAAAATATAGAATTTAAAAAAAAAAAAAAATTAATAATAATAAATTTTGAACTAATTATTTTGTGTTTTTTTTTTCTCATTTTTTATTTTCTTATATATGTATTTTTATACTTTATATAGCAATTAAGATGTGTAGAAATGTAATTAAATTTGAATTTCTGTATTTAATACTATGGAACGTGACTATGGCTCTCGTTGACGTCATGTATGCCCATACTTGTAATATTACATCAAATTACAATAAATAGTATTATGAAATTCAATTTTTTTTTTTTTTGTTCGTTCAAACATATTTTGTTTTTTCTTTTCGATAGAAAATCAAAGAAGTTAAATATTAGACCAAATCTACCATTATCTCGCGGTATGGGATAAGACAATTATAAAAGCTGTAATCATTTCATATTAAACCAATTGGTGGTTTAAGTTTTCGTTCCAGTGATTTAACCTTAGTAATCCCATCACATCAAATGAATTACTGACATCCAATGATTCGGATGATATCAAAGAAGTATTAAATAAAAAAACACATTAATATCTCAAATTATTACATATTAAAGTCAAAAATAATAATAATATTAATAAAAATTCGCAGTTCAAATTGTCACGCATTCAAATTTATACTCATTATTGAACATTTTTTTTTTTTTTTTTTGGCAAAAGTTGAAAATATACAATTTCTACCTTTATTCACAAATGAACTGATCCACGCATCGAAAGATTTACGGATGCCTATAAGGTTGACCAATTCGTCATGCAACTTAATTAAGTTCATCTTAAAAGCTCATAAAGATATGTCCACAGCCAAGTTCTTAACGCCAAGAGCTAACAATAATTCCTTTGAGATGTTATTCTATGCTCAGAACAATTTTTGGAAGTTCATGAAATTGTTTGCTTGTGTAAAACAGATCAACAGCAATAAATAACGATGCTATCATCTATATAAAGCTTTCGGATGATGCAAGTTTCCACATAATTTTAAATAATCTCTTCAGATTTAGCCCAAGATTCCCATATTTCTTACTACAATTTAAATGAATCTGAGAGATCCCCTGTAATTTTCCAATTTCTGAATCTTAAGAAGTAATGAGTTTATTACAAAGAGAAATGAACTAAAGAATTCATAGAAGTACTTAATCACTAAATAATTATGTTCTCGACAATTCTGGAATTACATAAACGATTTCTTGATAATATACAAAGAGCTAATAATTATTCTAATAGAACCATGAATTACATGATTCATTAACAAAGAAGTCCGTTGAAAAGGATAGAAATAGCTTTTGTTTTCTTTTTTAAATATTCTTCTTTAAAATATTACATGAGAAATAAAAGAAAAACTCACCAGACTAAGACTAAGAGTTTACTGATCTGTTTTTTGAAATTGTGATACCGGGAATCCAAGATGGACCATTTCTGGTTTCCTGACCATCATCAGTTGGATCAATTATTTAGTTTTGATGTTTTTTTTAATTGGAGGGCCGTTATGGTGTTTACTTTTGTTTTCTTTGTATGTTTTCTAGTTCACTGAGTTGTAAGATATTGGGCGGATCCAACCGACGAAGATCAGGAAACTAGAAATGGTGCATCTTGGATTCCCGGTATCACAATTTCAAAAAACAGATCAGTGAACTCTTAGTCTGGTGCATTTTTCTTTTATTTCTCATGCAATTGTTTGCATGCACGTTAAACTTATGCATTCTTTAAAAATACAGTTAGCTTTATTTTAGAGTTGTCTTCTTTTCGAGTATACACTTCATTAAATCTTCTTTTAAATGCACTGAATCATCAGTAAAAAAAAAAGGGCTTTAATTTTTTGTAAATGATTTATATCCCATTTTGGAATTACCCTTTCAACTAATATCAAATCTGCTTCGTCCACTGAAAATAATGTTTAAAGTTTTTGATTAAAACTTATAAGATGAATCTAGAAAATGCACTTTTAAAGACATGTTGCACCCTAAATCCCTATATACATTTATCATTTCTTGCACCAATTCTTCGTAGTTGTTAACTCTTTTTCTTCCCAGAAAGTTTTGGATTACATTCTTGAAACAGACCCATGCTTTTTTTTTTTCTTTTGGTTCAAGGCATTCTTCAAAATCTGAGTTCTCTAATTTGGGGGCCCACAAACACGCCTTCCTTTATTTTTGCTGAAGAAATATGAGGAAACTTTTTTGAAAGGTACATAAACCCTTTTCCAGATTGATTCATGGCCTTTATAAGCTGTTTAATAAGGCCTAGCTTGATGTGAAGAGGTGGCAGTTTTAGATTTTTATACACTACAGATAGATATGTAATATAGTTAAAATATCACTTAAATTGGACATATATCCTCGTAAAACTAAAAAACTATGCCTGATAGCGAATTTCTGATTTCAGATTTGAATTTCTCAAATGAAAACTCTTTGGACCCACACATTTCCATATAAGAAAAATGACTCTTGTAGAACAATGTTATTAATAGATTTCTCTGTTATTTTTTTTTAATTTTATCACTTTATTTTGAGTTGCGAAATTAGAGTTTATGGAAATATCTTTGAGTCATCTTAAAAATTTTAGAAATCACAAAGTTTCTATAACATACATCTTGCCAATAAACTACGTGATTCATAATATTTAACTTAATAATCATCCTTAAATATCATATGTACTTTTTGAACGTGACATTTTGCAAAATACAGAAATGTAAACAATAGCCAATCGAATTCCAATCTTAGGCTGTGATTACAATGGAGCTTATATATTAATAAACTTACATTTGATTCCGGAAACTCAAGAATGATGGAGGCAGATTAGAAGGGCGAAGGACAATTCTCTATCAACAGATATAATGATATTCAATAATCATTGCTAGAATTTAACGATCCCGTAACAGATTAACTACAGGAGGTTTTCTAAATCTCGACTGAAACTGGTTGGAATATTTGAGGAGAGAGAGAATGAAGTGAGGGGATTTAGCGAATGCAAGGGAATTAACGATTGCTGAAACTGTTGATGTCTTTGTCGGATTATGATGGGGATTAACCAGATCCAGTGCAATGAATGCGACACTAATAGCCCAATGAATTAATGAACTTCTTTCATTAGGATTCGTCTTCATCCATTGTCTTATCAAATCCCTGTCTATCGGCTAATTCCTACATGGAGTGGATTAACTCAAACAAGCATCAATGAATTATCTGCGTATCTGAATTTAACAACAACTGAACGTTCGGACATTTTGTAACTTTCGTAAATCAAGCCAAGCTACATTGGGCAAACGAATGTCTGGAAAACGAGAAATTCCAGTCGTTCGATTAAGAGAACCGTACTAAAAACTAGGAAACTGAAGAAATGAGTTTCCATATAGAAAAAACAAACAAACAAAATAAAGCCTTTTTATTACTAAATATTATTTTGTTAAAAAAGAAATATAATAGCAACAAAAAAAAATGGTCTAAAATAAGGAAATGGGTAAATAAACCATATAAAGAAAACCAAATGTTAACAAATGAGTGATCAGAGATGAGTTGATCATCAGGTTTGTTGATGATCAGAGTTTGATGAGATCCAACAGCTGTCCTGGAATTATTGCTTCATCTTCAAATGTTGTAGTGGACTTTTTCGCTATTATAGCTTGAGAAGAAAGAGACACAGAAAAAAGAAAAATCGAACAATACATATTGTATATACGTGTTTCGAATAGAGAGGCGAGGCCATCACTTTAACCAAAACACCTATGCTTGGACGGCTACCTTTTCATTAGTAATCTTGTAAATCTAAATCAAATAACTTTCTTACTAACTAGCAACAAAAGTTATACAGTCAAACTTGGATAATTTGATCAAACTTGTTTAATTCGAAGTTTTTGCTAGGTCCCTAGAATTCCGTGTTAAAATAATGTTAAAAAATCTTGGATAATTCGAATTTATTTTGGATAATTCGAATTTTTCTTACGATTTCCTAAAAATATTACGGTAAAAATTGTTACTGAGACGTTTCTCAGCTAAGGTGCATTATTTATTTTAACGGTCTTTCTAAGGAAAACAAAAGCGAGGGTTGAAATATCACTATGTGGGGATTTCCGAGGATTTTTCTGTCCACCCTCTAGAGAAGCCCTTACCTAGTGCGTCAGAAGCTATGGTGCATATACATGAACTTCGACACTTTTTTGAAGATCAGTCTAATGTAGAAGATTATATTTTTGTATCAATTGATAGGTTGGAATATTATGACTCAAAGATTGTCTTCAACGAAGCAATTAAAAATATCTGCCTTCTTTTTTAAAGTGATGAATAATTAAGCTAGTCAAAAATGTTTGATTTAATGAAAAAAAAAATGTATTGGTATTCTTAGATAAAGTTTGTGTTAAATCTCTGATCGTGGAGTTAATCTTTTTTATTTATCTCTTCTGTTTGAGAGAATATATGTAATTCAAATTTTTGGATATTTCGAAATTTTTCTGTGGTCCCTTCGAATTATCCAAGTTTGACTGTACAATAAATAAAACTTAGAAATAATGTCCCAAGTTCAAATAGAAACTTATTTGATCTCTGTACAACGAATTTTTGAGGAAGAAAGAAAACATTTTCCTGTCCTCCATCACCAGAAGTTTCTTGCTTAAATGAAATGAAATATTTTGATTAAATATAGACTAGTGGACCCGTGCGAATAATTCGCAACAAAAAACCACCTTTGAGAAATAATAAACAAATCCAACAGCTTGTGTGCATGTTAGTTAAACACATTGTCAATAGATGGCGTCTTCTCAAGTTTTATAAAAAAGTTGACCCGTGCGAATAATTCGCATGGTATCTTGATCAGTCACCGAATGGTAATGTGGAAATAAATAAATGAACAGATTGTCAATAGATTGCCTTCTACATTTTTACAAAAAATATTTTTAAAATAAATTTTTTTAACGAAAACATTAATTTTAAACAATCTGTTTATTTTTCATCATTAGCGGTGAACGTAATCTTGAAAATATCTCAATCATTGATTTCGATGAAGTATTAAGGGAAATAAAAAAAAACACCTTTGAGAAATAATATATGAGAAGTTGACTAATTTTTATGTTTCTATTGTTATAAATCGTTTATTTTTATTAAAATATAAATCTTTGTTTGTTTTTTTATCTGTTGTTATTAAATAAACGATGAAATATCATTTAAAGTGCATTTTTATTCAAAAAAAGGAAATATTTGAAGGTTACAACGCTAAAGCAATATTTTCGCTTTCGAAAAATAAGGCGCTTCTATTAAAGCGTGTCTACATTTTTATAAAAAGTTTTTAAAAATAAAGTTTTTTAACGAAAACATTAATTTTAAACAATTTGTTTATTTTTCGTCATTAGCGGGGAACGTACTTCAAAATGATGCCTCAATCATTGATTTTGATGAAGTAGTAAAGGAAATATAGCGGTCCGACAAAAAAAACCCTTTGAGAAATAATATATAATGATGATTGTAATAGAAGTTTATCGATGTTTGTTATTGATTTGAAATGAAGAAATTTGAGTTTTCTGGTATTTGATCTCTGTTTGCAGAAGAAGAGGGAGGTTTTTGGAACATCTTGTAGATATTAGAAATTATCAATTTTCTTTCTTCCTATCGTTCTTTCCTTGTTTCTTCATTTCTCATTCAGCTTTCCAATTGGAAAAAAAAGGGGGGAAGGACAGCAAATAAGATAATAACCAAATTCGTTCTCAGATTTCTATTTCCTATTTCAATTTGCCCCAGGAAAAATCTACGAACACAAAAGGAGAAACGAGTGAAAATTCAATTTGTCCCGTTTCATTCGTGTCGTTCTCTAGAAGGTAGGTTATGGAAATTGTCCCAAGATACAACAAAGAAATGAACAACGTGGAGGAAGAAAGAAAAAGAAAACAAGAATTATAAATAAAAAGAATAAGCAAATTATAAAAGTTCCGAAGAAAACAAAACAAAAATAATCTACTTAAATAATCCAGATTACAAATTACGAAATCTAAATAATCGCTTTGTCCCATTTATCTATCCAGAGACTATCTTGTAATTGCGTAGGCGGAAAGTTGAATGCTAATTATACAATCTATATTTTTTTTTCCCTCCAAATGCTAACCAGAAGCAATAATTGGATGTCCCATTTTTCTATTTAGTTCGTTCTCGAATATTCTCCGAGGGAACAGACCTGAAGCCGAAGTTAAATGTTACTCATAATTTTTTTTTAATGTTTTTTTGTTAGTACCATATTGATACATTTTTTTAACAAGTGACTGTGACATCACTCGCAAGGAGCGGTAGACATGTATTTAATTTGATTGACAGTTTTGAATTCTTAAAGAAATCTAGTTTACTAAACCTGGCAAAGAAAAATGATAATTTGCTTTTCTTTACGAAATTAACAATATTCCAATTTCTGATTTATTTATTTTTCCATTTATTGCATCCTCAGCAAAAGCCTCTAGTTAGGTTAGATTAGTTAGGTTTCACTCTAAACAAACCGGTTCTTTACCGCGTCGTCAAATATTGAAGACATGTCTATCTTTTTGTAGAACACCACTCAACAGAGACGAGACTGGAGCACAGCCGGCCTTTTGCCAATCATCTCTAAGTGATTTCTCAAAATTACATTTTTTTTTTCTTGGTTCTAACAGCTCCCCGCCTATAACTTAGGAGGTCAGAATTCATCTCGAGTTCATTTTTAGGTCACAAGCTGAATTCAAATTTGGTCGTTTGATAAGTTCACGACACGATGTCTCAATAAAAATGGACAGAATAAACAAGAGGTCCATTGTCCATCGAAGAGTACTCTAAGTAGGATGACCACTCTACGACGCCAAGAATGGCGCCCTCACCAAATGATAATAATAATAATAATAATAAAAAAGTAAGCGTACTCAAGCACAAAATTATAACCAAACACAAGTTCTAAGAAACAAATCTGTAGCAGGAATTCAAATTCAATGTTCAAATTAGGAAATGTACTTATAACAATAATAAAATTTTATGCTGTTTATAAATATTAAATCATTACATCATGAAAAATGCTAAATATACTTATATTTTATATATATTTTATGTAAGAATTGAATAGTGCCACACGAATTGTACGGCGCATCTAAACTCAGGGCGTGAAAAAAAATTGGCGCGTGGAATATAAAAAGATTGATTATCCCTGATCTAAGGAAAACGCCTTCACGAGTCTTCCCGTGGTGTATCTGCAAGGGCGAAAGTGATGTTGACTTCGAAAGGCGTTAGTCAAGTCCTTGTTGAGCGACAAAAGTGATTGGCTATGTGACCTTAAACAAAAGTCTGTACTTAATAAATTAGTTACAATATTGAACAAGTAATACCAAATTGATGAGCACAGTAATAAAAATTTCTTTCCAGATGAAGTTCCAGATTAAAACACCTAAACAAACAAATTTAAACAACTGATTTAAATTAAAGATAATAAAAATAAAAAAAATATTTATATAATTAGAAACAACAAAATAAGTTAATCAATACACCAAAAAGGCACCAAAGATTTCGCCTCTGAGCCATCAACAGAGGAAGTGTGGGACGGTCGTTTCGTCCTCTTTATGGACTCATCAGCCACACAAACCCTCTGTCGAAAGCTCAGATCGCGAAACCAATTTAACAGGCATGTTAAAATTTCTTTGTAACAAAATAAGTTGTTATTGCTCTTTTCCGGTAAATTAGATGTTTAAAAGTGTTTCTTATTTCTGTACATTGATGTTTTTAATCTGATTTTCTTTTTCTTATGGTAATAATAATAATAATAAATTTTAGTGGCGAATCACCACTTTTCTGTCACTTAATTTAGGAAGGTTAAACATTCTTATTCATTCAATATTGAAAATGTATAGATTGTTATATGTAACTTACATTTTTTAAACCAAAAATACCAGTTTTTATAATCTGTATAAGTGTCTTCTTCGATTTTGGAGAAGATTTTTTTTTTTTTTTTTTTAATAATTCATTTGAGAGATGGAAGCGAAAGATTTTATAGCTTGTTTGTTGTTTAGTTTGTTTTTTTTCTAAGTCAAACGAAAATGAAATAAATTAAGATTCATGTCAGTTAAAAAAATAGAATTTTTATCAAAGCCCAACAGAATTGGAGAGTTGTATTTTGGAAGCGTCGTACTCGACGTCAACTCATAAAATGCACTCTCGTAAACACAGGATAAAATCAGGGGAGAATCCAATGAGGGGTGATAACACGCAAAGGAGAATAACACAACTCCAAAACATTAAACACACAAATGGAAGGAGTTTTACACTGGCAACAGAAAAATACAACGGAGATAAAAAACACACACAGCTACTCAAGCAAAGGACCATGGGAAACAGGGAGAATCTGCAGTCATGAATTCAGTAGGCCTACAGTTCGCTTCTCTTTTTTTTGGAAGGGAGACTATTTTCGAGTTTAAACTTCTGTCACTGAGTAAGTTAGTTTTCTCATGCTTTGTATTCATGTTCAAGCCTCACATTACATTTCAAATGTATTCAGTTAAAGAAATGAGGGAGGGTTGCAAAGAATATAGAGACTTCAGCCATCAACAGCCAAAACCTGGTTAATGTCAAGAAAGCTACTGCGACTCTCGCCCGGTATCATTTGACAGAAGGCCGGGTAAGTCCTCTGGAGGCAGAGTAAACTTAATTATACAATTAATTTTGTAAAACAAACAATATGCGTTCATTATGAAGTATAAAATGAAGTATCAATTATTATCAAAAAATTATCATTAGTGCAATTTTTTACTAGGATGCTTTTTTTTTTTTTTTATAACTTATACATAAGCTATCTCCCTTTCTGTCAGTATACAATTCATGATAATTGTTATTAACATGTTCAGTTTTAATTTTTAAAAAATCGGTTCGACACGCGGTTCTATTCCATTGAATGGGTTTTTGATTGACATTCGCTGTGTACAATTTTCGTCGTAATTTACATGTCAATTGATCTCTCTATCCGATCGACTTATTCACTAACACTGCCTAATAAGATCTTTTTTCCCTCCAATAGACTGCATCCTATTAACGTACATGTTCGTAATTCTAGTGGAATCATCTCTTTTAGATTACAAAAAAAAGAAAAGTTTCTGAAAGAACTTACATCCTACTTTTTTTCAAATGTTGCTGTTTTTATTTTTCTTTGCTTCTTAAAATCGTGTAAACCATAAAAGGGAATGGCTCCATATACGTGAATTATAATCTCCGTCCGAATAATCAGCTTTCCTACTCTCTATTCACTGAAAATTGAAGAAATCCACAAAATATTATCGCCTACATTCAATTCCTTTTCAGCAAAACCAAGCACCCGCAAATTTAAAACAGACTGCTGTACAGACACTGAGAAATTTCAATATCGACAACGAGAGTTACCTGTTCCACTTCTAATGTATTTCTAGGGAAACTTTTGTTGAATTCACGAGCAAATTTCTCCACAGGCACCGTCGTGGAGAAGTTTTTACAAAAGACACAATCTTCTATCGTAAATGTGAATCCAATTCACAGGAAGATCAAGTTACGGATTCCAAAGACCAAAACGTATGCCCTAGCTTTTAGTAAAGTACAATAAATGCAAAACAAAACTATAACTAACTGTTTGTTTCCTCTTTGGATTCTATTTTCCCAATATTTGATGATTTCTCTCGAAGTTCCCAACTAATAAATTTTCGGAATCTAACTTTGCGGGAATTACTTGTCAACAAAACCTTTGGGAGTTTAACTGTAATTTGTTTTAATTAATTCCCGTGGAACCATCAATTTTTGAGAGCTAATTTCACAGCATCTGCTCTAATAGAAGTCACTAATTATTCGCCAACAATTAGTTTTGTTCGCTGTCAATGATAAATGCGCGCTGAACCTAAACAACCATTCTGCATAATTTCGATTATTTTCGGTATTTTCAAGTTCAAAGTTCAAAACCTCTTCCTAATGTTCATAGAATTGTTAAAAGTAATACAAATTGAAGAGCTGTGAATGTTCAGGTCAGCGTGTTCAGCTAAATCTCGTTCAACAACAAGACTAACAACCCCTTGTATTGCTAGAAACCCTTTGTATTGCTGCGTGTTATTACCTATGTGTATCTTTGCTGCAATGTCAAATTAACTATAGATTTGAAACAGAAAAACTATCAAGTTTTTTGGTTTGTTTTTTTAATCTATGTCTTTTCGGGATTCGAACAATGTGGATATTATTAATAAAAGTTATAGCCAACTAAATGCCTTCTTTAGGTCATAGGAGAATTTTTACGTGTACTGATGATATTTAGAAACATATGTGGAGCCGTACACTTGTTTAAGAGTAACAACAATTATTTAATTACGAAATTACAACTAGTTTCCCCATTCGAGAGGTGGCTTTTTCAAGTGACAGTTACAGCAGAAAACAGACAATTTAAGCAAACTGGCACAATTTCCTGTCCAGTTTGCTTAAATTGTCTGTTTTCTGCAGTAACTGTCACTTGAAAAAGCCACCTCTCGAGTGGTGAAACTAGTTGTAATCTCGTAATTAAATAATTTTTGTTACTCTTAAACAGGTGTACGGCTCCACATACGCTTCTAAATGCCTTCTTTATTATAACAATAATGAAGTTATTAAAAACTATTCATTTGCTGTTTGAGGTGTCACTGGCGGGAGCGAGAGTGAGCTCGATAACTATCCACGCCCTCTGACTGCTGAGTCTTAATAAAAACAATACAGATGTCCCAGATTCACGAAAACATACAATTTGGTTTGTTTTGTTTTTTTTCTTTTTTTGTCACAAATTGAAACTTTGTAATAACTGCCTAGAAATTACAGTAAAATTTACAAAACAAGCGAAACTGAATATTCGAAAATTAATATCTGTGTTAATGTTTATTAGAATTAGTAAAATAAATACTGTGAATAATCAAGTAAGAATAAGAATGATTTTTAGTAATAACAATAAACAAATTTACAAGACAATTTCAACTGAAAACAAAATCTTTATTATATGTTTTCTACCCAAAGATTTTTTTTTTTTTAAAGTGTATTATTATTTTTTTTCCTCTTTCTGTTTTTCCAGTCAGTGATCAAACCATTGCTTTCAGTTTTTTTCGCAGTCGTTCGTCTTCTGTTTCCCATAAATCACTGCCATAAAAATAATTCCCGCGTCTAACTCTTACCATAAATTTCAATTTGCCACTGACAGTTTTAATGCATTTCTTTCATTACAAGTTCCTGCGTGATCAACAAAATAAATTTATATCTTTTTCACTGGAGACGAAAGATATAATTTAATTGATGAATTTTAATCAACTTCCCCCCCCCCCCTCAAAAAAAAAAGTAATCAACCATAAACTTCAGCGAAAGACGTCTTCTTTCTGGTGGACTAATTCATTTATCTTGTAGAGGAGGTTAAGAGAATTTAGAGATAAGTCAGAATTGTAAAAACGGTCAAAACAACTTACTGTAACGGCTTCCATTTAAAGCACTTTCAAATTACAGCAATCAAAAGGTTGGGGTTACTGCCCAGTTCTGAAAAGTGAGAGATAATACGATACGATATGATTGGTCTTCCTGCAAACACCTACTGACCTAACAGTAACCTATGCCGACTGCTATGTTTGTATAAATAGCTGTGAACTGACAAGAATAATTCAGTAAGGTGGAGTAGGTAAGATTGTAAACGGGGTAAGATCGTAAACGCCATGAATTTATTCTAATATAAATTAAATTATACAAGCTAAGAGATAGAAACCTGTAATAGCTTATTATGAAGTGATCAACATAGATATCTATCATTAATTGGGGGAATAACCTATTTATGTTCTAACATTAAATGCAGCTACTTGTACATTACACATCTAAACTTGAGTTGTCCAAAAAAGTGCCGTCATTTTTCAGTGAATTTTGTATCTTGAGTGCTTATTTTTGTTAAGTAGGAAGAACACTGCTTAAAAAGTTTGCCTTAAATAATAAAATCCTTTCGATTCTTTTAAATTTACTGTGAAAAGCACTATTCCGGTCTCGCCCCGAAAATATAGTGCACGGGGCAAGTTCGGAGCATGCGGCGGGTTAGACCGCAGTTGCCTGCACTCTGCACGCGCTCACACTTTTTTTTTACTTTTTCCCATAGTTTCTTGCTTATGCATAACTTAATAATATTTTTGTAATGTTTTTTTAGATCCAAAACCATTCAATCTTTATAAATGTGTACTTACTTACTTACTAACTTTTTAACTAAGCAACTTATTTTAATGCTGTAAAAAGCATTTTATAAATGGCTAAATGAGTAATTCCGATTTTGTCCCGTTACGTAGGAAGATAGATTTCAGTACGTTTTAAGCAGCTGTTTACGAACTTGCCTCGTAGTTTCCGCCCTCACTTTGCTCCTCTGAATTGAACTGAATGCTTTTGTGTACCGAGTTAAATTGTTGCAACAGTTCCATTTTATCTTTTTCTTCTTTTTTATTTATTACAATAAAAAATACCATTCACGTACCTCTGGAAAAAAAAAATAATATTATTTTGATACTGAGTGAAATTCATTGAAAATAAAGGCTCAGACTTAATGACAGGTTGTACTTTGAATAACAAAATAAAATTTCCAAAACCTTACAATAAAAAATTAAATACAACACACTTACAATAAAAAGGATTTATTTATATGATAAAATGAATTAATAAAGACTGTTACTATATCGGCAATAGTGGAAAAACTTTAAAAGAAAGATTATCATGCCACAAAAGTGCCATAAAAACAGGTACAATAGAAGCATCGTTTATTTCTAAACACATTTACGACACAGGACATGAAGTTGATTCAAGCTATAATATTAGGAAAAGAATAAAAACAAAATTGGAAGAGAGACTATGGAATCCTATTTCATCTCGTCACTAAAATAATACAACACTTGCCTACTAAATATTAATATTAAAAAATACTTAGATAATTATAGGTTCAAGGAATATAGAAAGGAGAAAAGAAAGAAGCTGAAAAAGAAGGAAGGAAAAATAACATTCTCCGAAGAAAACCAACGTATGGAGGAAGAAAAGCAAAACGGAAAAGCAGACGATAGAGGCAACTCCTTCTGAAGACCCCAAAGAAGGACTTATACAGTGTAGCAGACGATAGGAAGTTCATCTCCTTGAAAAATTCTCCGATAGAGGGACTACAGATGCGAGGAAGTGCTTTTGAAATAATCAGATGATTTGTAATTTTTAAATCTCAACTGACTCAATTGTTTATAAATGGAGATTCTCTCTTAATGTAATTTAACATTGAAAAGGGATCACTGCATAAAGGATCCGAAAGCTCTCATCAAACTGACAATGTAACGTATACTGCAATTTTTTAAATGTTTTTAAATACAATTTTTAGAAAGATGTAGTGTGTTTTTTATTATTTTATTTTAGAAATATCTGTAGAGATCGGTGACATATATGTAGTCTATGTAAGCCTACATTTTATGTAATAATACCTTCATTTAAAAATAAGGATGTGGTGTTTTGCCTTTCAATCTCCTGTCACCTTCACTCGCATATTTCTCTACAGGAATCCACACGATGGCAATTCAAATAGAAAAGCTACAGCTTCTTTAAATCCATAAATACCAAGTCAAGTTTCAAGAAGATACCTTTACCAGTTGAAAATACACACACACACACACACACACATATACACACACACAAATAGCCATTTACAAAAAGTAATGAAGACCGAAGAAGATATAAAAATATTTAAAAAAATACTATCTCTATGAAAACTTTTTAGGCCTTTTACAGAATATCGTTCACTCAAACTTTTCATTTCTTAAAATAAAAATTCTTAAATAATCAGGACACACATGTGACATTAAAAAAAATTTAATAAAAAAAAAAATAATATCACATATGTGTCCTGGTTATTTTTAGAGTAAACAGTGTTTGTCAGACGTTATAGCACTATTCATTTAAAAATAATAAAAAAAAAAATTAAAAAAAATAAAATAATATCACATATGTGTTCTGGTTATTTTTAGAGTAAACAGTATTTGTCAGACATTAAAGCACTATTCAATTAAAATAAAAAATAAAATAAAAAAAAAAACTTAAAAAAAATTTAAGTTTGCGAGCCTTGATTGCTGATTCTTTTTTTTAATTTACTTCTATTTAAATGTAAAATTCCATTTTTTCTTAAGTTGGTATCTGTTGGAATGCGCCAATAAATAATAATAAAAAAAATGAATGTACCAAATAAAAAAGCCGGTGCCGCAGAGAGGCGGGAAAAGGAAACTCGAGTTGCGGCATTCGACAACCTAACAATGTGGGCTGATGCACAAAACTCAATAAAACTGTAAGTGAAATCAATTCCCGTTTCTCACCTTCAATTTCATCTTCCCCAAAGGGTTTCATTTACACTTTGAAATATTGATTACTAAGTCAACGGGTATTCTAATATCACATTCAAACACTTTCGTCATTCCCTTTCATCGATCAAAGGGAGATATTTTAAGATGAAGTCCTCGAAAGAAATTAACTTTCATTGAACTAAAAAACAGTCTGATCAATTTCCTTAAAACAATAGTGAAACTAATTCAAGCGAAAAATCATCGTTAAATTATAAGCTTATAAAACCTTCTAAACATAAACAGTACAAAATTTTGCATTATCTACCATTATCTAAACTGAAATAAATTAATTTTCGGTCAATTTCTCGATAAGGCCCCACTTTGGTACACAAGGTAGATCCGAAAATATGCATGTCAAGTTGCAAAAAGATCCATCCAGAGACCTTTTTAATGGAATACAGACTGACTCACTTTGTGAAACTTATTTTCCAACATAGAACAATTTGACACTAGAAGAAATAGTGACGTAAATGTTTAATAAGTTATTTGTTTCTGCTTGCCTAAACATCCACTAGTTCAAGATAATCGAGAATTCTGTTACGATGAATAATATTTGATCTCTACTTCTAGTTCTTTAATTTTAAAGCTGAAATTGCGTTTACACATTGAATGAAACTTAAGCGCGAAGAATTTCTGTAGACAGTCAGTCAACAAGAGAGCAATGTTTACATGGGAAAACTTTATGGAATTCGGAATGCAAACTGACAATACTTCAGTGAAGTACTGTAGATATTCAACAGTTCGGCATACGAAAGTGTGTTTGCTGTGCAGGCCATGTTTGTTTTCATTTTAATTTAAACTAAACAAATTAAACACACTCTCTCTGTCTTGGCAGAACGAAATGATCCACGATTTCTCAAAAGCGTCTAAAATGTGAATTACAAGAAGAAAAAAAAGTTCCTAACGAACTTGAAGTTCACTTTCCTTAAAACCTGATATCTTCTACTTTTCTTTGTTTTCTTCAAAGTCGTGAAAACAATATGAAATTAAAGTTTCTGCATCAGGATTTTATTATTTCTGCAAATATAAACTACCCATCAGATTTTTCTATTTGTTTTTTGTTTTGTTTGCATTTCTATGGCTAAAATCATCAAATATTAAAGTCAAACTAAATCAAATCACAGCAATTTAAAATAAATTTTAAAAAGATTACGCACAGCAGGACAAGTTGAGGTCAATACGTCGAAGCTTGTTGTAACAGGTTTCTAAAACTGACTCTTAACAACTTTTAATTTTCCAGTAGGAATTTGCTTTGGCGTTAAGATACCTGTGCTGAGTTAAAGAACATTTAAAATTTTAGGCCTGGCCAAAATTGAGAAGTGTCTGATAGAACCAAATGAACAATACAACCATAGCTGCACTTGAATGAAGAAGGTGTGTGTTGCAGTAAGAATGTGTGTTTTAAAAATCATACTGTCAGTAAAATTTCATCTGCATCCTTCATTCACTTAATTTTTTATTCATCTTTCTAGAAGAGTAGTTTGCGACTATTTTTGACGTTGTACAGTCAAAGTGTATTTGAAGCATTACTTTAGCCTGGAGCAGATTCAAAAGTCAGAAAAGGCAAAGACAGCACCTTCTTTCTCTGAATGAATGAGATGCTTCTAGAACAGATACCATTCTCATCTAATTTTTCCTTAATGCCAACTCATATTTTTAAAGGAATTATTTTCCTAGTGTAATTACAAATTTAGAATTACATACTTAAACCATAAATAGATGTATGGTGTAATAATAACTGTGGGAAATTGGAATTAAAACAATTCATGTCTAACTGTTATCAATATATCCATCGAAATCCTCTGCTATTAATATAACATTATCAAACAAGTTCCTTTCAAAGGCAAAGAATGAGACAGATATTGGTGAGATCAAAACAACTGCCTTCATAAGCTTAGGATCGTCTTCGGAATGGACAGAGGTAACCTCCTTTTTAACAAAATCTGACCATTTTGTAAAGATTTTTTTATTTTGAATATCAATTCTGAGCAATTGAAAGAGGCCTTCAAAAACAAATTTCCTGAATTTTTAAAACACTCCTGAAAGTTATGGTAAATCTATTCCTTTGTTGTTCCTCCAGCTTTAAGTTGGAATTTAATCTTGATTCGTACCAATTCTCTGCTGCTTGTGGTCTCAATGAATGCAGTTGATTGGAGACGACATTTATTTCGCAGACAGATCCTGTACCGGTGGTCTATTAAATGGTGGCTGATTGGTTTTCTTACCAGAACCCCCGCACTTTCTTTCCCTAATGGAATCAGGTGAAAAGGCCAGATCCCTTCCTTTGCCGAAGCCAATTTAAGGGCCCTGCTCGCCTAAGACGACGTTTCATCCGCGCAATGACACACACAAACCGCTTTTATTTAAACCGCCGGTAGAGGGAGCCAGTGCAAATTAAACGGTAACGCCAACAAAAGCCAAAAGCGGATTGCTAACGTTTATGACGACGTTCCACCGAAAGACGATCTTTCTTTGTGGAATGAAAGGAAAAAAAAAAAAAAGATATATGGGTGGGAAAGAGGAAGATGCCTACCCCAAACTGAAGAAAAAGGTTCACGTAAGACCCTTACCGACGCCAAACATAAAGCAAAAAAAAAGAAAAATAAACACTAATAACACGTAATTAGATTGGTAAATAACAACAACAAAAAATTGCAAAGTCTTATTACTGAGCTACAAAAAGAAAATTACAAAACTGAAATCAGAATTTATTAGAAGAACAGGGTGTCTACAAAATCTGAATAAAAAAATTCCCTGATTTTTTCCTGATTTCATGAACAATTTCTTTTAAAATTCCCTGATAATTCCCTGATCTGTTCAACCAAAAAAGTCCCTGATTTTAAGTAATAATTGCAAAATTCCCTGATAATTCCCTGATTTTTTCCAGAATAACAAAATTCCCTGACGATTCCCGGTTTTCCCTGATTTCCGGTTCTGTAGACACCATGAAGAAATTTTCTTTATTTCACAAAACTCCCTCCCTTTTTTTTTCAACTGTGGATAACCATTTTTGCGATACATGGCTAAACTGTGGCTCCAAACAGTGTCTTTCAGGTCATTTGATTTCTGCTGGCTGTATTCTCAAGTTTGCAAAGAAGTTTCTTAAAACACATAATGATTTTTATTTGTTTCTGTAAATTAGCATTTTCATGCCTAAAAATAAGTCATTTATTTTGCTAAACTATTGCTTTGTTGAAAAGAAAAAAAAAATCGTTGAAATAGATAGCGTATTTGAACAATAAAAGCGTATAATTTATTTTTTGATGATTTAAGAAATAAAGGTAAAATTGGACTGAGAAGCTGACGTTTGTAGCGTAGGTTTCTATGAACAGAATTCGCCGACGACTCCGGAGACAGGTAGCGGCCTCTATAATTGTTCGGGCATCCACCTACCTACAGTCAGAAAGTAACGAAATGCAGTAATTTAAAAGATAGTAAAAATTAAGACTATTTATATTGTCTTAATTTTTACTATCTTTTAAATTTTTCTAAGGTAATGAAACTAATAAAAAAAAATCTTGTAAGATTAAAAACTTCAAGGGGAAAATATAAATTTAAATTATAGGCCTCCTATTAAAAGCTGTCAATACAACAGTGCTTATTGCTTAAAATAAAATGTGATTCTAAGGTTGTTCTAATTTTATTCTTGAACAGTTGCCTTTCACACATTAAGTAATCGAGAAAAAGCATTATAGAGTTCTTTTATCTTTTTTTCCGAGATTTCAAGTTTGGTAAGAATTATAAATCAAAAAGAACCGTAAACTGAAGATAGTTCGAATTATTAAAGGAGAAATACGACAGAAAGTAACTGTAGACAAAAAATAACAACAAAAAACCCGACTCTTTTGGCGAGTATTTGTTTGTTTGTTTGATCGCACACATATTTCACTGTGCGATTTTTTTTTTTAAACGGCGAAGGGCGACAGAGGCTACGCTGCGCCAGACAAGGTAAAGACTGAGGAACAAGTCGTTGAAAGGAAGAATAGCACATACAGAGGAAAGAAGGAAACATCTAGAATACGAGCACAGATTCAAGAGCTTTGGCCATTTAAAAAAAATATTCTTGAAACTTCGTGTGCATAATATGGAAAAATTATAAATAAAATTTTTCGTTTTGCAATAACTTGAAAGCGAAGATGAGAAAAAAAATTAATATAAGAAACCTTCGAACCAAATACACTGATGGCAAACACTGAAGTCTAGTAATGCATCGGAAATTGATTACAGTTATTTGGATTCAAGAGCTTTAAGTAAATCAGGCTTTGCAAACCTTTTATTTCTTTTATATATTTCTTTTATCAATGTCCCTAAAATTCTGAAAATTTAAAAATAAACTTGTGAAGCTTCTGGGATTTTTATTTTCTTGTTTTAGTTTTCAAAATATTTTGCAATTAATTAAATTAAAACTCAAAAACAGTCAAATTTTTGGATGTTTTTGAGATATTACTCGATATTTTGAACTCAAAAAATCTGAAATGATAAAAAAAAATTGTAAATTAATATTTTGTATTTAAAATACTTGTTATTAGTGCAATAGTTAATTTTTTTTAAAAAAGTAATTTAATCTCACACAATTAAAAAAAAAAAAAAACACGCACACACACACACACAATTTTTGTATTTTTAAAAATTAACTATTGAACTAAAAATAATAAATATTTTAAATATAAAACATTATTTTAGAAATTTTTTATCATTTTAGATTATCGTCAAGTTTTTTTTTAGTTGAAAATATCTTTGATAAAATCCAAAAAATTGCTGTTTTTGAGATTTAACTGAATAAATTGCACAATATTTTGAAAATTAAAAAAATTAGAAAAAGAAATATATAAAAGAAATAAAAGGTTTGCGACTGCAGGCGCATTGCTTGAGTGAGGACCTTAAATATTAGGAAATGAAAAAATTGAAGAGACAACGTATTCGGCAGGTTTTACAAAACGAAAAAAAAGCTTGTTTTTCTTAAAAAGCGAGAGAAGGTATTATCCACTCACAGGAAATAAAAATATTCTTCGTATGTCAGTCGATTGCTATACAGTCCCCTTCAATCTATTTCCCAAAACGTTTTCCTTTGTTGTTATATCTTTTATCTAATCGCTTGCGCTTATCAATAAGTAAGCCATCCAATAAGTAAATAAAGCGCAATTCTCTGAAAACGGAATTCCTGTTTAAAATGTGTAATGAACCATCTTTTAGCAAAATTAATCGAAAGGAAAAGACTAAGTAATTTAGGTAGATGAATAATGTTAAATAAAATTAGAATTCAAGAGAAGCGTAGATTTCGACATATAAAAATACGTAAATTGATTTTTTGGGTGATTGAAATTTAAATAAAAGATTACAGCCATAGATGTTACGGATAGATAACTGGCAACACAAACAAAATATTTTCGCTTTTCGTAATGTTTTCTTCTTGCTTTTTCTGTTTTTTATTAATGGATTATTTTGATCCACTCACTTAAGACCTCCTATTCTACGGATTAGCAAACTCAATTTAAAGTTCTGTGGTAAACAGATGAATATAAGGGAAAGAAAATGAATAATCTGATGTCAATGCAAACGTTGTTCCCCGGGAATCGGAGACAGACCAGAAATCTTCCTGCAATCTATCCTCTTCTGTATTATATTAATATCTGCTGTGAGGTTCGAAAAAAAGAAAAAAAGAAAAAAAGAAAATATTAAAGAATTAAAATGCCCATACACAGAATTAAAATTGACATTAACATTTAAAAAATACATTAAAAAAATTGACACGACGGTTTCTTTCGTCAGTTGACAAGCCTGTCCAAGTGAAACCGGTAGTGTCATTTTTTTAATATTTTTTTAAATGCTAATGTCAATTTTAATTCTGTGTTTAGGCATTTTAATTCTTTTAATGAATTCACACACGTTAAAAGTTTAAAAAGATAATATCTCCACTGAACCCCCATAATCTTCGGAAACACAGAATACAAACTTTTACAAATAGAATAAGGTAAACAAATTCAAATCGTGTTAATTTTAATTCTTTTTTTTTTTTTTTAATCTTGTAATTTAAGCAAACATTTTTTTAAAAGTTTCATCATTTGAGAAGCACCTAAAGAAGACTTCACAAAGGAAAAACGAAAAAGATAGATCGATATATCCGATCGACTTTTGAATATTCTCTTGGCTGATGGTTGCTTTCAATTTTTAAAATTGCTACATTTTCCCGAAGCGCCGCCTAATGGAGAAAGCCTGAATTTAAAATAGAATTCCAGAAATTCTTCGACGAAAGCAGAATTTGGCAACTTTGCTCAGTTTGGTCACAGTACGAAGATAAGCCAAGAATTTTTGAAAATAAATATTTATAGATGCAGTAAATTCCGTAGGTCAATAAAAAAAAATCCCGTAACTAATAAGAACGCAGTTTTGGTTTCGGCAAAAAGTAAATAGAAATTAAAATTAACAAAACAGTGCTGAAATAAGAGATTACAACTAGAGAGTCAAAAATCAAAAAGGAAAAATGTTACAACAGAAAAAAGAAAACGAAAAAAAAAAAGAATATTTGGTGTTTTGAATATTTGAAATCTTGGTATAACTGATAAACGATATTTTAAATTTTAAATTCACATAAATATATTTTAAATTTACCTTTACCCAGTAAGAAGTTTGACAATTCTAAAATTTTAAAAAAGTCGAGTCAATTTTTGAATACAAACGAAATTATAAAAAGAAAACGACTACTTGGGTTCAAATTATAAACTATATTAATATCTAGAAAATAGACACAATAAAACTTACAACTCCTTCGCTTGACATTCTATATTTCGTCGTTATGATAGGACTTCTTCAGGGATCTCAAATCTCAAATGATAAAAAATATAAAATAAATAAAAACATAAGAAAGAGAAAAACTTTCCTCTTCTTATTCAACATAAAATATAATAAAGTAAATCGTAACAAACCCATCATATTACAAATTCTTTTCAATAATCCCTGCATACTACAAATTATTTAAACAAACTCATATCGCAATTTCTTTAAACGAAAACCCATTATATTACAAATTCTTTTCAATAATCCTCTGATGCTACAAATTCTTTTAAATAACATCATTAAACAAATTAATACCACTAAACAATACGAAAGGAACTTAAATTTAAATAATCCAAAACAAATACAAATTAATTTGAACAGACATGTAGATTCGACAATTAATTCCTCATGTTAGTATTAAAAATTCTTTTACTTTATTAAAAAAGTCTAGGTGAGTTTCCCATTTTGCTAAATTCTTAATACAATGAATGTGACATCGCCAAATCTTCCACGTCTCTTCATTATTTCTAATTAAGTTTAAATTAAAAATACTCATCTTCTAAGCCTCCTGTAACCTTGTAGGGTTAAAACTGTATCATAATTCTCAAATTTCTTCTTATCATATGTAGAAAATAGGCACAATAAAACTTACAACTTACGATTTACTTTGTTATTATATTTTACGTTGAATAAGAAGTTTTTCTCTTTCTTATGTTTTTATTTATTTTATATTTTGTATCATTTGAGATTTGAGATTCCTGAAGAAGTCCTATCATAAGGACGAAATATAGAATGTCAAGCGAAGGAGTTGTAAGTTTTATTGTGTCTAGTTTCTACATATGATAAGAAGAAATTTGAGATTTATGATATATTAATATCTATTCTCAACATGTTTCGGATAAAACATACCCATTTTCACGGAACACAAATTCGAATACCTATTTTAATACAAACGATGATTCGAAAATTAAACAAAGAAACAATGAAGTATCAAATGACATGAATTCGTTTGATGTGATAAGATAGAATAGAAATATCTATATGTAGTCTAAAGATAAAAATGTTTACTTTGTATCGTTGTTTACATTGGTAGATACAACGTTGGCTTATAATACTATTAATAAGGGGTCGTCCATTAATTACGTGAGGTCAAAAGGGGGAGGGTGGGGATCCGGCAAAATCTCACTAAATCTCACCAAGGAGGAGGGGGGGAGGTCAACGAAAATCTCACGTCAACTTTTTCATTCAGAGAATATACGTATTGTAATAGATTACAACATTTTGTAGTTTTGACTTTTTGAACGATTTTTTTGACTGTTTGAAATCTCAGGTAAGGGGGGGGGGGAGTCCCACCACATCTCACCAAGGGGGAGAAGGGGTCCAAATTTTTTAAAAAAACACTTCACGTAATTCATGGATGGCGCCTAAGTTGTTACTTGATCAAAATTTATCACTTCTTGTTCTTGAATTCAAGAGTGTTCCTTGAAGCTTATAACTTCAAGAGTGAAGTTTATAACTTCAGTGTATTCGGAAACTATTAAAATTATTACACACCGAATGTCGCAGTTTTCTGTTTATCGAATTTTTAGTTTTGATTAGTGTTTTTAAACAGATATTTGGTTTTCCATTGGGTTTAGTAATTAGCCCAATGATGGTAAACATTTTTTTTTATTTCATCTGGAACATTTGGTGATTTTTGTAGATATGTAGTTTAATGTTATATTATATCTCAGATAAATAGATGATATATTTTTAATTTTTTAATGAGAATTCTATCAATCAGTTTATTATTGATTTAGAAAATAGATTTAATAGGGTTTATTTTATCGAAGAATCCGCAAAAGACAACAAGATCAGTAAACTTTTAGTCATGTGCGTTTTTGTCTTATATTTCATGTAATTGTATCAAAGATCAGATACAAGATGCAATAAATTCATTACTATTGAATAATTGTCCGATAGATTTGGATATTCAACATTTGGAATAAATTAAATAGAAAACACACAAGAAAATCAAGAAAAATAAAGATAAGGAATTGAATGTGGAACAAAAAATTATTACGAAGCCTTATTATGGTGATGATTCAGAAAAAATACAGAAATATCTTCGGAAATTGCGTTGTTCTGTTATTTTTTCATACTATAAGCTCTTTAGTATCTTATCCACTATTAAGGATCTGATGTCTAAGTCACATTCTATTGGAGTCTGTATAAAGTAGAATGTGAGACATGTCTTAAAATGTATATTGGCATATCAAACAATTGCTGTTATTGATAATAATTCGTTGTTGTTAAATTTGATACATCATGTTTCTTTGTTTAGTTTACGAATCATTGCTTGTATTAAAATTTGTAATTCTGTAAAATTGGATTTTTTTTTCTAATATTAATTAAATAGTTTATGATTTGAACCCAATTAGTAGTTCTTTTCTTGTATTACAAATATAGGGGTTTGGTTCTTTTTTTTTTTTTTTTTTTTTTCAATTTTTTAAAATGTTAATACTAGCGAAAAATACTTGTTTCAAATCTAATTTTAATCTAAATTTACCAGTAAACGTTTTGGTATATAATTATTATTTACTGACAATGATATCTGGCTTTAAAGATATTCACACATTGACGGTTTCAGCATACATAGGACCTGATTTTTGAAAAAGATTATTGACCAGCTTACGGGTAAAAAAGTTTTCTGTACCAGTGGTTCTAAATCTTTTGCACCAAACTATCAATTCTTCAGGAAATTGTAGTTTCATTTTAGAAAGCATAAATCTTTATTTTTTTTCGAGGGTATTTTATTAATCTCAGCCTTGTTATTAAAAGCACTTTTCTGGAATTTTCTTTGTTGAAGGATAAGAAAGAATTCTCTTGAAAGAATTCCCATGATGATTGGATTAGTAATGATTTTTGAACTTCTGAACAAGTCTCAATACATAAGCCCTTGAAATCCTATCATTTGGTCGTGCTGTCTCGGCGGCGGCCAGCCGTGGCGTCCAGTGCGCCAGTTCCTGGGTTCGAATCCCGGCAAGGGCATGGCTGTTTCAATTTCCTTTCCTGTGTGTCAGCCTCTTCTTCGCTTTCTCTTCGGTCTGACGTCATTCCGTAATGGCGTCCTGAGGGTTAGCTCTGGGAAAGCACCTCAGTATCTTCTCCCCTTGAAATTCTCGGAACAGAGATTCTGTTCCGCCCAGATCCGGCCTGGCGGCTGGCATCTGGCTCCCTAGACCCACACTTGGTGGAACAGGGCATACAGGCTATGTATGTATGTATGTATGTATGTATGAACAACACTGCTGTATGTAGAAAAACGAAAGAAACAAAACAACTTAAAAAAAACATTCATATAAATGTGAAATCCTTCTCATATTCTTAGAGTTAAGCATCTAAACAACAACAACAAAAAAGGAAAATTACTGGAGAATGTCTTTATGGTGGGGAAAAAAAAAAGGAAAAAAATAAATAAAAAGAGTAAAATACTTTTAAACATGTTTGAGTTTACTTCAGGTTGTTTGTCAATCAGAGGAAAATTGTCACAAGTTTAAATTAAAATTTAGCATATCAGTTTTCTTATAGTTCGCGTCAAGATTTCTCTATCCCATCGTTTAGTGGATGACTGAATTGACACATGTTTTCTTTCTATTAGGTCGTCGCAACAAACAATATGCTACTGAAAATTCATTGTTACGTGGTCCAACAGAAAGAAGCGTTAATAACACTGTTAACCACCCTAAAATAACAGTCCACGTAATTTGAGATGGACTCTCAATGAAATACACTTAGATCGTGTAGGTGCTCATCCAAAATGATGTTATTTTCTCATTCATAACCTCTTCCATACCTTTTTTTCTTGGCTCCACTTTCCGTTTAATCTTAAATTCATTTTAAACGGCCAAATGAGACACTAATGAAAAGAGGGAGCACTTTTGTCTGACATAAATCTCCTCTTTTTAATCGTGGATTCGTTTTCTCCAAAGCAAAGCAATTAACAAAGAAAACGGCAAAAAGATGCTACGAAATATTTCCTGTTGCTAATGGAATTTCCAAAAGAAGAAACTCAGAAAGAAGGAAGGAAAAAAAAATATGCGAAACTTAATTTAATAACGAGTTGAAGTGAAATTAAAATGTTGGCGAGAAATGGGACAGGTCTGGCAAAAGACCAATTCTCATTCCACAGACAAGTGCAAGAATGTCGCCTGAAAACTTTCACAATTAAAAATCCAAAAGTACATCATAAAAACTCTTTAGGCCTATTATATCTGTTTCTCTTTTGCGATAACTTACATTAAAACGAAATTAATTCCTTGACTGCGACAACACGTGATTGGACAATCACCAAATTTTCTCAAAACACTAAACTTTTTAGTCTCCCGAAATCCACTCATTGGAAATTAAAACAGTGGTAAATTAAATGAGTAAGTTAACAATAGTTAACTGTGTTAATAAATTCGCCAAGTACAACTAAACAAAAAAGTAATCTGTGACAAGCTTAACGTGCCTTAAAATTAATAAATGCGGCGTACTTTATTGGCATACAAATAAATAAAAATTAATCTAAAAAACGTTAAAAATGCATTGACCTACGTTTCGGGATCACAAAGATATAGAACCCATTCTCAAGAAAATATAAAAAAACCTACCAAGAGTAGGAGTAAAAATTCGTCCTTCCAGAATGGAAGCCATCCTTAGAAATAAATCTTTCTAACGAATAAAGTACGCCTCTTTTTTTAAAAAAGTAATCTTTTGTGATAAGATCAAAAAATTGAAATTTTTGTTATTGAAACTGTGACTAAAAATCAGCCAGTGTGCATGTATTTTGAACCAATGAATAGGTTTCTTGAAACTTTCCGTGTATTTACGGACAAAAATGCAACTTTTGTAACCGAAAAACTTTATGATAAGAAATTAGCGCATGAGGATAATTTAAAAAAAAAACAAAAACAAAACTGGTTTTGTAAATTAAACTAGAAGTAAAAATAAAGGAGTTCTATCAATATCTAACAATATATCTTTGTCTGTTTAGTGCGCGCATTTGTCCTCGTGCGCGCATTTTCATGTGAATAAGATGTAGACCAGTAATACACAGACTTCTGAATTCCACGGGACCTCCAAATTTCCAAAATTAAATTGACGAGTAACAAAGGGACGCAAGTTGTTTTTTTAAGTAATAACTAAATCATAACTATAATTCTTAAGTATAAATAAATAAACTTAAATTTCTAGAAAGCTAAATTATTTGCAATTATCTTCATTATCACTGCAGACCTTCATCACGGGTTGGAACAACTGATTTCAACTGCCATCCATCGTAAACATTTTCAGCCGAGCTACCTGCAGTTGATTACTCGGGTACGCCAGGCAGCTTTCATCTTATCTTATTATTCCACTTATTTCGGTTATTGATACTAACTTTCTAATGACATTCAATAAAATAGCAACACCCTGCATTTCAAGATTGACCAAATTCTTGGGCGGTGAAAACGCCTGGTATTGTTATTTCGGCAATGTCTAACCGTATTCAAGAGAACGCTTTGGGGAGTGGACGGTTAATGTTCAAACATCCGGTACGTCCCTGTTTATTTCCGTAAGATATAGTTATTGCAACGGAGATAATTAAGTCCAAACTACCGACTACGGCTCTGGCGTCAATGCCTGTTGCCCCAGCAACCGCTTTCTATATTTCACTGAGACGTTGCCGTGGCAACAGCATCTAAGATAAGAAAGCAAGCCACCAAGATTAAGGCTGTTAACTCTTTTCCTTATGAAGCCTTTTTCTCGGCAGAGCAGAGACTGAGCTATACCACATTTAAGTCTGACTTAGAATGCAATAAAAGGACTTAATACGAACTTAAATTCCATTCATAAGATTTACACGGGATTTAACAGAAAGTCAACATTAAATCAACATAGTAGTTTATTATGAAAGTTAATTAAAAAAAGAAACATTCCCATAATTTATATTCGCCACCTGCTTAAACAACACTATGAGACTTATCTTTTACTATTTTATAACCTAATTAGTTAGTTACGTTACTGTGCATTAATTTACTAAAGAAAAAGTATAATTGAGCTTTTTCCAAAACAATGCATTGAAACAGAACAATCTTGGACAAGGGCATTCAAAATACTAATGTCTCGAACGTTCTCGATTCCTTCTGGATACATTTTGGGTAAAAAGCCAAATTACACTTTTTTCTTTCACAAAGTGGCAAATGAGAAAACATCTCAATTGCTAATTTCTCGATCGTCGACGTCACAGTCTAAAGGCAAAAACAAAATATAGTCGGCATGCAAACTTTCTACAAGGTAAAATTGAAAAATTAAAATTGATACAAAACACCACTTTTTCCTTGACAAAAATAAATTGAGAAGTCAAGCAAATAAGTCGCGTACAGGGTTATGATAAAAAAAAAAAAAACAACAACAACAACTTCAGTCTAAAGACGAATGAGAAACGGATAGAACGCAAACAATTATAAAGAAATGTAAACTCTACTTGTTGGGATTGAATGGTAACATCTATTTCGATGGATTTGGTTATAGCTCCTTACTATCAAAAGGAATAGCTATCTTCTTTACAGGAACTTTAACTGAAGTTTTTAATTTCTAGAACAAACAAGTTTTCAAGTTATTCCGATTATAGACGGACGGACTTCAAATCGCATTCTGACTTTTTTTTTTCCTCAGATAAAAAAACTAGCGAATATCAGCTATTTTATTACTATAGTTGAGTGTACTATAAAACACTCAAAACGTAAATGCTAAAGTAGATACAATAATTGCGTGTAAATAATTTAATGAAGCATTTTCTATTTCTTCAATAGATGGCGCACATAAAAGTTGGATGACAATTCAGGAATCAGAACTGTTTTAAAATTTGCATTTTTGAGGTACAAAGAAAGTACGGAGCATTAATTAATATTCTATCGTGAATACCATCGTTTTAACTAGCTTCTTCTCTTTATTTAAGAATGATTAAAACTACCTATGCATTTCAAAAGTTAAAAAACGTAGCATCGAATTTCCAGAATTTTCGATTTGTTTTCCCTTTTGTTTAAAATCGTGTTTGGGACTTTTAGCCTCTTTTAGTTCTATAAAAATTAAGTTACTGCTGTTCATTTTATTGGATTTAAAGTTGTTTCATTAGATCATTCTAAGCAACCAATTCGTTTTCTAGAACACTCCGGTTCTAGACAAACCTTCCAGCAGTAATCACTGTTTGCATTCTGTGGGTTTTTATTTCTAATTATGAAGAAATGAAAACTAGAATTTCAAGAAGGATCTCCTTTCTTTCTGCTAGGAAAAAAAAAAATAACCGATGTCAAACGTTCCAAGTTATTTAACTGCAGAAATTTTTGTAATCTTTAATTTATATTATGTTCAAAATGTATTTTGAGTTTGGTTTTGCTTTTGCTTTTTTTCTCTTCTTAATGTCTTTTCCTTTCAATACGAAGGACAAGTCTCGATGTTTGTATATTATAAACTCTCTGTCGAATACATTCATTATTCCCCATTTGATGAAAGTAGTTCAATCCGTAAATACGTCAAGTCACCTGAATTAATTGCACTCAATCAAAGCACGTCCAAATTTAAAATACGCAAAATAAAATATAATAGGATATAATAGGATAAAAAAAACACATATTTCAATGATGTTGAATGTGAAAAAGTGGCTTTAGTCCGATGTGCATATTGTTCTGTTCCACACTGCTTTGACCACTTCATTGAAATCCCACACCTGCACTTTGAAGACTGAATACCTATGCAACACTATCAGGTCAGTAGGAAAAGTTTGTTGTTCAGATAGCGTAATTATTTTAAGCAGAGGGAAATATAGCAATATAGTCACGACACTGAAATATGTGTGTTTTTGGTCCTATTATATCGATATTTTGTTTCTTCGCGTTAGCAAAGTTCCTCTCTTGGACCTTCAATAACTGATCATTGAAATGTCTCTCGTGGTAAGACGTGCAGTTTTTCCTGAGAATGACTCATACCACTGTTTGTGGCATGAGCGATTTACATTCTAAGCACATTTTCGTGCTGTTCTCAGCGTTTGAGGTCACGCACTTCCCTTATAAGAAAAAAAAAACCCAAAGAAATTTACTTCTGACAACATATAACCATGATCGAACAACGATTTTTAAGCACAGTCAAAACCTGTATCCCTCGTTTGTGCCAAAGCTTCTTAATTGCTACGACGGGTTTTTGGATATGTGTGTGACGCATTCCTTCAAGAAATGGTTCCTGCACATTTCAAGCTAATTTACAGTTCAGTAACTTTCAAGACTTTTTACCCAAGTCAAAATAAGATGTCTTCCACTCATGACCTAACAACAACAACAACTGCTGACGTCATCACTCCCTTGGGGATGTTGCTGTTTCGTCCATCCCCTTTGCCTTGTCTGTTTATCTTCTTTCTTTCCTTTACGGAAACAAATGTTTCTTTCCGCTCTGCATCTCCTTTCGGTTCGTGAGTCAAACCAATTTCGACTCTGAAAAACTCAGTTTGTCAGAACAATGCCAGCACCAATATGGAGCCGTACAATTCGATTTCCGGTTGTGTGTGCATGGCTGCCATCACCCACACAACCAAATATGTCTCACAATAAAACGGAAGGAGAAAAATAAAATACATGTATAGAAACGGTTGCCCTACAGTGATTAGCACCCACAAAACCACATTACAGAAGAAAAAAAAATTTAAGAACTTTAGGCCTACTTTTCTCAAGATAAATATATTTATATTTATCATTTATTCCTAATGCTCTTAAAAAACATTATCCGTAGCCGTTATTGAAAGCTAACAGATAAATTTTAATGTTTTTTTCTGTTTCTGAAGTTCTTGTCAAATTGATTTTCACTAAAATTAAATCTTTATCTCTGTGAACTAATTTCGAGGCTTCAAGCGGGGACTAAAAAAACTTTTAGAGGTTCTCGAAGAATCAACAATCTCATTTTTAAGAAGAACTGCAATCGATTAGCAATTACACAAAAAAAATACTAGAACCCCCACCCCTACCAGAGTAAGACAGCACTCGTGTAATGAATTTATCTGGTCTTCCTTATCATCACCTGCGCCACGCTCTTCAACGGGGCAGAGCTAGCGTAAAGACTGATAAAAACTGACGCATGCGCGATTTAATTTAGATCTACAAGAGGAAAATCAAAACACCCACACACTAGACACCGTAAATCCTCTAGAGAAATACTCCAGGTCCCTGCAGGGAGGAGGAGGTGGCAGGGACCATCCGATAACCCCGGCTATAAATATAGGCGGTTGGGATGACTGTGTGTGTTACTTTTTTTTATTTTTTTGTTTCATCTACGATGGCTTCACCTTGCTACATGGAGTTGAACCAGCGCTGCTTCGGGGGGGATTTATCAGCCGAGACGCAACGACCCAAAGCAAACAGTTCACTTGATAAGACTCAACAAATTAGCTCGACCGTACAGAGATGACGGGAATATAAAATGACGCTGCGCTGTATTTATTTCAGAGCAACAGAACAAATAAATACGAAAGGATTAACGGAAAAAGAAGAAGAAGAAAAAAAAAAACCGGAAACTAAGGAAGAGACAAACACAACATCATCATCATCTCCAACATCTTCTCAAACTTCTTCGCTAAATAAATAAAGTAATTGACATTCAGGAAACGAGATATTGAGTGAGCACGTGGTGTTAATAACATTAAAAACGACGGCTCGAATTAGACAAAAAAATGCTTAATATTATACAACAACCAATAATTTTACTTCTGCATTGTTTGATTTGGTAAAAATGAATTGAATTTAGGCGATCTCGTAAAGGATTTATAGAATTTTTAATCAATTTTCAGTTAATGGAATATTTGATAAGCTGAAAGAAAAGGGAGAATGATATTTTAGAAAACAGAACGATTTTCTTCGCACTGTTTCACATTATTAGAAAAACAAGGAAAATAATAATAATAATAATAATAATATCCATGGACAAACACCGAACTCGAAGCACTACAACGCGCAACACGCACTACATTCACGAAACACAACATGCACCACCCCAAGTCCGCTACGGAAAGGATGACTCTTCCCCGCAAGGAGGGAGGCCGAGGACTCATCAAACTCATCACCCTACACGAAAAACAAGTACATACACTTAGGGAACATTTCCACCAAAGAGCAGAAGACTCCTCACTTCACTCAGCCATTGTCAAGGCTGACACACACCTCACACCCCTGAACCTCGAAAACTCTTCTCCAACACTCACCACCCCTGACACCCACACTCAGCAGCTGCGTGAATCATGGGCTCGTAAGGAACTCCATGGCAGACATCATCACGAACTCAGCCAGCCTCATGTCGACATGGAAGCGTCGAACAGATGGCTGACGAGTGGTGAGCTGTTTGGGGAGACCGAAGGGTTCATGATCGCAATACAGGACCAAGTCATCTCCACACGCAACTACAAGAAACACCTTCTGCACGATGCAAACACACATGACGACAAATGCAGGAAATGCCACACTACGCATGAGACGATCGACCACGTAATATCAGGCTGTCCCCTTCTCTCTCAAACAGACTACCTCCACCGACACAATCAGGTAGCATCGATCGTTCATCAACAACTAGCACACAAACATTCACTTATTAAGAGCACGGTCCCGTACTACAAGTACATACCACAAAGCGTATTAGAATCACCCTCATATAAACTATACTGGGACCGCCCCATTCACACAGACAAAACCATACATCACAACAGACCAGACATCACACTTGTTGATAAGGTCAACAAACAGACCTATCTAATTGATATTGCAGTGCCTATCAGCAAGAACATGCAGAAAACTCACGCAGACAAGATCAGTAAATACACTGATCTAGCACACGAGCTCCAGAAGCAGTGGAGGCAGGATCGAGTACGTGTTGTACCCATCGTTCTGTCTGCCACTGGTCTGGTGCCTCACACATTGCACCACAGTCTCAGCACACTAGGACTTCACAAAAACACTTATGCACAACTGCAGAAGGCTGTGGTACTCAACACTACACGCATAGTTAGGAAATTTATGGACACAAGCACACATCCCTAATCATTCTTGCACACATCTTTAAACTTGGCAGTATGTGCTTTGGTCCTTGACCCGCCATATTGTTTTTGCTGGGGAAACCCAAGGTTTGAAACATACAAACATAATAATAATAATCATAATACGCCAGATATAACAGTATTAACAAATAGAACTATTTTCATAATTGATATTGCAATCCCTGGAGATGCAAGAATTTTAGATAAAGAACAGGAAAAAATTATAAAATACAGGGATTTGGCAATAGAAACAACACGGCTTTGGATGAAACACACGACAGTGATCCCCATCATCATAGGAACACTTGGAACAATCTCAAAAAATTTTACCAAGTATTTGAACCAATTGCAGTTGTCTGAAATAACAACATCAGAACTACAGAAAACAGCGCTGCTTGGAACATCATACATATTGCGCAGATACCTGGTGGATACTTAGGTTTCTGGCTGAAACTTGTATCTTCTAAAGGCTCCAGTCAGCGAATTTTTGACTGTGTTTCAAAATGTATAATAATAATAATAATAAAAAACGGCGTATAAAAAGCAAATAGACTTTCAATAGCTTTTATTGAAATTCTTTTTATTTTTCTTTAAGACTCATATCGATTTGGACTGTCTTATGTATAAAAATGTAAACAGAAAAAATTGTATAAATGTATTGAATAAAGTTAAAAAGAACAATATCTCTGAACAATGCGCATTTGTCTAATTTTACAATTATTTACAATTGAACTAACACCAGATGCCGCTGATGAAGCAAGGATAAATTCGTGTGACAATGCAGAAACAGAAGTATGGTCTCTGAATTGGAATCTTACAAATTTATGTTTCTTTCCGGCTTCTATAAAAGCTCACTTACATTTCACTGGTATTTATCTGGAGACAATGTTACAAATCTAACAATAATATTGGCGTGTGCTTTCTTTCCGTTAGGTCATCGGTACGCTGAATGAAGCTACTAAAAATTCATTGTTGAGATAAACGAAATCACTAATTAATATCACTAGGAAGACACGTGAAATATTCACGGAAGTAAAACAAATTCCACATTTTTGAAATACCGTGACATTTTTGAAAAACACAAGATTGAAAAAGATAATTTTTTAAAAGCCATGACTTCCATAACAGTCCACGTATAGTTTGAAAGACTAAGCCAAATTTTATTTTAAAAAAAAAACTACTACTGTTGAGTAGTGAGCAAGCGGCAATCCCAGAGTTCAATGGGGTAACAGCCGAAGCTGTGGAAGTATGTAAAAACCCAGGTTTTACGAACTCTCTGATAAATTTTGGCGCATGAACTTCATGCATTTCAGTGTAAACTTCATTTATGTGTGGAAGAAAATCACAATACGCTGATAATAATTGTGTAATCGCGCTCCGTCGTGCTGAAGTGGGGAGAATAGTAGAGCGCCATGTTTATAAATGAGCGTGACGTCAGGACTGACGTGTTCCAACGCTGCACTGTGATTGGTTATTTCTCCGACTCTGCTTACAAATTTACAAATATCAGTACAATTTTTGCCTATTAATAGTATAGTAGAACCCCTCTAATCCGTCAGCTTTGAGACTGGGGGTATGGTCAGATCGCAAAAAAGGTCGGATTATCAGAAAATACAGAAAAATACAGATTTACAGTAAATATATATGGATTTACTGCGTTGAAAAGCAGTTCAAGTTTAGGCGTTTTCAATGTTTTGCGATTCTTAAGAGCGTTTTCACCATCTACCGTCACTATATGAAACTAAACAACACAATGGCGCGACGGATGGTGAGTCACCAACCAGTCGGGGACAAGTTCGGCCGGCTCGAGCACGGTCGAATCAACCGGAGTGGCGGACCAGCCGAGGGCGGACGAGAGGGATTCTACTGTATGATTATTAACTACCTGAGACTTAGTAAGGAAGTTCTTATTTCTAAGCCTTTCATTTTAAAATATATATTTTTTTAAGATTCTGCTTCAAGTAAACAATTTGAAAAAATCAGCAGAGACTTAAGACATATATAAAAACGGGAGGCTATTATTCTATCTCTAGACTTATTACCTATAAAAATAGATGGACTTACAGGTTTTTGTTTTTGTACTTCATATAACTGAACTACAACAGTAAAGACAACCAAACAGAAATGAAGACCTGAACCGATCGGCTTCTGCTTTCGTAATTACGTTCACCTGAAGCCTTTCTTTCGATCAATATCTGCATTCAATTCTAAATTACACAATGACGAATTCTCGCTTCCAGTCATTTAACTTTTGCTACCAACTTCTGTTTGTTCTGTTTCCTCAAATCAAATCATTTCGCCAAAGTTCATTTCAACGAAAGTTTGAACGGCCGACAAACTAAAAATAGAATGAAATTTTCAGTTCCTGTTAGTAGTATGCTGATTTTAATAGAGAATCCATTAAATTTGAAAAGCAATGATTTAATGTATTTCGAGATACTAGAGCTTCCATTTGAATTCCATTTATTTAGGAAAAACGTGGTCGATTAATTGCCTAAACTTTTGGCCAAGAAATTGCATTTTTTTTTTAAATGGCCACTCATTAGCTAATTATCACAGGCTTTTACATAGTTAGTGCGTCAGTGGTGAAGATTAACAAAAATTATTTACCCTGTAGAGCTGAAATTTAATAGAAATTTTCTAAGGAGGACCCCATTTATTTTTTTCTTCTTCTTTTAAGTAAATTAAGGACCAATGTAGCCAGGTAAATGTCGTTTATTTGGCATTCAAATCTTATAACACGATATCTAGAGGGAAAATAACAATTACAAGGATTTCGCGTTCTTGTGTAATAAATTCTTCTATTCACAGTTGATCTTTCAACTATTCATTTTTTTCTGTTTCTTCTCAATTTTTCAAACAACTTCTTATTTCCTAAGTTCTCGATTACTTTCTTTTTTTCTTGTCAGTAGAAAACGAATAGTTTTATGACGTCATTTTCTAATGTTAACCATAACTAACTGCAGCTGTCATTACAGTAAATAAACCAAGAACAAGAAATTGTCAGCTGCGAGTTTTCATTCTCAAAAAAGGCAGTGGATTTCTTCGCGGAGTAAAATAACTACTCTTGCCTAATCCTAAAGTGTTTTTAATGCCTGGAAACAGTTCCAGTGCGATATCCATTCAGTCCTGAGACAACTTCATCCAAATTGCAGAGGGAAAGTGAACTGCTATAAACCAAGCTTTCAATCGACCAACGACCAAAAGCAAATGGACGACAGTCAGATGACTGCATGGTTCGTATCCTGCTGTTTGCCCTCTGGTGGCCTGGAGCGCACTTAGAACCACTTTGTCTTTTAATTTATGAAAAAGCCTTTTAAGGTGGTCTACAGTAGTTCACCAACGCTAGAAACGAGATTGTGAAATGAGAAACTCATGCAATTTTCCTTATATAATACGGCAGCACAAATTTAGTCGTTTTCTGGACAAAACTCTGCGTTTGTCATTAGTAAATCCGGAATATTGCCGTTTCTTCTTGGTGTGGTAATAAAGGATTTGCAAAATATACAGCACAGGCCAGTATTTTCTTTAGTTTCCAGAAACTATATTCACTCAGGTTTTTGTGGATCGTATTTAGGTGGCTAACAAGTTACATAAACTATCGTCTAAGGACCAATAAATAATAATGATTAAAAAGTTGATTGTTACTATAGGCCTATTCATAACATATTAGTCACAATAGACCAATGACAGCTGAGATGGATTAAATACTGAGAGAAGAGAATAGTATTTCTCGGATTTTTCCAGTAACAAAACAAATCTCTGAAATTTGTTTCGCTAATAATACTTAGAAGATGAAAAGTTCACATACAAGTCCTACATTTTTAAAATATTTATTTAAAGCATTCATAGCATTCGTAATCATTGTTGGATTGCTCAACCTATCAAAAAAAGACAACATAACAGGATTCTTTCATTCCAACTTCGAATTTTGAATTGAGAATACATTTTTTTTTTATTTCCACTAAAGCAAGATGGAAATCCCTAACTTCTTTTAACATCAAATCGCTAAATTAATGGATCATCTACATGTTTTTCCTATATCTTATTTCAAATTTTCTAGATCATTGTTAGGTAGATTAAAAAGATACTGATATTCTGTTTTCTTTATTTTGTAGTCTCAATATTTTTATGCTTCATTATTAGTGGATATTAACGACATTAACGCAGGCGTTCAATATGTTTAACCATCGTTACCTCGACTTTTCATTACCGCAATTCGCTGTTGCTGCGACCTAACAGAAAGAAAATATATGTCATTTTCATTATTAGCCATCTACCAAAGATCCATAGAAATTTCAAACTCTTATAGCTCTCAAACAATCTTTAAGATCTCTCATAAAATAATCTTTTATTTTTCATAATAATAAAACATCTTAAATCTTACTAAAGGACTTAGCTCCAAAATGTCCTTTACTAATTAATAAATAGTTTTATTATAATAAGTTATCTTTTTATCCTACTTTCGTAAGAAAGATTCGCTTTTATTCTCTATCCTTCCTAATAAACCAATAAACATATCTTCTTGAAAGCCGGCATTGTACTTACGAGATCTACTTATTGTGTTTGAAAAATCAAACATTTCACTAACCAACAAACAACGAATTTCAACAACGGACTGACATTTTTTTGCATACGCTTTTCTTTTTACTTCGATCTTAATTAGAATTATCTTTAGGAGCCTTAATGTACGAATTTCCGAAGGTAATACATTTCCAGCAAATGGAGAATGTGAGTGCATTAATACAATTTATAAATCAGAATTCTTCCGTCGGAATCTGGCTGAAGGTCACCCATTTGGTCTCACCCATTTTGGTTTACTAAGAATTCTTCGAGTGAATTGATTTCATGATTTTAAAAAACAAAGAAGAATTAAAAATAAAAAAATAAAAAGAGATTCAGTATTTGAAGGAAAGTAGGCTTTAAGTTCTCCTACGAACTTCTTGTTATTACGGAAGCTAATTCAACGAATATTTTATTAGCTTTTTTTTAAAAAAAAAAAAAGTGAAACTAAACAAACCAGATTTTAAAAGCCACGCAACACAAGTGTCAGTAACAACGTCGAGTGGATTAACAAGAGAATTCAATGATGGATAATCCAGTAGAAATCAAGCACACTTCGAGCCTCAATACATAAAGCCCAGACTGGTTAATTAATCAGTGGATAAAAAACATTAATGAATGAAATTTTAATGTGTGCATTTGAACAAATAGACACCGACACATAAAATTTAAAAAGTTTCAATATATTAAAAATTTAGAGGGAACGGCTTCGCCTTTCGTAATTGTTAGTCGCTAAAGTCTGGTCGCAAAGGCGAAACCGGTCCCTCTGTATTTTTTAATGTGCTAAAGCATTTTAAGTTTTTAAATTTTGTATATAGGTGTCTACTTTGTATGGATAAAAAATAGACCCAAATAACCACAAGCAAGATTATTTGATTTGTATGTGGGTGATATCAACTTATATAATTAATTAATAAGTCTACAATCTCGCCGATAAATAAGTATCAAGTTTCAATGAGTACGAAAATTCAATGAGGCTGACGGAATGCTAGGACCTCAATTTCCTCACTAATATTTTTTTAGTAAGTTTTTTATTGTTTATTTTTTGCTTTGATGGTTCCGCTGACGATTATTCTATTAGCTTCGGTACCGAAACCTCGCTGCTTACAGGTGACTACTTCTAGCTGATGATCGCCAAACCAGCTGTTCTAGGATGACACTTGATCTCTCCCACTGATGCACTGAATACTTCTAAAGTACCGAACATCGTAGCTTAGCCTATCTAGCTCACGAGATTATCGTATCAAAACTGAAATTCGAAGTACAATTCCTAATGAATGTGTATCTTTCCAACCATCGTACAATCGTAAATCGAAGCATCGTAAAGCCTGTATTCCAAAAAGACAGTTTCTCTGAGACTAAGGTAGTTTATTAATTTATTTTTTTTTAATATTAAAAGGACAAAGAGTTTATAAATACTGTCAGAATACAACAATTCTTGACTGGAGTTTTTACAATCCTGCAATAGATATTGCAGAAATACTTATCATTTAAATATATATTTTTTCATTATTAGTTCGCACGTGTGAATGCTTTTCATTCAAAGTCCTAATGTTGAGAATTGAAATGTGTTATAAATCATTAAAAGTTATTGGAAATTAAACTCAGTGTATATTGTTACATAATTACAGAAACCAATAATCAATATATGAACATCAAAAGTCAATACCTCGATTCAATAAATTATGTTATTTAAAGAGGAGCAAAAATTCCTCACGGAATTTCCTAACGTCCGCGCCATCAAGAGGAGGAAAAAAGGCAAATTTGGATTCATATATTATTCGTGCAATCCCGCTAAGTGCCATCTGTTGCCGAACAGCGAAGTTGTTTTAATGATGTTATTTAAATAGTTCTCGCTTATATTGTACTCCCAACCTTCTGTTTTGTTTTGTTTTTTAAGTTTTTTCATATTAGAAATCGGTGACCAAAACTTCAAATCCTTATTTTATTTAAAATAATACGGAAAACAAAAGATCTATTTTTTTTTTTTTTTTGAATTTAAAAAAAAAAAAGACATAATGGGTTCTTACAACAAATCCTACACAAATCTTTGCGCGAAGACGGAGAATGTCGTAGAAAGTATCACAAACAAAATAAGTAAAAAAAAAAAATCAAATTGTATTAATATCTAAGTATGAATTAAATATTTCTTACCATCCATTTTAAATTTGAGCTTACTTCGATTAAAATTGGATTAGGTGATTTAGGTCACTGTATTTACTCTCAAAGAAAAAAAAAAATTAAGAATACACTGGTAGTCAATAGCTTTTACGTATTAAAAATAAAAGGAGTTTTTCTCCTTTGTGATGTCTCGTTTCTAAAAAAAAAAAAAAAAAAAAAGGAAAATGCGCAATATTTATAAAGTGAACTAAAAGTCACTTCAGTAGCTTCTCGTATTTATTAGTACAATAAATCCCAAAACTATCAGTTTATATGTAGTAATCTGATGCATTATACCTACATTCCTGCTCTTCCCAATGACTATCACAGCTCGAAATAAGATGAAGAGCCATTTCTTAATGATTCATTTCTGTTTCACTACATTTGCTCTCAAACCAGTGTTCTTTGACAGACTAACTAGTGATTTTTAACTTCGCTGAATGCATAATGAGGCGTCGAATTCCCTCCGATCGTAAATTATTCGTTGGTTCAATGTCTTCAGTAATGAAATAACAAATATCGTCCTTGAATACATAAGCAAACACTTTGTGAAAGTCAACGGACAACAGCCATTAACATCTGTGGGTCAAGATCCTTCCCACTCACAAAAACCTTTAAGAAAATACTTTAAAAGAATGTGTTTTGGTTGTTAACAAAAGTAAAAAAGTAAATTTCTTATCCGAACACTTTTACACTATGTCCATCCATCCATAGTAATTCTGTCCGGAGACAGGTTAACATTCCTAAGGAATTAAAGAATTCCCATAGAACCGTCTGGGGAAAAATACTGAGGTGGGTTCCCGTGGCCTTCCTCAGGCAGCCGTAATGGAATGGCTTCGGATGAAGAGAAAGTGAAGAAGAGACTAACATGTAGAGGCTATGTATGGTTTCCAATTAAAAATTACCGTGTAACGATTATGTATATCTGTCTGCATGTCCGTCTTTCCTTCTTTTAAGCACTCGACTTCCACTGGATCGCTATTCATGAAACTTGTTTGAAAATTCCAAAATTAGGAAATTTCGAGTGGAGAATTTACACTGAATTTTAGTTTATTTTAGTTTACCTACGTACACGTAGAAGTTCAAATAACTTACTGAAAATCAGGCAACATTACAATAAAAACTTTCTTTAGTAAACTTACACTCACCTTCTCATCTCAAAAGAAATAAATACGATATTCATAAAGATATGGCGAATTTTCGGAATTTATTCGTTAATTCTTTTACTAGCCTAATGACTCAAAACTGTGGAAAACAAAGGATGTGCACGAATACAAAACAAAGTAAAGGAACAAATGTATCATATAGATTGAAATAATAAATACAAAGCCAATTCATCAAAAGAAAACATAATCGTTTGAACAATATACATGATTAAATACTGAAAATTGTTGATAACAAATGATAAGCAAAAATATAAAAACAAAGGAAATAAATTTATAAACAAATAAATCACATAGAAAAAAATCAACATAAAGCCAATTCATCCACTTTCTTTTTTTTTTTTTAAACCAATGTTTCTAATAATCATTACTTTTATTTTTATTTTTTAATAATCTATTTCTTTCTATTGTCTCACGTTGTTCGTTTGTCCTCCATAAGCTGCCCTCTCTTGGCAGTTTGTCTAACTAATCGGCTGTTGCATATAATCTACATCCGCAGTAATTAAAATAGACAATTTATTATCAATCTTCTGCGACAGCTATTTCCCGATTATTATCATTTTCCAGTCATAGTTCCTTAATATCCAATTTCATATCGATTGGATGCGAAACACTGCTGCTTATAATATTATTAAATTTTCCTTCGCTTTCATTAACGCTTTTGTTATTGCGAATTGTTTTCCTTGCCAAGAATTAATTTGCGCGGGAATTTAACATCGCTTTCGCATTACTGAATTCCCTCTGTTTTCTTTGGTGGGAGCACCACTGAAGAAACCAATTATCCGGGCAATCGGGTAAATCTTCTTCCTAAATGAAAAGAAAACAGAAGAACAATAGCTTCCCCTGACTTCTCATTCTCGATTTCATCCAATAGCATTTGATTTAATTATATTGGGTAACTTTTCCCTGTTGTTTTCGTACTAAAGAATATTCTGTGCTTTTGCCACAACTTGGAAAATTCTAACCCCCTCTTTTCCAAAAGATCTGTTTTTTTTTCCGATACACGACAAATAATAAAATAACAATAAAAATCACAATAATCGCTGTGAATTTCTTCTTTTTATCCCAAATCTCTTCTTTTCCTGGAGGCAATTTTCCAGAGCAAACAAAGGAATCGACTTCATTTCATCATCAAATACTCCGTAATTGGCCAAGAAACGAATCTTAAAACCAAACACTACGATGATTTAGTATTCTAAAATATTCACAGGAGGAAAAAAAAAAAAAAGGCGAGCTTAAAACAAACTCCAAAAAAAATAATTTCTTGATAGATAATTTTTTTTTTAAAACGATAAATTATTTTATTTTTTAGCTTTTATTTTTCCTAGGAAAGATAGACTTTTGAGATCAACGTGTCTGTCTACTTTGTAAAGTGAACCGTTGAATGATCCTCACGAAACTTGATGTGCTTATTAATGGATAGGTAGCGATGTTTGCAAAATGTGATGCTTTCTGTGTAAGATTACTGAAAAGATTAATCGAGTTTTCTTAGACAATAGAGAATCTTAAACATCACGAGGCTTCTAATAAAATAGAGATCTTTTATTCGAAATGACGTCGTGAAAGATCTGTTTCGGGCTTCCTTGGCCTCATCAGTCAATCAGTTTCCTGTTAATTTTTTTTTCTTTTCTTAATGTTTCTCAATGTAATGTCTACATTGGTCTTTTCTATCTAATTAAATTTTTATCTGAGAACAATTCCTTCAAAAATTACAGGAATTTCTTATAATTTAATAATGTATAGAAATATAATAAATGGCGGACAGCAATTTTATGTACAGCTATATCCTTCAGAAAAACCCCAATTAAAAAATAAATGAATAAATAAACTACAAAGTGATGTTCGGTGAACGATAAGGCCATTCCACTGGAACTAGATAATCAATTTCTTTTTTGTTTTTAACTAAAGTAAAGTGCTAATAATAACAAGCATTTCTTCAGCTAGACGCTACTCAACTCCAGTACAGGCATTCTACATTGCCCAAATGGAGAACTGTGGCCCAAATCGTGATAATTAAATGCTAAAATATCAATAATGAATATTGTAATATTCATCCGTTTTATCTAATTCTCTTCTATTTTTTTTTTTCTTTAACAAATATCAGACCATAAAGAAATTCGCAAATATATGAATCCGGTTTTATTTTTTTCATTTTTTTTTTTTTACTTAACAGTTTGGTAGGCACTGTTTAAGATTTCTTTATCTTGTATCAGCTATAACAGACAACAGTCCTCTTGTATTCTGCTGACCAAAATAAATGAAACTTTAAGAACCTCTGTTCTAATCGTCGTAAATCATTGTAGGCTTGTGACGATCTGAACCTGTAAACTTACTTCATCTTAAACTTCTTTGAAGGTGCTTTTTTTTTTTTTCCTTTATTTCCTTTATTTATTTTCTTCCACTTTCTTTGGATCGATAAATCCAATGATCATTTATCAAACAATCAGGCAACAGGGTCCCTTTTTCTTTCGAAGAAATGAAAACCCATCTTTATTGCCTGTGAGGGTTAACATCCTCCCCTCAACACACGCTGTCACAACCTTTCCAATAAATAAGCCCCATTAGCTTATTCAGTTCTCAAAATACTCATTTAATGAAAACAGATAAAGAAATCTAATCAATAAAAATGACATATTCATTTCCTTACTATTACAATTATTTTTTTTCTTATTCGTTATTCGAAAATAATTAACTTTATTAAACAGATAAAGCTTAATGATGAATAGCTATTATTAACTACTTAACAATAACGAATACTGTTAAATTAACCAGCTGTGGGTTTTCATCAAACTGGGCCTCATCAGACGGACATATGGTTAAAAAAAAAAAAATTCGTAAAAAATTATTTTACGTAAAATTAAAATTTGACGAATAGTAGATTTCATACGAAATTCCATATCATTGTTATTGAAATCTTACAATTTTATTTAAAAAAATTAAATTTATTAACCGAAGTAAGACTCATTTCTTTATATAATCGTACACCAACAGTTGTAAGTCGAAAATTCCTTGTAAAAAAAAAAGGGGGCGGGAAATTTTGTTTTTGGAAGCGACGAATTGTTTCGATGAATCAATAAAAGCCTGTCAATCTCTTTATTTTTTATTTTGTAAGAGATAAGCTAAAAATCTTGTGGAAGAAAGGACTCGAAACTCTGCAAAAAGTGGAAACCTACAGTGACAAATCGGGAGAGTACGGAGGATGTGGCAAAATTTTGTATTCCAGATGTGAAACTTTTTACTATGATTTTTGAGAAACATGTGGTCTAGCGTCAGGATAAAAATAATGGGATTCAATTCGTTTACCAAATATGGTTGTTTTTGGAGCGATTTTTGGTTAATTAATTTTATGCAATGATTATTCGACACGATAGTAGGAAAAAATAATGAACAATTTCTTCTCTTCTCCGCCATACATTTGTCGTAATGTTTTGAGAAACAACGATGCTTTTAAAAGGGTGTGTTTTATTGAATTGTAACAATATTCCTCATTGTCGAGCACAATGTTGTGATTCAAAAATCTCTGTCGCGCATCTACCGTGGTAAGTATATTTCCAAAAGGTTACCATCTTGAGATTTGTGAATAAAATATAATATTTTAATACAAAGTTTCAAATTCAGCCATTCGAAATCAAGGTCAATTTTAGCAGAAAAGCTCTAAATTTACAGCAGGTTTCATGTCACAACTTTGAGGTCACGCCCGACTTCTAAGCTCGCCCACTAAAAACCCGAGAAGAGATGTCGACATTTTTTGTTACTTACTTTATTTATTTTTCCCTAAAAGCTATACAAAGTTTGTGGCAAAAGCTATAAAAACAACGTCAGGATAAGGTTGTGAAGATAGGAAAAAGTCAAAAAGTTGAAATTCCTATCGGCCGCTATTTTGGAACGGGTGATCCGATTTGCCTGAAATACAATACCAGCCAAGTCCTTAAGGGTATCTAACGCCCATAAAAGTTTTAGCTCAAAACCTCAAAATTTAGGGTATTTATCCACGTAGCAACTTTGAGGTCATGCCCCACTTCCATGTCGCACTCCCTAAAAACCCGTGAACAGATTTCACCTTTTTTGTTACTTATTTGTAGTACAACAAATGCCCTAACAGCTCTAAAATGTTTGTGTCAAAAGCTCTAAAAATAACGTGAGTATAAGGTTTGAAAATAGGAAAAAAAATCCTCAAAAAATGGAAAATATGTTTATACAGTAAAAACTGATTTATACGTAAACCAGTTGTACGTAGTTCTGATTTGTGCATTGTTTATAGGTCCTGGCAAAACTTGTATTTAATAACATCTAAATTACTTCTGAGATATTTATACGTAACTGAGTTATACGTAATTCTACTTTATATGTACTATATTTTTGAAAACGAGATTGAATTGTATTTCAACTATAAATGCTATCCAGGTGCATCGATATACAGCTCGGCTTTCCATATCTATATATAAACGTCGCGTACATGAAGTTTCTGGACGGCTTATAATGACAGGTCGGTCAGAGACAGAAACTGGGAATCCAACTGAATGAATTTTCGCATTGATGAAACATGTGTTCCCTTCATTTACTTCAGTCTCTCTCTCTTGCAGCCATGGGTGACAGAACGAGAAAAAGTTACTCTTCAGAGGAAGTGAGATTTATTCGGAAGTGAAAGACAACCCGCAAAAATCAAAAGCAGAAATAGCGAATAGCTTAAATGAAAGTTACACAACATTTCGTGCAGTCGTTAGTAAGAAGGAGTCAATTTTATGTTGAAATTTTAGGTTCAAAATTTGTAAAGCGCAGTCGTCAACAAAAGGTAAAATTTTGAGATATCTGATACACAAATGGTTATTACGAGTATTCTTATTTAAGTTTAATTAAAAAAAAGTTAAACCTGAGTTGTAAGTAATTCTCAGTTATGGTTAATTTAAAATTGTTCCCTTAAAATACATACAAACCTGTTTTTACAGATTATATTTATAACGTTGTATTGCTATAAGAATAAAAAAAAATAATTGTTGCTGCAGCCCTGTTTAACCTCATTCATAGAAATCTCTTTATTGTAAATAATTACCCAAATACTGTACAACACCGAATATATTTGAAACAAACAATATAGCACCCCCAGATCAATGTGTGGGCTCGCCCGTAAAACATTTCGGATGGTGTGGTAATAGATATGTTCTCTCGGAAAGGCTCACTTTAGGACCATCTAGCGCCGTAATGAGGCGTTTTCGGACAGGGGTTCATTAGGAGTATATTGATCCCTAGCCATGCCCCTACACGTGGTTTGAATGTTACACACGAATTTTGCAACGCCCTGAATATATACATTTCGGGGAGAAGGCTGATAGCAATTTTAAGTGGCCTGTAATAGGCCTACTTGAAAGACGACTGGTGTTACCATGAAAACTTGAAATCAATTTCGAACATATATTAAGAGTTCTTTTTTTTTTTTTTCTCTTAACCCTTTAAGGTTAATAGAGCAAAGGGTCAGGGTAAAGTAATTCAGTCTGATTTGTCGTTTTGCGTCGATTTTAAGGATATTTTGGTGAATCACTGTTACGTTTCACTTCACACCGGAATTCCTAGATTTCCCCCAAATACATAACCAATGACGTAATCGACCAAAACTTTTAATGATACTTGACTGATACTAATATGATCATTGACCGTTCATAACTTTTAACAAAACTAAAGGGAAAAAAAAAACTATTGAAAGGCAATGGTTTCTTAAAATTACATCAAGAAACATAATTAAAACTATATAATAGCATATCCAAACCTCTTTTTTATTTTAATAAATTAGGATAAAAAAAAGTTATAATAAGGTTATAACTTCATCTCCTCCCATTGGGGGAGGAGATAAGTGCGCACGAAATAAGTTTAAAGTTTAATTTTAAGACTTCATTTAAAATTAAATGAAGTAGAATCAAGATAATGTTGATAAAGAAACCTAGCACCTTTGTGGTAATTTGTAGATAACATTAATGAAAGTTTTATTTAATGTGTTAACAAGGTACTTGTCCCTTAAAGTGTGTAGAGTGTCTTTGTACTGAAGGTGTTAATGTGATTTAATACCTGTGGCAAAGGTCTATTTTATCACGTGTAAGCTGAAGAATGACAATTTAATATTTAAATTGTTTATAATAGTTTTTCCTCCATAAAGGCATAAACCATAATAGAAAGTGAAATGTAGGCATAATTAAAATAACCTTCCTCCAATGCTACAGCTAAGCAAGGTAGAGATAATATCATCAGATGTATTGTACCTCGGTCTTCTATGTCAGGAAATCTGAATTTTGGCTGAAACTTACCCCATACAAAATGTACTTTGTCCCACATGCACAGATGTGTGGAGCAAGAACATGTCGAATACTAAAAAAACAATATTTAAGGGCACCTTGTGTTAAAAAAAGGCATAGTAATCTGAATACGAAATTAAAAATATTAATAATAAGCAAAATTTGTATTTAATTATGGAAGTAAGACGACGCAATGGAGAAGAGATGAAAGGAATTATTTTCATGAGATATATTATTATTTGATGGTTTTTTTGCCTGTTTCATTATATAATAACTGAAATCTGTTCTAATCAATTCACTCAATGAATGTAACCTTTTTATTTCCTGTTCGTAAATCGTTTTTCACTTCCAGGAAATGAAGAATTAAAAAAAAAAACGAAGTTTAGGTTTAGTTTCTAAAGAAGTTTTTGAAAATCCTGAAGCGTGAAGAAGAAAATAATTTCAAGTAAAAAGTAAGTCCTACTTGAAATAATAGGAAATGGCTAAAATGCAAATCGAACCTTCACGAAAGCATGAAGATTTTTAATTACTGTCATTGAAATCTTCTTCTTTACCATTGCAGAAATTACAGAGTTAGGCTAACGTTTTGCCTCAGAAAATAGTTCTTTTAAATACAGTCGGACCTCTATTCAACGAATCTTTATTTTGCGAACTTTTTTTTGGAACCAAGAACATTTTGATAATTTCTTCGTAAAATAACCTCCAAACAACGAAGTGCATTTTCTATTTAACGAACTTTTTCGGGGTATCTATTTTTTTTTTCCTCCTTAAAATGTTTTTATTATTAATATTCCTTTAGAGGAAATAAAAGAAATGAGGATACAGCTGAGGAAAAAAGAAGAAATTAACGATGATGTGCTGATTGATGATTATCTTTCACTTGATTTTGAAGTTGAGACATCGGAAACACTAACTGAAACGGGTATTTTGGACAGTCTGAAAAATAAAAACAATACCGCAATGAATTGGGATGAAGATGATGAAAATGGAAATGATTATGATGAAGAAATCAAAAAACCTTCGTATGATGAAATGCTAAAATCATTTGAAACAATCCCACGCGGATTACAATTTGAAGAAAATACTGAAGGGGTTTTTGGTGCATTGCAAAGATGCGAGACATACTATGAGCAAAAACACTTTTTCAAAAAAAAAAAAAAACTTAAGACAAAATTAACAGACTTAATTAGTAAAATTTAAGTACGCATGTGGTAATGTATGCTTTATGTCATTAAAATTATTACTTTTTTTAATAATATTTATTGTTTAAGTATTTTAAATCTGTTTTATGTAGTTTAAAGTAATTTTAAAAGGTAAATCTCTATTTAACGAATTTTCCATTTAACGAACTTTTTTTCGGGATTTAGCGACTTCGTTAAATAGAGGTCCGACGGTACATGTTGTCAAATTTATATTGCGAACTGAATAAAAGAAGTTTATTTATTTATATTATTTAAAAGTTATACTAACTATCAGATAAATTTAGAAATGCCAAGAAATGTTTTTTGGATAGTCAGGGATTTATTATTTGAAGCCTTTATCAGATATTAATTCAAAGTTAAGATAACATGCTACTATTATTTTTAAATATTAAAAGTTGGAAATAAAAGTAAGTTTATAGTCAAGGACTATTTTCTGATGCACAGTGGCAAGCTGCAAGTACGCTTCTATAATTTTAGCAAAATCTTACGTTAATACACGTGAGATAGAGAAATAATCTGGAAGGTTCCCGGAAATAAAACCTGTTTACTTGAATAAAATTAAGTAAAAGTAAGAAAGAGAATGAAGGGGTGTATTTAACTTTACAAATATATTTTCCTTATTTTCTCACTGAGCGCGAACTGCATTGGAGAACCGCTGACAGAAAGTAGTTTTTATTGTTTTTTATAATTTCACGGCAGAATTTAGATGTATGTAACAAGTGTTATGTCAAGAAAATTGACATCTCAAGTTATTGAGCCTTGACGCACGTCAATGCCAAGGAACACAGCCCTTATTGACACAAAGTTCCTCTCAGCGAATTTAGGAAAATAAATGAATGACTGTACTACATGGGATCCTAATTTTAAAAAGGTGGTTGATACAGAAAATGGCTTCTTTTCTTTTGCCAATGAGTTTTCAAGAAGGTCAAGTGAAACAACATTTGCACTCCTTGGTTTAAAAAGACAATTGGGCTTTTAAAGAAAAAAAGACAAATACAGTCAGACCTCGATATAAGGTCACCCGCATATAAGGTCACCCCGCATATAAGGTCACTTTTCTAAAGTCCCGGCTCATTGAATAGGAATTCTTTGATGTGGATTATCGGATATATGGTCAGGTCTTAAATACATACTTTCATTAATCTTGAAAGTTTTCCATCGGCAGAGAAAGATTAAGGTTAAATATTTATTAAGAAATGAGATTAATAAAGAAATTGATGTTTTATAAAATATATATATATATATATTATAAATACAGCAAAACTTTTCGATTTTAACTTTATATTGTTAAAATCAGTTCTCAACTTTTCGTGAGGGATAAACCTCTTCAAAATTCAACCAAACATGGCTTGCCTTTCGACTGCCTATGACTTCCTTCGATTTAGATGGAATTGCAAATGACTTTTTATCAAGAGCGGAAATACATTTGCAATAAAAAAATTAACAGTCACTATCAAGTGAACATATTTTAAAACTGTAAATGAAATTTTTTGTAATCTTTGAACATGTACATATGAGACATGTAATTCAAATTCATAAATTAATATTTAATACCTATGGATTAGCTGTTTTGTAATTACCAACATTTTTTTTTTTCAATTTAATCAACAGTAATTAAAAAACCTCATTCTCATATTTGTATTCTTAGAATTATTCTTCTCCAAACCTCATTGAAAGAAGGAATTACATCAGATCATTTAGTTGTCCCCTGTTTACTACTTTACGTAAAGTTGCCGTCTTTCAGAAACCTAATATACTAATTTGTTTCAATATGCAACGAATACGCCCAGGAACTTTGAAATGTCAGTGTGCAATTCTTTAAGGAGCAATGTAAGAGGGCATTTACAATAAAATTACAAAAAAAAAAACTGAACGTAAATTCGTTTTAAAGTTTAAATTCAGACGCAATAAAAACAGCAACAGGTGGAAGATACCTGAACAAATATGTATCGTTCTTTTGCTTTTGTCCAAAAATGTTAAATTAATGATGCAATTAAACTAAGTAAATTATTGTCTATGAATTAATCTATATTACTAAAATCTTTTATTTCTCAATCTGTCCGGCGCAATTGTTAATTTCCTGTGAAAAAATTACTACAATGAAACGTTCAAGACTGGAATCGAACCTGCAACCTTTTGATCCGAAGTCAGACGTCTTATCCATTAGGCCACGGGGACTACATTCAAATTGTTGTTTCTTATCACTCCCTTTGTGTGTCTTTGGTGCAATGAGAAAAGAGCCAGAGAAAAAAGAAAATAACTCATTAATTTTAGCCTACTAGATTAAAACTTAAATTTGAATGTTCAGTTTTTATACGGGGATGGCCTAGTTCCTTATAAAATCCTACTTGATTTTTAAGAATAAAGTTTTTGCTATCTAACCTCATCCAGTGGTCTGCCTCTCAAATATTCCAAATACTTAAAAAAAAAAAAAAGAATTTAAAGAATTTATCCCTTTATAATTTTTTGGATCTCTTTTTATTTCCTGATTTATCGGAATAATGTCCCCGTTCTCCAATTGTCTTAGAGTACTTTCTTTTTTTTTGCCAAATATTACATATACTGTACATTAAGAGCCCTAACATACCCCTCCTTAGGTATATTTTTATGTATTCATTTTTTTCTCCCATCTGTGCCCCCTTTTTTTTTCTTTTGTTTTTAGACTAAATTTCAATTTCTTCAAAATTCAATTTCTTTATTAAATAATGGTATCATCAATTACTTCCACGCATGTAAACATCTCCTTCATTCTCTTAGGGCATTGTTTACAACTGTTTTATTCTCATTTTCTTTCATACCATCCTCCAAAAGGGAAATATAATATTCTTCCAGAATATCAAAATCAAGATTTTTGTCGAATATTAAAAAATATAATCAAGTTCCAAAACTCATTTCCCGTTTTAATGTTAGCAAAGTTATTTTATTCAATTTATTTTTCCAAATTTGTTTCTACTCTTTACATACTTTACAAGAAAGTACTGTAAAGAGAAGAAACAAATTTCATCTTTTTTCATCTCGATATATTTTAACGAAAGTATTTTTTTCCTTAAAATCCTTCAACTGATTCTTAATATATTTTTTTTAAAATCCTTGCAATCTTTATCATATCATCCGAATTCCTCATTAACAACCTCTTTTATTCTTATATTGTTTAAACTTTCATTATTACATTTGAAAATTGTTGCTCAAATATATTAGTATCCTCCATTATTCTTAATTGACTCATTTTTAGCGACCCAATTGGGAGCTATTAAGAAAGCGACCAAAATCGGTAGCTATTGCATTTGTTCTGTCCGTCCGTCCGTGTTTGTCCACCCCCAACAACTCCCAAACGGAAGGTCGGATCGACAAACGGATTTCACCATCGAGTTCAGAGGCCCAAACACTGTATGAATGAGATAATTTCAAGAGCCAGCGCCCCTCATGTTCGAGGATTTTTGCATTGTTTTCATTGGATTTCCTGTATTAGTTTAAATGCCAGAAATGCAACCAGCTCATTTAAATTGTCAGCTATTGATTGATGCTTAAGGTTTCCGACTCCTATACGGTAGGTTGTCGGTTCGAATCCGTATATCTTTTTGTTTTGTTCTGTTTTTCTTAATACTTTTTTTTTTCAATGTCCACAAAGGTGTTTTTTTTTTTCTTGTTTATCTAAAGTTTTTCAATTTTTTCCTAACTTTTCTTTTAAAATCCTCCCAATGAATGATGGCCGCCCTGTTTTTGTGAGATCTGCGCATGTATCATCAATTAGTCTGGTCAGGCACTTCCGTCTGATGTTATGAAAGGACGCCGCCATTGTGCTAATCGCTTGTTACTTTGCAAAAGAGCATTGTATTTATAAATAATATATATTTATTTATTTATATAAATACTTATTGTTAGCAACTGGTATTGAAATAACGCTAAATAGTCGAGAGAAGTTTTAATTTGGCGTTCTCAACATGTCTTTCTCAGTGAAAACAGACTACGTCATCCATTGTGACAGGAAAACATAATTGATCAGCTACCGGAAAGGCTGCGCAGTTCAAACTTCCGCCGGTCATCTTTCATTTTGAGGACAATAATATACTTCCTTTTTTAATATTATTTTTAATTTTTTTTATATTATTATGGGTCGCCCTTAAATTTATGCTTTAGCACAAAATCCTATTCACTTGTTTCTCTCAATGTTTGCTGATGTGACTTTATATTTTTCTCTTTCAAAAATTCCCTCCCAATAAGTTTGCTTTACCTTTCTAAACCTAGATTTCTCAACCTGTTTAGCATTTTCTATTTTAATAGACTTGATCAGAAATCCGACTTTCCTTTATCACAACATTTTGTAAAAATCTCTCAGTCACAAAACTTAAGTCGATTACTGTGTGAACCTCCTTCACTTAAAAAAGTAATTGAGTTTCAATACGCAACGAATACACCGGGAAACTTTGAAATCGCAGTGTATAACTCTCGATATGAAATAGAAAAGAGGGTATTTACAAAAAAATTAAAAAATAAACTGAAAATTGAAACTACTCCATTAGTGGCTTTCAAATAAATATTCAGTAAGTGACCATTAATTAATACTATACAGCATTCAGATAAGTTTGGAAGTTAAAAAATAACAGTACATCCTTACGTGTTAGAAGCCTTTGTAGAACAACTATTTCCTGATGGCTCCCGCATATCTACGATGTAAATTCATTTCAAAGTTATTCCAGACGCAATAAAAACACCAACAGGTGGAGAACACTTGAACAATACCAGTAGTGTTTCCTTTTTTTTTTTTTTTCGAATACTCTCAAATTAATACATGCATTGAAAATCATTCATTAATACAGTGTGTAGAGGGAATAATTGAAAAAATGGGACCAAACACACTACTAGAGATAAAAAAACATTTAAAAAATTCATATTCATTACATGTTACAAGGCATCGTATACATGCATTTAAACTAAATAAATTATCAGCTGTGGAATACTTCCTTCTAAAACCAATCTGATTTTCCTGAACGGAATTAATTCACTAAGTTAATTTTTGGTAATGTGAAGTAATTTTTTTTTTTTAACGCCAGTAAAAATAAAAGTTTAGCGAAGAGTTAAAGATCGAGCTCCATTCACTAACCCAGATGTTTACCATCATAAAAAAAAAGGAAGAAGAAGAAAATTAACAGAAGGGCATGTACGGTAAACCGTAGCATTTAAGGAATCATCTTTTTATTTTTTTTATTTTTTTTTTATAATATTAGCCCTAATCTGGAGAGTATTTCTTTCTGTCTCAACTTAACAACATTCCATTAGCAGAAGTATTGTTCAGAAAAAAAAAATGGTTTTTTTTTTTTTGCAGGCACGGATTTAATTTTCACTAGAAACCGCCCTCCCCCCCATCTTGACCTGGACAATATATAAAAATAATACTGTAATTATAAACTGTCTGCCACATTTTATTCATGAAAACACCATCATCCTTTTAGAAATGGGTATCAGAGATATAATTAGAAAATAACTAATTGAGTGTATCTGAATAATACTTAACTTTCTCCTCCCAAAACACGAACAAATATGTCAATAGGCCGTTGTTTAATATTGGGTTTTCAGTTTCAAAAGATTAATTTTTTACATCAAAACAGAATCTAAAAATACGTCTTTTAAGGTTAAAATTTTCAAAATTTGGGGGGAGAGCCCCCGGACCATTACATCCCCCGGAATGGTGACCACTGCCTCTCTCCTTTGCAAAACATTAAATCCGCCCCTGGTTTTCTGACGAGTCACGATTCAACTTGTTGTTCGCATGATCAATACCAAGACAAAGTGGTTAGCTTGCAGCATGCATTTCAGAGCGTCTCACTTGACCCAACGTCAACTGTTATGGGTTGGGATATTACTGGTTCAATTCGCGATCTCGGCTGATAGGAACTCAGGAAACTAAACAGCTAGCGACAAATCAGAGATGTTTTGGAGGCAGAGATTATACCCTTCCTTTAGAATTGTCCTGGCGCAATTCTAAAGAGTTATTCTAGCAGGACAATGCTCGCTACGTATTGCTCGGAATGTCCAAGACCTCCTCCATGCATGGCAGACATG
>JAFIDM010004315.1:42954055-43048597 GCA_023159025.1 Thereuonema tuberculata | reverse complement strand
AGGTTTTCCATTTACTTCGCACACTGCGCCATCTACTGACATGTTTTGTAAATAATTTTGAAGAGAGTGCAAACTTAATAACCCGTACGCTGTAATGGCGCTGTAATTAATAAACCAGCAGCCCCTGGCAGAGGATCAAAGTGAACGTATTTGCCTAATGTAATGACTGTCGTCAATGCAACTTAATGGACACAGCTTTAAAATTTCATCTGCCTTTTTCTCCTGAATATTTCATACTTGAAAAGGAATTCAGAAAGAATATCCTGTCCGTGCCCATGAAAACTTCATCAAAGGGACACAAGAGGGAGCAGTGACAGAATCCACCACTCACCGAAGAGGATAATGGAATTGTAAGTCCTTTTTCGGAAAAAACAAAATTCAAAAAAAGAAGTAGTTCAATTACTTGAATGTCAACGAAAATAAAGTAAAAATATAAAAAAAAAAAATAAAATTTCTAGTGAGTCCTTAAAACAGATTATATATCGAAAATCAGCCTTTTAAAAATCGATTTTTAAAAATATAAAAAGCTTCTGAAAGAAATTAGAGTCAACTTTCCTTTAAATGATTTCTTTTTTTTTTTAGCTCGTAAAAATAAATAAATAGATAAATAAATAAATAAATAAATAAATAAATAAATAAATAAATAAATAAATAAAAACTCGTTAATATAAAGGAAACGTTTCTGCTGTCTTTTAGGAAGTCTGAAGACCTTTATTTTATAGAAGTTCTGATGGAGGGTCGCAGCTTCCCATCGTCCAACCCTTACTATATCTTACTAATTAATAATTTGATAATGTCATTTATAATAATAATTAATAAGAAATGTAATTTACATATACTTCAAATTATAAAATAATGCTCTAGTTGTGTTTCATTCCATCATTCTAATAGTAAAGTGTGAGACAGTTGCTGTTGCAAGCTATGACATTTTTTTTTCAATGTATCTGTTGGTGGCAATTTAATTTTAAGTTTGACACTACCGGGATGCAGCAAATATACTGGCGGGCCTCGGGTTGTGCACCACTGCTTTAGATCATTCTGATTTAACGAGGCTCCGATTTTATATAGCAGCAGGCTACATTATTTTCCAACTTCATTACCTATTTAATTCACACATTTCGTCCTTACTTCCTTATCGAAAGAAAGCTGTTATTCCATTTTTACGTGACTCTTTCGAGATTATATCCTCGTAATTATATCTTTTACTGAGATTATATTCTCGTGCAAAAATATATAACCATTACAACGTAAGAATAAGCCTTTTTATATACGTCGTAAACCCATATTTTCTTTTGGATGCATAAATGTAAAGCAATAACACTTAAAATAATCTACTTGTCGTTTGTGGTTGAAAAAAAAAAAAAAAAAAAAACTACAAAATATTGTAGACACTTTTTTTTATCGTAATTTAAGTAAATAGCTTGTTTGAATACGGTGGAAATTTATTAATTTATTTGTTAATTTTATTTGCTTCTGAGCGGCAGGCTGGAAGAGTCTGGTTCGATTCCTGACAGGTGGTAGGTGATTTTTTTTTCTTCCTTTCTTCTAACGTTCACCGTCAAATTTCCATTTTCACTTCATTAGATTGGAAATCACAGAATCCTCTATCTCCTATCTTCCTACTTTTTCTTAAGGATAGTGACAAAATTCTTTAAACCTTAACATATAAAATATGCAGCTATTATTATTATTATTATTATTATTATTATTATATTCAATAATACCGAACCTCTAAAGCACTTCATTAGGCTTTTATGTATCAAAACATTTAGATTTAAGCCTTCGTATCCACTTTCTATGGAAAGATGCGTTTGAATAAAATAAAGTTACTTCAAATGTACGACCCTTGGCAGTGTATTTATAGGTGCTTTTGAAGTCTTCCGTCTGTAGGACTCGACTTAATCCATTCCATTCCCCACCCCTGCTTATCTGAGCGGGTGCAGGCATTTGATACTTATATACACACTTGCCAATTCCGTTCCAATGTTATATTAAATTAACAGGAGACCCTTCCAAATGCGTGATCGAGTTACTTGACAACATTCAGTAAACAACTTTTTTGTTCGCAAAAGTTCACGCAAGACTTCTCAAAGGAAATGCTCCAGATCTTCCAAAAGACTAACGCTTTCAAGTTAGTCTTTTTATATTTTAAATTGGACAGACACTGACAAACTATCAATTGAAAAAGTTTGAACAATCTCAGTCGGCAAATGTATAATGTAAGGGGTAGTCGACAGGTGAATTATCGGATGCCGGGATGATAAGATCCAAAAATAAAGATCAACAAAAACAAAAAAGGAAATAGAAAGAACACAAGAAAAAATCGTTTGGAGGCGAAAGATAAACAAGGAATTTTTATGTAGCTAAGATAATTTACGCATAAAATCACTATGTAAACAATACGACAATTTTTTAATTATATTAAATAATTATAATGCTTTGAAATGTATGCTGATAGTTTGTTAGGTTTAATGGATTTTTTTTTCCTAATAACTAACAAATACAAGATAGTTAATGCTTTTAGACAGTGTCAAAAGCAAAGCGGCCCCATACTTTGCACTATTTTATAAACAAAATTTTATCGGCGACCACTTTTGACCCCCAAACTTCCGGTCAGGGAGTGGTCCTAGAGGTCTGATTTTTAGGACATGGTCACCCTACTTTTTGATGCTGAACACAATGGTGTAGGTTTCATTCTAATATCTCTAACTGTTTGGCCACTACAGAGTATGATATCCAGCAAGCATAAAAGCAAGAGCGGTCCCCTATGTTTTACAGGCTAGATTTAACCTAGGGGCCGTTAAAAAGAATAAGGAAGAAAACGTAAATAATCTAAGGATAAACTGAGGAATAGAGGAAGACGAGATTGAAGACAAAATACAGCTGATTTGTAATAATATTGAATTAATTGTAAGTTGACTTATAATTTTTCTGGAGCTTCCAATTTTTCTATCCTTTTTATTATAAAATTACGTTAGCTCATTAAGGCCATTAGTTCCAATATATTATTAATAATTGACTATTTCATGAATCTACGACTTGATGAAAGTTAAGCTCAAGTATTTCTCTACAGGTCCTTGGGATCGCGGAGGTAAAGCTTCGAGCGTTTTCTGACCATGGAACTAAGCTGAAGTCGGACGGTCACGCTACGAAGACGGGTCTTTATTCATCGATGGACACAGTCCACACTTGAGATAAAACCAGAGTTAGAATATTTTTCAAACACTACAGTCAAGAGGAAGGTCGAATTACGAAAAGTTGTTATCACTTTTGTAATCCTACACAGAAGATGTCGATTTTCAATGTCGCCATTCTTCAGATAATAATAATAAAAAATAAAATAAGAAAAAAAAAATAATTCCAGAACAATCTCGTCTACTCTATTCACTTTCTAGACTTTCAATCACGAAAGTAATCCTTCCGTCGAAATCCTAGATCTAACAAAGAAAAAGAATATTCGGTTTCTCTGAGATTTTCTTCCCATTTTCCTTTCGTAGCCATTCTCTCCCTCATCAGTTCGTTTTTACTAAACTCTAAAAAAAACAAAAAACAAAAATTTTTTCTCCATTCTTCCCTTCACTGACTTAACCATCCACTCCAGCTCATAACTCATATAAAAAAAATCTCAAAATATAAAACTAAAATTCCCTAAAGTCAAAATAGATAACTTTAAAATTGCTTTTAATCTGGCACTCTTAAATAAAAGTTCTTATGTTAATATTAAAAGGAACATTGATTTTAATCTTGCTGATTTTAATATTTTTTTTTCCTAAGTTTAATAAAACTTGCCCAACAGCCTTGAGGAAAACCAAATGAAATTATAAACCAAATGAATTATTAGGCAGATTAATTTCTATATCAAAATGAAATTCAATTTACTGAATAGAGTAAGATATATCAAATTAAACTTGTTTTTAACGCCTCTAACTGAAATTTTATTCAATTCTATCTCATTGAAGGTATTTTCTTTGTCGCTATCCAAAGTATATTGATGGTAATATTACCTACACATTGAAAAATGTTACATGATGATCTTCTAATATAGAGATCTTGAAATTTATATAGGGTGATAAAAACATTTAGTCTATAAAAACATTTAGTTTATACAGGTCAAACATTTAGTCTTCGGGTCTACTCATAAAACCAAACAAAGAAGTTCCTATACACATGGGTTCGGAAATGAATAATTTTCGAGAAAAACGTCTTATTCAAAGTAGGTGTGTTTATTTCTAGTTTAGTTTTGTAATGCGCGCGCATAGGAGAACCAATTAATTGTTACTGCAACCGTGTTTAACTTCATTCACATTTGCTAATTTATTTACAAGTGTTTTAACCCCCCGTTTATTAAATCGTTCCCTATTTTGCTTAATTGTTTCATTTTATGAATATTTGCAATACGTTTTCTCGCATCGTACGGTGCCAACAATATAAAAGAAGAAACAAACACACCTACATTGAATAATGATACAAGACGTTTTTCTCGAAAACTATTCATTTCCGGACCCATGTTTATAGGAACTTTTTTGTTTGATTTCATGAGCAGAATCTATGGCTCAATTTTTGATCCACCTTTTGGAATCACCCTGTATATTTCGGCTTTCTATTTATATTGTCTTCCAAAATATTTAGAAATTTGTAGGTACAGTATTTCTAAATGATGTTTGGATGGAATATCTTACTAGTCTAAATCCAAGTTTATCTTCGTAGATCTTTCAAAGTGCCTTTTCCTTGTCGAATAAATAACCGTATACTGTACACTATAAATGATTTAATACATCGTATTTTCACGTTCTGACTTCACTACTTACATCATGGCAAATCTATATTTATATACAATTACATCCAATTAATGTCTTCTGTATATCTGATAAGACTGTAGATGACTTTAAAAAAAAATCGTAAATTATAGTTTCAAATTTACTGTAGTTTTTAATTAATCTACATTTCTCTCGGACGCCATTTTGAATCAAGATGTCGGATGCTACTTTTTCATAATTTTAACTAATGGCTTTGGATTGTATTGATAAATTTCAATTCTATTACTTTGTGTATGTAGATTATATGAAATATAATAGAACAATAAAAATGATAATGATAAAATAATAAAAATAAACACATTACATCTTCTTTTTGTTTCTTAATTCGTGTACAATGCCAGATTTTACTTAGACGTTTCAATGAATTAATGTTTGTACTAAAAAACTACATTCAATAATAAAAATGGCTCTTCAAAAGTTCCAGAGTTTACTTATCATAGCCTTTTTCTTTCAGCACCAGTTCTTAGTGTATCACGTGATCTAATCTAGGTCCCCATTTCCTTTGCAAATGTCAAAGAGTCGCTGCTGTTTGAGGCAAAATGATTTGATTTTCTGGGGTCTCTTTTTGTCGTTGCTGTCGAGCTCAATATAAAATTTACCCCCTCTCTTTCCTAAGAGCCCCTTTGTTTGCGAATCCCACCATCTACAAAGGGAGCCGTAAATCCAAAAACGCAAGAAAGACTAGCTAAAATTATATCCTGAAAATTTTTATTTTTCTATATCTCAAGTTATACTTAAAACACACAAAAAAATTCGATAACTGAACGAAGTATGATCAGGTGAAATGAGAGGCCAATCCGATTATACTCGTAATCAACTCAATTAAAATAATTTTAAATCTTCTATAAGATAAAAAAAAAAAAGAAGGGGAAAACTTTTAAAAATTTTACTTACCTCGATTTCAGATCAGTCCCTAGTGGACGATGGGGTCATTCTGAAAAAAAAAATATATATATATATAAATAAATCGTATTAAAAATTTTAAAATGCTGTTTTCATTTTATAGTAAAAAAAACTGAAAAGTTAACTTTTTTAATTGTTATAAAATAATTTTTATTTAATAATTTTTAAGAAGATTAACCAATGTAAATTTTTTGTGAAAAGTAAGTCACTCATAAGTAAAACAATAACTAAATAAAAAGCATTATTAGTTGATTAGACTGTTGTTAGAATTGTACCCTTAACAATTTAAACTTTGAAAAAAAGCTAGAGATAATCAGGAATTAAGTGGTCACAAATTTAATGTATGAGACCACACTGATTTCATATTGATATCTTGTTCATCACTTCAACAGAGGTCCAATTTTTTTTTTTTTTTACCGAAACTTTCCAAAATTACAATGTCTCTGTATGCAAGTTTTCCCACGTCATCCCTCCAAAATCAACAGGTACCAGTTCATCAGGCACAATTAAATATCCCAACAGCATTTTGTGAATAAAACCAATTCTTTCTGTCAGTGATTTTTTTTTAAATATTGTTCTGTTAACACAGTTTTAGTAGCTTTAAGATAGTTTTCGGATAACTTCCCTAATTTGCCAGTCATTCAGCAACATGAAATTTAATAAGCAGATAAAATTTTATCAATAGTCAGTTTTTAGCAGCTTAAAATTTTTATGTAAGCTTTACCTATTTTTATAAAACAAAATATATTTATAAAAAAAAGGCCAAAAAACGTGGTTTCATAGTGTACATAACTATCTCACGCAACAAAGGAAAGGGTATAAGTTCTACCAAGAAATAAGATTCTATATTAAGTGAAAGACAACGAAGATGCAGGAAATACACAAAGATTATTTGAAGTAGTGAAGTCCTTGATGTTTTTATTTGAAAACTTGTGAAGCTTTGATGGTAAAAGCTAGTTTCGCAATTAAGTACTTTCAAATTAATAGCTGATTGATAATAACATGTGTTAATTAAAATTCTTGAAGGCCACAGACTAAGGCTAGTAAAAAGAGCTTTAAAACTTTCATTACTAAAAGCGTTGCAAGAATGTTGGCAATGAATGTTTCTCTGTGTAGACTGCGGTCGCTGACAAAGAACCTATTTACTCTGTATTCAAATGCAAAGTGGTTCTCGTTGGCTCTAATACATGTACATCAATATCAGCAGTGGCTGCGAGGCACTGGCTTCTTTCTTCTGTCGTTTCCTTTCTTAAATTAAATTGTGGAGGAAATGGCAACAGCAATGGTCTGAACTGAGCTCTCCCAGGATACTGATTGGCAATAACCTGGTCTGTATCAAAACAAAGAACAACACAAAAAGAAAACTGCGACTTCTTCACTCACCGGTCTGAATCAAAGGCAGAGAAAGTCGACTTCTGTTATCTTTTAAAGTGAGTGAAGTTATATGCTATGGTTACAAACCGTACCACGTAAACAAATAATTCATAAAAACTAAAGCGACCCCTTTAACTACTATGATTAAGAAAATAAAAACAATCTCAATATGTGGAAACCAAATCCTTCGACAACTAAGCGTTCACCACAAAAAGATATTTGATAAAAAAAGAAAAAATAATAATAAATAAAAAAATTAAAAAAAAAAAATCATGTAAATCTAAAGGAAAGGAATCAATTCATGATAAAAAGAAGCGTTTTGAGAAGCTGAGACCCTCGGACATCTGTTTCGAAATTAGGCGCTCTTCAGCCAGGGCTACCCAGCAAGAAAATTTCCATTCAGACTCAAAAGGCTTCCGTTTATCGTAAACAACTAGTATTCGTATAAAATATAAAACAAATATAGTGTTCGCTCAGTAGCCAATTAAGCTTTTAAATTTTATTATTATTTAATAATATACTCTAACAACCGTTCTAGTTATTATTTATGTGACCCATTGCCCCAAGAAAATTATCACTTAAAAGTTTCAAGCATGTTTCCAGAAAAATATATCTATTAATCTAAGAGTAAGAAATTAGTTTTATTTTCAGATATAATTCACTGTTCTGTCAGATATTGCAGATATTCATCCGAATTTACTTTGAAAAGTTAAATCGGGAGATCTTGGTGGCCCAGTGCGCAGACGTTCAAAAAGAACGAAAAAGAACTTCAAGAAAGTTCACTCTCCTTAAAATATTGCATACAGTTTTTATTGTTTGTTTGTTTTTAAAGTTGTAAAAACAATAAAGAAAAGATTGTAAGACGCGCCCAGTAGAAATTATAGTCAAAATTTCTATTTTCTAAAAAAAAAAAAACATTTTCGAACTTAAATCGTAGCTAAACGACAATGACGTCACTCCTCGACTATTTCTCAGTGACAACCAGTTGTTTCACAATGGCTGTCAACGCAGCGAGCATTTCGACCGCTTCTAAACTAAGTTTTTATAAAAACAAAAAGAACAGTAGCGTCAGGCAAAATATTGTAAACATCTAAGCAAAGCTCTGAGAAGAAAGTATTAATTTTGTTGTAAAGAAAACATCCACCGGAGTTCTGAAAAATACAATTTGCAAAATGAAAGGCGATCTGAAATGGCTTCGAACTACGGCCGACAAATTCTGAGCAGCTTCGGTAAGCGAAGGGAGATTATTGAAATATGATGATTTCTGTTAATTCGATGAAAAACCTACGGCTTTTATCGGAGTAATGAGATATCAGCCACGAAAAAACAGTTGAAGTCATTGGAAATGAAGAATTTGGTTTTAATAAAATTTTCCATTTCAACGTTACGGCGCTTCATGAAAAAATGGAATTTGTTTTTGAGAAAAGAAGTAGAAAAAAAAAACGATATTGGAAAATTCCCCACAATTTTGAATAAAAATACATTTTAATAAAAGTAAAAAATAAATTAAACATTACAAAATTGTAATTCCATGCTTTGTATGATATTCTGTTGTTTTTTTCCCAAAAAGTTAAAAAAAAATAAAATTAAATAACTTACTTTTAAAAGTTATAGTTATGGCAGTCATGGCATACTTCTTTTTTAAATAATTTTTCCTTTAGGACAATTTACGTAAGTATTAATTTTTCTTAAAAACTTTCCATCTTTCCTTTTTTAAAAAAAAAAAAATCTCCGTTTTAAATATGCGAAACCGAATATCAGTGCATTGATACAACAGTGAGCTATTGTGTGTTAAGGTTGACAGTCAGTGATAACCCATAGAAGCAATGGTTCGACTTAGCGTGAAAAGAGCTGTAGACATGACAAGAACATACCCTACACATACCGAGCATCACATCTCTACACACAAAAATAGGCTAATTTAATAAACGTGCTAAATAGTGAAAAACCGCTGATGTTTCTTAAACAATATTATGACTGAGAATAATAATAATGCTGACGACGCCATGCTCAAAAAGAGACAATTGATCACATTACGAGCGGATGCAATGCGCTTGCACCCACTGAAAATAATAAAAAACATAACAAATGGGGGACTTAGTTAGTGTATTTATTTACAAATAAATACACTAAGTCCCCCTTTAATGCACAACCTAGTAGAAAAAACTAGATATATATATATATATGTAAACCCCTAATATAATTCCAGAAAATGGTAAACTATATTGGAATAGAGATATAATAACGGACAACAAAACCACACATACACCTGACATCACATTTCAGTCTCAACTCCAACAAAACAAATCCCAAAATAGATGAAAAGCATTCCGAAAAAAATTCAGAAGTATTTACAACTCTCCGAAATTTTCAAAAAAAAAGTGGGATCAGATTTCAGTAAAAATACTACCTATTATTATTTCATCAGCTGGTGTCACACCATACACATTTCATAAACGCATAGAAGGACTGGACCTAAACAAAGACATTTAAAGTTACAAAAGACATTCATTATTAATACTTCCAATAAGTCAACGTTTTCTTAATAGCACCTAATAGTGTACTAATATTTACTTGACTTACTCCTTCATCCATGTTAAACACATACTTAATCCGAGAAGAGACAGATAAATAATTGGATAACAAACAAACGTTGTAGAATATAAGCACCGCAATTTACTCCTGATATATCTTTTAATCATAATAGTTCGTCATCTCTTAGCGAGCTTGACTTCATCAGATGAAGAGAAAGGGATATCGTATCCCTCTTCTTAAAATTCATATAGATTAAAAAAAAGAATTTCATAATTCTGATTTAAATAAACATTAACAATTTGTATTTAGGACAATGGAATTGTACTGTATAACAATAAATGTAATGTCTAATAAAAACTTTTTGTTTAAAGAATAAAAAACAATAAGATCGTGAAAAATGCATGAAATTACAAGAGATATTGTTTACAAAAAAATAATAAGATCATGAGAAATGCATGAATAAATAATTACAAGCGATATTATTACAAAAATTAAAAAATTATATTTACAGAAAACATTGTTCATTTTTTAATAAATTTTTGAACTTTTTTAAAGTAAAATTACTGATGCTGAGAAATTTTTCGAAATGAATTAATGACACAAGATTCAATCATGAATCTTTCTTTTTCATCAATTATATGATATAAAATTGTAACGATTGGGTCTGGGTTACGACTGCAAGATTGGCAGTGATCTGCCCAATTAGATATGGCTGTTTTATTATTTTTCAAAGATCTAATATGTTTAAGGATCATTTCTTCTAACCTTCTGCCTGTGCTACCAAAATAAATCTTTCCACAGTTCCTGCATTTTAATTTATAAATAACTCCCATGGTTTTTAATTGACAAAGACTTTTAAATAGATACTTATTTTTAAATCGGAACATAACATTTCTACTCAAAAAGCAATTATCCAAAATTATGTGAGAAGAATTATAACAAATACTGAGAATAAAAGTCTTTGGAAAATGAAAATTAATAAGATGAAACAAAATTTTATATTGAATGATTATCCTATTAAATTTGTCAATAAAGTTATAAATAATTTCTTAAATAATAGATCTAAAATGAAAATAAAAAAAGAAGCCAATTAAGAAATTAAAGTATTTAAGAACTTAATGAAATACCATTGGGTATAAAATTGGATAAATCAATGAAAAACTTGTGTAAAATAAATAACATTCAGATTGTATTCATTAATGTGTTGTCTCACTAATGTGTTGTTGATGTTGGCTCAATGTGCGAAGGCATATTTATTGTCCGTTGGTGAATTTCTCAATCTATTTATGAATAATTATGGACGTTAAACTTGCTTTCATTGCATATCTCTTGTAATTTCATGCATTTCTCACGATCTTATTGCTTTTTATTCTTTAAATAACAAGTTTTTATTAGACATTACATTTATTGTTATACAGTACAATTCCATTGTCCTACGTACAAATTGTTGATGTTTATTTAAATCAGAATTATGAAATTCCTCTTTTTATGTATATGAATTTTAAGAAGAGGGATAAGGTATCCCTGTCTTTTCATCTGATGAAGTCAAGCTCGCTCAGAGATGACAAAATATTATGAATAAAAGATGTCTCAGGAGTAAATTGCGATGTTTATATAATATAAACATTTTTAAAGTTTTCTATTATCATACGTTATAGAAGTTGTAACAGCACAAGAACTATTGGAAAATATCAATATTAAAACGTGCACATATAAGAATCTTTGAAAATTAAAATGGATAAAAAAATGATATTGTGGAAAAAAATTTAGAGATCTATTTGAAGAAGAACATGAACAGTGATAAGAAAATAGTCTTCGAATCAGTTTTTGTTGCAAAGACTATTGTGTTCATATTAATTACTGTTATTCAATGCTGTTCCATTCCTGTTGTAGTGATTAATGAGTTATTCAAGATATTATCAGGATATGATCAGGGATCATTCGGCAAGTCAAGAAAAAGTCTGAGTGGGTTTTTTTTTTCCTTAAGAATTTTCTAGAAAATGAAATGAAAAGACGACCTAACAGTTCCTCATTGACCGTGCATTTGCTTCTACCAGAAATCAAGAGATCAAATACTGAAGCGGAAAGGAGAGATTAATGGAAATCGTTTCGTGGAACTACGACCAAATCAGTCACTCATTCGTTGTATGAAACACAATAACATTAGAGTCCCTACGCTGAATAAAGATCCTCCCAGAATGCAACGTAGCTTATAGATTGAGCTTTCCTGGCCGACCGCTAACATTGAAAGAGAAGAGGTCGCTTCTCTTTTCTTTCAATGTTAGCGGTCGGGCAGGAAAGCTCAATCTATAAGCTACGTTGTATTCTGGGAGGATCTTTATTCAGCGTAGGGACTGTAACTATTACTTTGTTTGCTTATCATTATTCATCATTTCATTCATATTCCTTCACAATTGCTTCCAAGAAATATTCCACATCGAAAAGCAAATTACAGCAACACAAAAAAAGAAAGAAAGAAGTCAAGAACTCTTTGCTGACCATCAAAGTTTAACAAGGAATAGTTGGCGTGCCAACTTCCTCAGATCCGCATGAGTAAACCATCGTCATGTCAACATACTACGAAGTGTGTTTTGGTATTTTTTTTTTATAGGCATCTAAAACCGCAATCCGATTAAAACTAACCACAAAATAACAACTGGTAAACTGTATCCACTATTAAAATTTTCTGTTTAAAACACACCTTTTTGAGTTATTGCGCTTTAAAAAGCGTTTTGTCTTAGTAATTTCTTACCTAATTCTGCGATATCTGTCAAAATTAAGATCTAGTAAGAACTTAAATCTAACTTTAAAATTTCAGCTTTCCAGCACACATAGTTTTAAGTTCTCGGGACAATTAACCCAGTTATCGAGACGGACGAAAACCCGTATTTCATCTTAGAAATGAAAACATTTAACCTGTGTAAAATTAACGGAATAATTAAAAAGGTCAGATTGTCTGGCGTTTTGAAAACATTTTATATTCTAACTTTTTTATTCTGTCCACATGGAGGGGGATTCTTCTTATGTTCGTTGTGTTTTGTTACGATAAGGATTCCTCCATAGCCTCACCAAGTTAACCAGCAACTGCTTGCATTCTGTAATGAACCACCTGTTTATCCTTTATTCAGGGCAAGATTCGAAATGGGAGGGAGATGGCAACAGTATTAACGTTTCTGAAGAAATCATCCACGAGAAATTCCTTGAAAATTTTCTGTGAGCATTACAGCACTAACACTGCATACAACATCCTAACCCAGCAGCACCTTAACTGGTTCCGTAACTTAGTTTATCACATTACTTTTCTGTGACTGGATTAACTAATATCCAATATAAAGTAGCTGTAATTCATTTGCCGAATATTATTTCTAATCTGAATGACTCAGGTAAAGCTGGCTAAATAAACCTAACAGGCTAAAATACCACGATAACACATTAGAATAATTACACCAGCAGTGAATATAAACAAAATTTTGTTGATTACTTTTAATAGTTAACGTTCAGAAAAAAAAATGGAAATCCATTACCATGATTAATGTTCACGAGAATCAATATTTGAGTTTATTATCCTCGTTTTGATTACTTTATTACTACATCAGAAAATGTCTGTTTGGATACTATAATGAATTCAAGGATCAGACATAATGGATTCCGTGTTTTATGGGGTTGTTCTCGTTGCTTGTGGATCGTGAACAAGTTTTATTAAGGCACAGTCTGTTATGGATATATCTTAAAGTCACAGCGTCCATATTGGCTGATGTTTTACATTACTTTCCTAGCAAAGTGAGTTCATAGGATCAGTCTGTCTGTCTGTCTGTACGTGGGTCTATCCAACAACTGTGAATGGATCTTCTTGGAATTTGATCTACATTTGCAGGCATGAGATGGTCTTTTGCATTTGAAAAACAATCTATGTATATTCAGAAAAATGGCGCCAGAAGGTAGCAGAAGTTCCCTCAACAAATTATGACAACAAATACTACAAAAGAAACAATTGACGTCTGAAACTACATTAATCCTTTCAGTAATTCACTGATATTTGAGTGTGTTTCGATGTGATTAAAATTAATTACGCAGAAATAGACTTCAGTATAATTAATTATCAAAAACAAAATATTCCGTATTTTTACATAGCGGAAGATGGTGCTTCAGACGATTTTTCTTTCTTTTCATTATTTTAAAAATACAGAAATAATCTGTAGATAAAAAAAAAACACTTCAAGTATATTTTGCATTCTTTCAGGAATGTTTTTCTTACTATTCAAACGATCTGCATCTTTTTTCTTTTTCTTTTTTTAAGCTTTTTTATTCCTTGTTACTTCCCTGTTACTAATCTAAATATCGGCAAAAAGATATTTTTCTCGATTGTGATAGTTCTCCTTCAAGTATTTAAAAAAATAATAAATAAATAAATAAAAAAGCCTAGGTTTTCTTTCATTTTCTTTTCTCTTGTATAACTTCACTTAATGGCTTTAGACAATGAATTATTCAAATAATAGATTGACAAAGTTTTTCTTCTTTCTGATTATCTAAACTGTATCAGTAATAAATTCCTAGAATTTTAACTCAAGAAAATTTCCCGAAACTCTTAACGATAAGCTAAGATGTAAAATGGTTTCCAATTTCCTTATCTGTGCTTTCAGAGAAAAATGAAATAAAAACAAGAAAGAAAAATTCCTTCCTTCTTATAATTAAGTAATCTTTCTGATTGCTGTTTAATTGGATAATTGTATTTTTATTTTTCATGTGCTACTGAAAACGTGAAACTGTATAAAAAGACTTTCATAAATTAGATATTTTATAAATTTTTTTTTCTTACTCACAAAATTAGTTAAAACACTACGGATTATAATTCTCTCTCAGTTAATAATGGCTGGCTTTTATGTGTTCATTTTACACATAGTATTGAATAATTGTTGCTCTTTTGTTACATCAGAACTTTTCCGTTAAACTGTCAATTCATTGTTTATTTTCAAAATCTAACGGTTGGTGGCTATCCCATAATTTCCTGTAACTTAAGTAGTTAAAATCCGTTGCTATCACATGTCTTTTTAAATCACCCAATGAATTGTTAAAGTCACCAATCAATCAAAAATCAATGAACATAGGCTATTTAAATGCATGCTCTCCCTCAAATAAACAAATGAGATAAGATGAGATCAGATCAGTTATAGATTTCCAGCCAGTTTCCGCCTATCTTATTGCTACGGACCAGGCGAACTAACACATCACCCTATTTTCAAGTCTCTTTTTAATTAAAAATAGTTCCTCTATCTAGAACTGAAACCATGGTCGCTTAATTTTGATAATTTTTTTTAATTAAATTTTTTGGAATCATTAATCAGGTGTGCAGCTTCGTTTCAGACACACACAAAGAGGGAAATTTTTCAAGAAAAATTAATATTTATTTAATCTAAATGATTTAAAAAAATATTTACAAAAGAAATATGCCAAGACAGCATTAACTATAACTTTTAAAAGTATTTAATTTTATTTTATATAAAATTATGGAAAAAAAAAAGAATATTAGTATATACCAAGCATGGAATTACAATTTTTTTTAATGTTTAACTTATTTTTTACTTTTATTAAAATTGTATTTGTATTCAAAATTATGGGGAATATTCTACCATCTTTTTTTTTTTTCCTACTTCTTTTCTCAAAGCAAATTCCATTTTTTTCCATGAAGCGCCAAAAGTTGAAATGGAAAATTTTAAAAACAAAATTCTTCATTTCCAATTACTTCAAAAATGTCGAAGAGGCTTTCTCATTACTCCGATAAAAAGCCCTAAATTTTTCTTCGAATTCCTGATTAACAGAAATCATCATATATATGATCTCAATTCCCTTATTGAAGCTGACCTGTGTTTGTCGGCGGCAATTCGAAGCCATTTATTTAACATCGTCTTTAATTTTCTTCGTGATATTTCTCAAAACACCGGTGGATGTTTTCTTTATAACGGGATTAATGTTTTCTTCTCAGAGCTTTGCTTTTATTGTGACATTCACAGCATTTCGTCTGACGCTACTGTTTTTATAAAAATTAACTTTCGAAGCGGTCGAAATGCTCGCTGCGTTGGGAGCCGTTGTGAAACAACTAAGGAGTGACGTCATTGTCATTATAATTATTAAAAATAAAAAATAAAACATTAAAAACATTAAAAAGGTTAAAACTCAAAGGTTCACATTTTTTTAAAAACATTTAAATAGCTCCTTAAGGATTTTTAAAGAATATTTAAAAACAGAAAATAACTTAAAAAAAGCTTTTAACGATTAGTGAAATATCATTAGGTTTTTAACAATTAGAGAAACGTCATTGACGCATTTTTTATCATACATTAACGTTATTAATAAGAATTTGGTGAAATTCATTGTTTGTTTTTAAAAAATTGTGAAAAGAGGAATAATTTATTCCCTTTGTACATTTTATTTTGTATTACCTGAAAAAGAATAGTCCAGAAGACAATTCGAAATATTGTGATAAAGAAGAAGTATAGAAGAAGATATTTGTCTTTAATGGATTTATAATATCGTCAAGATAAGTATATATTAACTCGTTGAATTACTGCAATAAGTGATGTAAACTGGCCAGTATAGGGAATTCAATGGTACTGACTTAAAGTGAAAAGAACTATAGATTAGGTTATTAATGTGAGTGGCAGGGAAGCCAACACAGCGACCTAAAGCCTGTTTTACATTTACCATTTCACTCGCCATAAATGCAAGCCATAACGGAGGTCATGTCAGGGTAGATTGCGAGTGATTTGTGTATCGTTTTACACTTACCATAACGTCTTCCATCAAACGGAACATTTACACTTCTCAATTGTAATCATGCCTACGATTTATTTACGGAAAAAATAGCATTAATTTATATAAAACCATTTAGTCAATGCATCGGATAGGTGAAAGAATGTCTTTAATTAATTAAAATAGAAAATATTCATGTTTTTTTTCATCGTTTTGTGTTCTTTGTTTTCAGTTTCGATAAATCAGTTTCGATAAATAATTCAGTCTCGTTAAATCTCGATCAATGGCGAGATCTTTTCGAGATGCTCGGTCGCTGTCGATTCGAATTTTCAAGCCGAAATTCTGAAATGATTTTGATTAATAATGTAACATTTTATGAAAGCACCCACGAAAACATAAGGAAAAGATGCCCTCCGATCGCGAAAATCATTTTTGTAATCGGTAATTTCGAATAAATAGATACAAATCGATTGGACTTCCAAGTTCTACAATTCGTCACCAGGAGCGCTATTTGAAATGTCCAGCCATCAGATGTCTAGACATTTCTTCGAAAATAGCCCAGACTCTATCGCTCTCCATTTACTGGACATCTTTGATGTCCAGGTGATGGCGAGTGAAATGTCCAGGTTATGGCGAGTGAAATGGTAAATGTAAAACAAGCTTAAGATCCGTTGTAGGATGCCCATGGAAAGAAGGAGAAATGGAGTGAATGATGGAGAAAAAATGGTGGAAGAAGCGCAGGCGAAAAGGGAGAAACCCGAGAAAACCTGCCCAGCGCTGATGATCCACTGCTACAAAACCCACTTGAGAACCGAACTCTGTGTATGTATACCCTCCTCTCCCTCATAACTTTTGAGCCGCTACGTGAATCTTCTTCAAACTTGGTATGCTTTTTTTATTAAGGATGACCTAACTTTAATACTTGAATTTACTTATTAAATACTTTTATATTAAATAATTTCCTCTATCGACAATTGCAAAATACAATCGTATTTTGTTGAGAAATCAACAGGGATTTCCATGGAAAAGCGATAAAACCGAAATAATGATGTCTAACCATGGATTTCCATGGAAAAGCGATAAAACCGAAATAATGATGTCTAATCATGGATTTTAATTCTTTAACTCAAATTTTCCCACAATCTGAGAGCGGTTTGGTATAATTCGAATCAATCAGATTTAAACCACGTAACCGGTATTATTATTTTTATTTTTTTTTTACAAAAGTTTATTGTAAATGTTTATTGTTTATGTTAAACGGAGTTTACAATGGTGCCTTCAGGACTTTAAAATTTAAAAAAAAAGTCGTGAAAAAGTTTTAACAATAACATTTGAGAAACAGTTTTAGATAACGAACGACCACTGATTAGCAAGGAGAGATATTTGGTTTGAAATAGTTTTCCTCTATCGACAATTGCGATATGTGAGAGAGTTCCAGAAAGACGGTCTTTCGATGTAGGATATTCTTATGAAAGTAGTCAAGCAGGGATGACCCTACTTTGGTTTCTCCATGTCAAATATTAACTATTCGTACTAGTGTGTGTTCATTAATAAGCTAAACATTAATAATTAATAATTTACCGAATTAATCTGTGTTTTCGATTATCTTGCCAATTTATGGCCTAAAAGATCGTTATTTACATCGGATGGATATCTTCTTATCCCATCGGATAAGAGTGTAATACTCACTACAACAGAAAAGTGTAGTTCTGGAGTTCAATCACAACATCTCTACTGTGCACCGAGAAAGTATCATCGACGGAATGGTTATTGTGCAATCAATTACAAAGGCTCCTTCCATGAATAGTTGCGCAGATTTTGCAAAAGCCTTCATTTTGATGATGAAGAAAATGTTGAAGGAATACACGAAAGGTAGAATAATTTTTGACCGATACATCGAGAATTCTTTGACAGACCAAACTCGTAGGAAACAATTGGATAAATTACACTCTCAGTAACAGACAACACAAACATCAAATTGGTGACTATGAAAATATTTCTTTCAAGCAATTATACAAAATTACAGCCAACTGAGTATCTTCGGAAAGTCATACTGAAATAGTTTGCAGACAGTGAAAAAAACCATAGTAGTTGTCTATGGAACCAAGGCATACAGCAACTAACCGAATTCATTTAGTCCAGATTTGACTGAACATACACAAGAAAAAGCAGACACAATCATTCCTCTCCATGTTCGTGATGTAACACGGATGGATGATAGTATTAAATATATTGATATATTCAGTCCAGATACTGCCATTTTCATCTTGCCGATGGACTATTGCGCCCAAAATCAAATTGCCATGTTAATTTCATAACAGGAAAAGGGTGTAAGCGAAGAGCAATAAACATTAACGAACAGTGTTGTGTGATTGATGTTCCCAAAAGCACAAGGCCTTCTACGGCTACATGCTTTTACTGGTAGAGATTGGGGTGGAAAGTTTTTTGGTATTTCAAAAGAAAAACGGATAACGGCGTATCTCAATGTTTCGAATGACAGTGAAGTTATAGCAGCCTTCAATATCTTGGTAATGACGTAGATCATTGTCAAGCATTGCGTTTGAAAAGTTCATTGCTTCTATATAGGTAAAAAGTTCTCGATTTGTTACAACTCCTGAAGCTAGATGGCATCTATTCAGAACAAAAGCTTTGACGGGGAGAGAAACTACCACCAACTGTAGCAGCTCTGTAAGATCAAACATCACTGCAACTATTAGTAAAGATTACAAAGTTCCACGATCCACTACACCTCCTCTCGTTGGCAATGGATGGGAAATCATTAGACCCAGTAAAATATTAAATTAGAACTGGTTAAGTGTGGCTGAAGGGGGGGTTTGTGCAAATAACATTGCTCATGCCTCAAAAACTATCTTCTGTGTAAGCTCTCTGAAAACGCTGTGATTGTCATAAAAGACTATAACTACGAAGAAGTGATGTTAGCGACAGTGAATAATAGATTTAGTGTCACATTTATTAATGTGTTTTTATGTATTGAACTCATATATTTAATTTAATATATGAGTAATTTAATAGATGAGTCTGTTCTTTTAATGTTGATTTCATAATTAACTTAAAATTACGCTCATTTCTTATTATAAGTCTTATTATTATAAATGCTACTGATAAATTTTTAGGTAAGGCGATATAGTTTTCACATTAGCAAACAATAAAAATACTAATTGTACATCTATTTTGAATCTAAATTCGTGTTTCTTAACCAAAAAAAAACTACAAACTGACAATGATACTGACAATGATATGGTCAATGATATTAATTGGAAAATACAAAAAATCCATTCGTGGCAGCCATCTTTGACGCCATTTTGAAAATAACCATGAAAATGCAAGAATAAAAAAATGGCACCTAAGATTTTATGATTACAGACACTTTCCTTAGAATAGATATACTTTCCTTAAAAAAGAAAAATCAAACTTGGCACTTCAATCCAGCTGCAGCTATTATTTGCCATATTTGAAACCCTACTATTTCGTTGACCGCTCCATTTAGTAAGAAAATAATCCCAAGGCTAGGTGAAGTTTTATTATATTTATGACATCAAATCATTAGTTTTTATCGATAGCAGTAAGCCGAGTATGACCAAACGCCTCTGTGCAAGAGCATCTACATTATTAAAAAAAAAAAAAAAAAACCTGTCTGTGCAACTGAATTGTGCAACGCAATTCAGTCAAAAGAAATATAGTTGCATGATCAACTGAACTGCACAAATTTGTATCAAATCATTAGAATTTAAACTTTAATTTATTTTTAGTTTTAGTTTTACTTGATGTCATTTATTTTTGTTATTTTGTTTTTGAATAAATATAATATTGTTTTCCAGTACATAGCGAGGCTTATGGAGGGAAGCAACGGACAGCTGTCTAGTATATCTCTACAATTCCTCTAAGTCCTCCAAATCTTCTTCACACTGAAATCTGTTCAGCTTCGCAATCTCTAGGATTGGGAGGAAGGGAATACAAAATTTCAAAAGAAAAAGGAGGAAGAAAGGTGTTCTCAAAGAAAAATTATAATTAGCCAATTAGGTAATTTAGGGCGATACAGATTAGTCTTTTTTTCTGAGTCTTGCTATGAATCGATTTGCACAATCTTTCTTGGTTCGAGAGGAAAATTGGCAATGTGTTGAACTTCTTTAAGATCGTCCTTGCTAAGAGGCCATTTCTGCAAAAATTACTGGAAGTCTAATAGCTTTGCTTATAATTAAATTCAAATTCTTACATTTCATTCTTAAATTTCTACAAATTTGATGGCGTATGAGATTTCTAAAATCCTCCGTGAAAAATAGGAAAAAAATAATAATAATAATAACTACAGGTAAAAAAACATAAAATGCAAGGGCTCCAATAGACAAATAAATTTGAAAAAAGAAAAAAAAATAGAGAGAGAGAGAGACATATGTACAAAACCTATGAAGATTTAGTGATAGTAATATTTATTTAATAAACTGCTTTAATTACTGTGTAATCAGCTTACTTTGAAACGCTGTCAAACCTTCCTTTGTAATTCACACTGATCCCTATTCCGGATTTGTATTTATGTAATAGCGGAAAGAATTAGCGAACGACCGGAAATCAACAAGCTTTCCCCGTAAAAAAACTTAACTTTGATTGCAAATAGGTGCAGGTGCATTTAGCTACAAATCACACCCGTAAAGTAAAAGCTAAATTAATAATTATGAACCAAACCAGAAATCTAGAAAAGCATTAAAAGAAATAAAAATATGTTAAAATGTGCACAAGTAAATCATAAATCGAGATCTACCTTGTAGAAACGCGGAAATGTATTACATCAACTAGGACTCTGAACTACAACAAAGAAAGCGCGAGATTCCCGTCGATGATAGCCAAGGCGTGAAAGTAAACTCAATGTGTATTCTTTCCATTCCCTCTTTTCATAATACAAACACTTTTCTATTAATAATCAAGTCCATAAATGTTCCAAGAATATTCATTTTTTTTTCAAAGTTGTTTGCATAGAAAACCATTCTTTCTTTTTAAAGCATTTTGAAATTACGTAGTTAAAAAAATATTGCAGTAGTTATCGTTAAGGTATAATTGTTATCACATAAATATTAATTAACTTATAATAATTTAACAGTTGGACGTTTAAGTTTTAATAACAAATTTATTTTAGAAACATGAATCTAAAAGGTTCAATTGTTGATATTTGAATTGATTATTTGAATTGATGATATAAACAAAGAAATCTTCTTCTAAGCCTTTATTTTATTAATGGAGATACTACCGGTACTTAGAAAAATATAAATAAAAATAAAAGTTTAGAACTATATTTCTTTAAATACATCACCGAAGAAATTATTCAATTATTATTATTTTGTGTCAACTCAACAAAATATGCAACAATTTAGACTATAAAATTTTTAATAATAGATAATAAATGTTGTAAACAATTTGTTACTTAAAATTTAAATGTCAAATTATTGCAAGATAATTAATGGCCATGTGACAGCGGTTATATCTTGATAACAATTGTTAAATTTTATATTAAGTAATTTCAAATGCTTGCAAAAAAAAAGAATAGTGAAATAGTGAATCGTAATAGCGCAAAATTACTTTATTTATAATTGTTGGAGATATCATATTCGTTTTTTTCACCATTAATTCAAATGAGCTCCGTATTGAGACCTCATTGTTTAATGGTGACTACTTCCAGCCGATGATCACCAATAAAGAATGAAATGGCCGTTCTGGGATATCACCTAGTAAACATTTGGTAACCGTTGATATTTATACAAACTTACTTTATCTGTAAATAAACTTAGCAATTTAAAATCTTCCTTTTGAAGTTACGTAAAAGTATTATTAAAAAATTACGATGGATGTAAATGTCTTAATAACTAGTTTTCTATGCAACAAATCTATGTTCCTAAAAATCCTTGCATTCGACCGCTACAATGCTGAGAATCTAATAAAAGATGTGAGCATTGTTGAGTCACAACAATAAGAACTTAATTAAAAATTCTTAGTCATTGCTCTACAATTCTCAGAATCCAATTAAAAATATTCGTGGTTTAGATTTTACAATAATGGAAAAAGTTAATTAAATTCCGTTAATCACTCCATGTGTAGGTTTCAAATTAAAAAAAAAAGGAAAACAACCAAAACAAAAAATTTCAATAAATATATAAAAAGTTTTTTTTTTTACTGGATAAGAAAGTGAACTTACGAAAATAACAGAATGGACATTAATTTATTTTCATGTCTTGAGCCATCATCAATGGAAATCTGGGACAGCTGTTTCGTTCTTATTAGGACTCATCAATCAGATCTTGATGATAAGCTCAAAAAGCAATGGATCCCTATCCCGCTCCCGGAAGTGGAACTCCAAAAAAAAAAGCAAATAAGAATAAGAAAATTACAGTTGACCAGTACAGATTGAAATTGTGAGACTGCTAACCGTCGGCATTTAAATATAAGGACTTGTGCCTAGCAGTTAGCAAGCTAAGATTTTTTATTCCTGCTGGTTACTGTAATTTTCTTATTGTTGTTTGGTCGAAGGGGTCCACTTCCGGGAGTGGGAGAAGACCCCTAGCACTTTCTCAGCTTGTCATCGAGGATAAAACAAGCCGATGAGTCCGTACAAGGACAAAACAGCTGTCCGAGATTGCAGTCGATGATGGCTCAAGACATGAAAGCAAACTAATGTCTGGAATTAAATCTTTTTAATTCCTACTTTTCATGTTACATTTCCTGCATATTTAACTTCCTTCTTAAAATTTATTTCATTTTAAATGTGATTAAATTTGAAATTTTCTTTTGCTAAATCTTAATGTAAAATCTTGATGAATTATCAAGTTACTCCAGAAACAACTAAGCGCCTAGTTTCCTTATAACGAAATATCAAGAAACAACAATTTTAAGAAATAACAATTTGTTATTTCTTAAAATATCTTTTGTTATTTCATGTTTTGGTTTCATGAAACGCAAATTTAACGTCCGTAATTATTCATAAATAGAGAGAGAAAAATTACAACCGGACAACAAATATGCCTTCGCACAGTGATCCAACATCAACGGGAATTCTGTACAGCTGTTTCATCCTTATTAGGAATCATCAGCAGGGTAAATTCTGCTGATGATTCCTAATATAAAAAAAAAATCGATAAATTCGATGAGATCAGGTGGTAAGTCGGTACGCCCGCCCACTTTCAACCCGCAAGGAAACCCCACCCGTCATCAGAGGGCTGGGTAGACCCTAGGGCCCTTTCGGAGGAGACTGAATCCGGCCCTCCAGCCCGCTGTAAGAAGCATTTCCACTTGGCTACAAGTCACTTTAAGAGGATTAATAAGCGGCTTAAATGTTTAAGACGTCAACAGAAACTCGCGATGCACGGTACAAGGATTAAAGCTTACTGTTTGATAGCACTGCTTCCTTTCTAACGCTTCACTTTGGAGGAATTTCGTCGCCTTCCACCTAATTTTTCGACAAGGAGCCACTTGGAAAAAAATTTCAAACATAAAAGTTAATCCATAAATATACATATTATGTTTCAAGGAATATCCATCCAGCAGTTCAAGAGTTATTAAGGGATTGGGGGGGGGGGGGGGGGACGAACAGACAAACTGACCTGTTGAGCCTAACTTTCCTAGAAAGGCAATCTAAAAATGTAAATCTATGAAGCACCATTATTTGCAATATATTAATCATATAATTTTGACGAATATGGCAATGCTACAATTAATACGGTATTTAGCCACAAAGTATTCTAACAAAATACAGTCGGACCTCGATATAAGGTCATCCCTTGGGACCTCGCGAAAGTGACCTTATAAGCGGGATGACCTTATAACCGATTCATATGCATTTGTCAATAAATAAGCATTATATGAAAACATTATAATTCTTTGTAAAATTTAATACGTACAAAAATATCAGCTTATTAGGTTATAATTTTTTAATTTAGTTGAACCAATTAAAATTAATGGAATCAGAAATTAATTATTTTTAAAAAATTTTAATTCGGAATAAAGTTGTATACAAATAGTACTAGTATGCTCAAGCAAAATACTGATGTACAATTGACCTTACTTAATATAATCCATAATACAGGACTGTCGCGATTTTGGTTTATTCTTTTGTACAATGTTTTCTAAGTTTTGTAGTTTCTGAAAATGTTCTTCAGCTCCTTCAGGAGCTTACGACATTTAATGCCCTGAGTGCTTCTGCTTGTGTCACCGCTTCACTTTCAGTATCACTGTCATTATCCTCACTTTCTACTGCATTGGAATCTAAAACTTGCGAAACAATTTCGGAAATCGAAGCTTGAGAAGTGATAGCAATTTCATCATCAATTCTCACGTATTCACTTTCCCCTTCTATAGCACAGCCGCGATTTACGAGATCTTGTATTAACACAGGTAAAGGAATACCGTCTTCATCGTTTTCATCTGTTATTTCATCTACACTATTTGTAGGAAACTGATGACCAGCATGTCGAAAGCAATTTGAAATGCATATGTTTGACACCAAGCTCCAACTTTTATGAATATAAAAAAATTGCATCTAACACAGACATGTGAAAAAAAAATTTCTCATCAATTGCTGAAATCAAGTCTTTCAGAAGAAGCTTTCTGTAGTTCATTTTCAGATTCTTGGAATTGAATCAGTGTGGCACTGAAATCACAGACAAAAGTGACCTTGTATGCGATTACGGTATTTAAGACCTGACTATATATCCGATAATCCTTATCATAGAATTCCTATTCAATGAGCCGGGACTTATATGCGGCTCATTATAGAAAAGTGACCTTATATGCGGGGTGACCTTATATGCGGGTAACCTTATATCGAGGTACGACCGTACAGGGGATTTTTCATTTGCCTGCGGAGCTGTCCATTTACCCGAAAGGAGGTTAAGTAATCAGGTGACTGTCTACAGTGCTCTTACTTTATTTGCGTTTTATTTTCGAACCGAGCAAGATACTTTTTCTTCAAGGTACTTTTTTTTCTAATCTTGAAAACAAACCATGTTAGTAAATTACCTGTACCATCCGAACATAATTTATCATCACATTTTTCACTTAATAAAAATATAAAATTCGCATATCCAAATAATTAAAAAAAAAATCAAAGCATACACAAATTTCAAAGGATTACACTATATTGTTGGACATCACGGTTAGAATCAAATCTTTCTATTCTAATTAAATACACAAATAATAATAATGTTTGATGATGAATTTTTCCAATTCGAGTGACATCGATTCGATATTTCGGCTCCGTTCCTTCAGCCTTCATCAGGAGACGTTTCAGAATTACATAATAAGGACTTCTACGTCCTTAGTTAATTACCAAAGTCGATGATCCCGAAATCGTCTGCTCCGATACACTGACTTTGATAAAATAATAACGCCGTTAGTTCTGTAATTCTTCATCTTCTGACGAAGGCTTAAGGAACTGAGCCGAAATATCGAAAGAATTTCGCCCAGAGTGGGAAAATATCATCAAAGTTACGTTATTTGTGCATTTAATTGTCACAGCCTATACCTTCTTCAGATCCAAGTTATGTTTCTCTTCTAATATCTTTCTTTATTTAACTATTTTCACGCGCAAATTTCTACTGATATAATTGATACTGAAAGTGTACTGATATAATTAAGAGATCTACATTACCCCACATGTAAAATATATAGTATATACATGCACACATGTATAACGTACATACGGTATATGTATAACATTTACTTTTTAAATGAACGTATTAAGACTATTTCTTTTCAAACTGTCTTAATACGTTCATTAAAATCAAGAAAATTACCGTATTTACTCGCATAATTTCCCCTTTTTTTTTCATCGTGCCGAACAAGTAGGCGTCTATTTAATATTTCACGACACGTTAAATTATTTATTCCAAAATTATTTCTTTTCAAACCATCTTTTTTTTATTTTATAAATTTTATTTCGAGATATGTCTTTCATAAAATTATTCTTTTCAAAATTTTATATTTAATTTTTTAATTAATTTAATCAGTCTACAGAATTTAAAAGTTGTTTACTTCAGCCTAATGCTTATATGTTTCTGTAATATCCTTTATTTATATTTTTTATAAGTTGAATAATCCATTATATTTTATGTTTTATTTAGAATAATGATCCGCAAAAAGCATTGAAATGAAAAAAGTAAAATTTATAATAAAAAAATAGGAAGGATTCCAATCTAAATATTTAGTACAGCAGTCCAATCTATCTTAATTCAATTAGTGCTAATCTACTTACGGATGAGTGGTGGGTGAATGGAGAGAAGACGGAACCTCTACTGCTGGATTATGACTTGGCCATTTGAATACGAAAGAGTAAATGCTTCTTTTCAACTGTAAACTCAACAAGGCATCCGGGAAGAATAAAGAGTCATTTACTAATTAAAAGCAAAGCACTTGAACTTATTCACACCCACACGTTCCACCATCTTCGTATAATGCAAAAGAGTTCAGTCTTGCACAGTAAAAGAAATAGTGATTTCTGTCTAAAAATTATGAAGAGAAAGCAAAAACTAATCTATACATATAAAAGACAAACCCCCACTGACTCACTCACTCACTCATCAATGTATAGCCGAAACCACTAAACTTAAGAACCTAAAATTCACGGGATGAGCTCCCCTTATGATGTAGGCGCTCACTAAGAAAGGATTTTTAAATATTTCACCCCTAAAGGGTGTAAACGAGAGAGTCAAAATTTCTTGACGGTTATGCATATCTCCGAAATCGTTTGAGTTAGAAACACGAAATTTGACCCGAGTGTTCTTTATCAAAATAAAAAAAACCTGTATTCGGCGAATTTTCAATTTTGGCGTCATAAGCGGTGAAAAAGTGGCGGGGGGAGGGGGTCGGTAACTCGTACGAAGAACGAGGATTTTGCTAGTATTGATATAATTGATAGCCAGGAAGTTTTCATTTTTATTAGCGACCCGATAGTATTTCATTAGTATTCCCGAGTGTGTAACGCTCTACACAGAAAACATCGGGCATCGGAACCCCATGAGTCATAGCCTGGAGCTTTGGGAAAAATCCTATTTCCTATCTATAATACCGTTTTAGGTAGCTGTCAACTAGGTCGTGAAAATAAATGGACAAAATATAAATAGACAAAACTGGATTCATCTCCACTGAATCGACTACGCTGAGAGCGAACCACGGTACCTGACCTAATTCCAGTTCAAGATGGCTGCTGGCAGTTGCCCAACAGTCGTGTGAATGACGAAAATGTGGGTCTAGGTATCCTAAATGAGCTGTTAATATATCAAGCGAAATTGTAGTTGACCCTAAAATACAACAACTTCAATAAATGAATTTTGCGCGCCAATCAATAGCAATGTCACTTTTAATAATGCAAGCATTTAAAAATGGAAAATTGAAAAGTTTGGTTTTGAGTACAAAACTATGAATTTACTTATTATTTTATTATTTTCAGCATTATTGTTTACATAATACATTTTAAAACTGTCAATGGAACTCTAAATATAGGCCTAATGGTGTCTCTTATTTACCGATGGCGGAACATTGTAGTTTTATTTTGACTAAGATCTACATAATAATGACTAGATAACAAAAACACATCTTTATAAGGCATAAGTCTATTAAAAGAAAGATTTTTTTTTTTTTTTAACTTTAGAAGCGCAATATTTTTTTATTTTTTTTTCCTGAATTATAGTCAGCTCGTTCAATATTTTTATCTTTCTCTAACTTTTCTTTACTAATGCGATACGCGAGATATCTACATATGGATATATCATACTGTCAGAAATAAAAAATCAAAAAAAAAAATTAATAATACAGTCGTCCTTAGCCACTTCGCGCTTCGACTTTCGTGCTCCACTCTATCGCGGTTTTATTTCAAGTACATTCATTAAAAAGTTGATAAGATAGTGAAAATGATACAGCGCGCGCTCGGTTGTCTGAGTCAGTTATACACTCTCCCTATACTACAATTAAAATTAAAATTACTGTACGTATGGACTGCAGGCCTATGTATTCGAGCATCCCGCAAATCCTTTAACGCCAGATGCAGCCGCCGTGTAGGGGTAAGAACGTTTTTCCAAAAAAATCGGGTGTGGTGAAACCAAGCCAATCAGAGGTGTTCCCTGATTGGCTACCCTATCCTCTTCCTATCCTGGCCACTATTGACTCGGCCTCACACAAGTTCATTTCTCTCATACACGCTACTACATCGCTGTGCATCGGAAGCATCTTTGCTCTTATAGTGTTTGCGATTTCTGAGAACTTTTATCTAAATGACGATGGCTCCTAAACTAACGGGGTGTTATTTCATGTCCAGAGGGCTTTAATAAGTTAAAAAACCGTATTTAGAGGGTCGTGAAAACAGGTTTCTATTCGATTTATAAATAAGAATCTTACTTCGCGGAAATTCACTTATTGCTGTAGAGTCTGCAACTGATTAACTGCGATACACGAAGGAAGACTGTAAATTAAAAAGTGCAAAAATGCAATTGTGAAATTACCATACTCCATTCTCAAAATTTAAAGAAAACTGGATTATTATCGTATTCGAGACTATTTCTTCTATCGACTTTTATTCAGTAGAATTCTCGTTGGTTGGAACTAAAGCACGTCAGAGAAGTAGCGGATCGTGTCTCGCAGGGCTACCAGAGGAAGAACGAACTTTCTTATCAGCGCATTCGGCGATGTCAGATTAGACAAAATCCAGACTGATTTTAATTCACAGACGATAAACTGCAATAAACAAACAAGCCAAGAAACAAACAAACAAACTACAAGGGGACTACAGTGAGAAACAAGCGTTGAATAACATAATCTTATCTAATAACCTTCCTCCCATCACTTAAGCACTACAAGGGGACACTTGATATTTTGGGCAAGACATTTACGGCGAATAAAGCTGCAACTTGTTTTGCGTTTGTTTCGTGGGAACGCGTAAAACAATGTCACTACACCTAATAAGATTTCTTATTACATCTTCTATTGACATGTTAAATAATTTTGCCAGTGTTACTTTTTAATGTTACGAAACAATCGATTTTCAATCTTTCTGAAGTAAAACCACCTGTAAACCGTTTCCAACTGCCAAACAAAAAACTCAGTTAACTGGCCGAGTACTTTCGGAGGTGATAGATTTCAAAAACAGTCAAGATTCGCGAACCACAAAATTATTTTTTAGATTTTTGTAAAGTGCCACGACAGGCCTATGCAGGCCCAAGGGCTCGCGGGAGGTAAGGTCCCGGCGTTACTTGACCAACGGGACTAGGTGGAGGTCGGGAGGTCAGCCAGAACGCCCGCCCGCCTTTAACTCCCGGGAAAGAAACCCGGTACCCATTCTACAGAGGGCTGGGTAGGCCCTAGGACCCGTTTGGAGGAGAATGGAGCGTGGAAAAATTCCCGTCTCCGCCGAGACCGGGAATCGAACCCGCGACCTCCAACCCGCAGCCAAGCGCCTTATATTTTTTAGATTATCATTGCTTAAGGACAAATCTGCTCGAATGACCATTGCTTTCCTGTCCTCTAAAATCATCATCGAAATCGGTTGTGTCGTTTTCCAGAAAATTGTGGTCACTACTGTTTGAATGCAGTGTTGTGACCTTCTTTCACTTCTTTTCTTCCTTTCAATTATATCATTTTCATGGATTTTTGTTGATCCCAATTTTCTGTCTCTTCGTTCTAACTGGTTGAGTCTATCTGAATGTAAAGGCTCAGTGTGGAATTCCCTCCACGATAGATTTTTTTTTCCTCTTCTCAATAAATAAAAGAAATTATTTATTGATTCAGATACAAAAACCAGAGATCTCTCCGGAGAGCACAAAAACAAACTCGCAAGGAATATTGATGGAGAAGGCAAAACAAAAAAAAAACATACTTCTTTTTTTTTTTTTTTTTTGTAGAGTCTCAGGAGACTTTCTTGTAGCGTAATCAAAGGAACAATTTCTCGAATAAAAGCTCTAGTTACGGTAGCCGCATTTTAATAAGTGGATGCTTCGTGAGTGTCTTTCAAAATATCGAAACACGAGGTTTGCCTCCTTTTCCTATGTTTAACTTATAAATACACCGATGGATTCATTTAAACTAGAAAGACTAGCGCCACAAGTAAAGGCTTTCACGTGGATCAAATGTGGTTGAAATAAATATCGTAATAAATATTTGAATTGTTGGCAATCGCCGAATGTACAACATAAGTAAATAAAATATATATTTAAATATGCTATGTAAATTAAATCTCTAGGTAATTAGGCCAATAATTACATCAGTAAATATGTAAATAAAAATTATATAAATAATAAAAAGAAAACAAAACTCAGTATAAACAAGATAGAGATGACGTCAAAAGACTTAACAAATCCGAGTTTACTGTCCTTTGGGAAAGATTAAAAGTCATGACTTTGTAATAAAATAATTAACAACATAAAACAATTCTTAAATTTTATAAAATGCTGGCAATTCCTGCAAAATAATCAAGATAGGATGGTAACAGAAATGAAAATTTTCCAATGAGAAACAACATTTGTTTTTAAGTTTGTAGTTTCTGAAATATTAAATTCAACATTACATTATTAAAATGAAGATATGATAATAAGTATCCCACCCAAAACACTTCGTGTAAAATAAGTTGCCAAGACTCACTGTCGTAATGCTTTCACTGTTAAAAAGATATGAGATCTCATGTAGAGCCAAGCCCCTAACTCTACGAGGCCTAACTCTACAAGCCCCAACTCTAAAAACCCTATATCTTGGTCAAAAAGTATGCCTTGGCCGTTTCGTGGTTGTCACATAGACAATCCCATGGAGTTATGTAAAGGATATGGAGTATGCCAAGGCACACTTTTTGACCAAGATAGTAGGGGTTTTAGAGTTAGGCATGTATAGTGAGGGGCTTGGCACTATATGAAATCTGATAACTTTTTAACAGTGAAAGCGTTATGAGCATCTTGGCAACGTATTTTACATGAAATGTTTTGGGTGAGATGAAATAGTTCCATGAAACGGTCAAGCCATACTTTTTGACCAAGATATTGGGTTTTTAGAGTTAGGGCTTGTAGAGTTAGGCCTCGTAGAGTTAGGGGCTTGGCTCTACATGAGATCTCATATCTTTTTAACAGTGAAAGCATGATGACATGTGAGTCTTGGCAGCTTATTTTACACGAAGTGTTTTGGGTGGGATTTCATTTCTTTTTGTAAGATGAGATCTGATAACTTTTTAACAGTGAAAGCGTTATGAGCATGTGAGTCTTGGCAACTTATTTTACATGAAATGTTTTGGGTGGGATTATCTATTGCAACTAAATTTAGTTTTAAGATTATTTAGAAAATGGATTTTTTTTCAATACCCTACTTTTCTGTTTTTCTATTGGTCAACTTGTATATACAAGCTGTTTGCACTTTGGAAGAAATCACACTATTACACAGTATTATTTAGGCCGAAGCATTGAGGGTACGACGTATTTCAGATCTTAATAAAATCCAAAGTATAAAAGCTAGATAAATGAAACTTAGCGTATTAGTATGGTAACTGCATCTTATCCTGAAAATTTGAGCTCTCTAGTATTATCCAGGCCGAAGCTATGAGGGTTCGATAATACATAACCAGACCCCCATTTTATGAGGGGTTGGAATGTGAAAGTTACGGATTTCTTAATTTTTTTGTTGTTTGTGTGCTAATCCTAACCTGCATACCAAATTTCAGCTTTCTAGGACTTCAGGAAGTACCCTAGAGGTTTTGATGATCATGAGTCAGTGAGTCAGTGACGGAATCGACGTATTTTAGGTATTAATAAAATCCAAAGTATAAAAGCTAAATAAATGAAACTTAGCGTATTTCATTAGTCTGGTAACTGCATCATATCCTGAAAATTTGAGCTCTCTAGTATTATCTAGGCCGAAGCTATGAGGGTTCGAAAATACGACGAAACACTTCCAGAAAAGGTACGTAGTGCCCTTCCTGCCTTCGGCTCGTCTTGGCGGGGGCACTGCCGTGCCCCCAGATCTGAGCAAAACAATTCGAAGGTTCGGGAGCAAACACCGAATGAAAAGACTTTTTTTTTTAAAACTATACTTTATTTGAGTGGTTTATTATTATTATTATTATTGATTACTCAATATTGTTTCTTAAAAAAAGAAACCTGATGGTTTAAAAATAGAAGGTCAGCCGAAAACGCATTTACCACTGAACCCGAAAAGATTCTACTCATTGAATGCCTTTCAGTTACTTGACAGACCCGAGAGCAACGAATGAAGGAAACTATGGATCGGAGACAAATCGTGCGAATATGGAGGCCGGGGAAGAAGCGGTATGTACACATAGACATTCCGGGTCACATGTGGGCAAGCATTGTCCTGCAACAATATAGCACCTCTGAAGGAAGGATATCACCTCTGCCTCTAAACATCCCTAATATATCGCTGGCTATTGAGGGTTCTTTGAATTCGTATCAGGCGAGATCACGAATTGAATCCAACGGCATTCCGAACCATGGCGCTTGATCATGGGCTGCTGTGAAGATCTAAAATGCAGGCTGTAAGCTAGCGTTGTCCACGATGTCTTCGAATATATACGCGATCATCATGTCCCATCAAGTTAAATCGTTATTCGTCAGAAAACATGACATGCCGCCAATCAGCACTACAATGTCAGTGTTCGAGATCTCATTGCAGACTGATGAGGTGTATGGCTGAGGGTCAAAGAAATTCGCAGCAATGGGCTAAAAGCGAACGTTCTGGAGGACAAAGCCTGACCCGTGAAAATGCTTCACTGTTGTCATAATATCGTGAATGTCGATGTGCACCGCTGATTGCGATGCGTTAAAGGTGTCCGTCATCCCATGGAGTCGTGCGATTTCGGTATCCAGTTCCCAGATTTCGAGCCTCATCTGTCCATTGACGCTACGTTCGCATTACTGTACTGGCGTTTCGTCCTGTATGAGTGACAATTCCGCGATAAGAAACTCGAGCTTTTCCAATCTCAATAATCCTTCCTCGCTCAAAGTCCGTCATGTGTTCATAATACGACCTTCTTCGGTGATGGGGCATAGTGAGACACAAGAAACACCCTTTCGATCCATGACGGCTCTTCACTGATTCCAGCTTCTCTTTTGAGCTACCTTTTTTTCCACAGATCGGAAGCGTTATAATCATACTGAAATTGCAGGAGCATTATAATCATCTGCAAGTCCTGTAAGTTTCAAGCTAATACCACCAGTCCTTTAGTTGCAATTTTCTTAAACAGTAGTGTACACTAATTTAACAATTAGTATAATTTGCAATATTTTATATGAAAAAAAAATATATATATATATATATATATATATATATATATATATAAATACTCGAGAATAATTTATTAAATAAGTAAAGCATTAAAATGAATTTACATTTAATAAAACGTCTGATGATTACATTACTTCAGAACAAAAGTAACCATTGGTTTGCTTCATTTAAAACTTCTCATCTGCTTAAAGAAAGAGAGAGAGAGAGAAAAAAAAATAAACCCACTATCACCACTTAAGTGATTCCATCCACTTGAAAACTAATTGAGGCACTGAGATTTTGGGCACAGAGGGAGATAGTAAATGGATTCACTGCTATTTTTTTTTATCACTCGTTAAATTTACACGAAGATTTAAATAGATAGTATAAAATTCTTCCCAATTAAATTTAGCAAAAATATGCTGAAAAACTTAATATTCTATGTTCCTCTAAATAATTTCTAATTTTATTTAATTTTTGAAAATACTCTTTAAGTTTTTAAGGGTAAGTTGAAAGATTTATAATGATTTTTCTTTTTAATATTAAATTCTAATTTCATTACGTTGCCCTACAAATCAATATTAAACATTAGCAGTAGTCTGTTAATTTATCAATATGTTTCATAATTGAAACATATACAACGAAGTAAATACGAAGTATTACAACGAAGTTTTTCAAATTTATTTATATTCTTGCCCTCAATAGAGCTTTAAAGGATTATTTTAAATCATTTTTTACTTTATCCCTTCTCAAAATGTCACCATGAAAACTCCGATCGACGCTAATTATATCTTTTGTCGATCTAAGTGTAACATTCACACTGATGCCTAGCATATAAAAAATGAGTGCTGTTTTGTTACACAGGGTATCATGAATATATGCAACAAACTTCTAGAGAGTAAAGGGTTGTGAAAATGGGTGCGGAAACTCATCGGTTTCCTTATACACCCCCGTTTTATTCATTTCAATAGCTTGAACGGTTTGGCATCTTTTATTTAATTCAGGGCAGTAGACTGTTGCGTATACCATTGTTGTCGTTATAATATTGCATGATACCGTAAATATTAAACTCTAGCAATAATTCCATATACATATTTCTCAAAGGGCTTTCCCCAAAATTATTTAAACATTATTAACTACAACAGTAATAATCATCATTTTTGTGTAATAATTACACATTACAACAATTATTCACTATTATATTTTTTCAATATTCAATTAAAATTTCAAAATTTACATAACGTTTCGGGTCTATTCAACCTAAAAGTTATTTTTTTATTTTGAATATAAATATATTTCTAATTGGATTATGTATATCTATAAAGTTATAACGAAAAATAATTCTCAAAAACAAATAGCAACTGCTTTCTCTACAACAAACCGACATTCTTTCAGTATATTCTTGAACTACTAAAATATCTCTTCAGTAGAAATCCAATACATCAATTCCAATCTGAACACAAGTGAAGCATCATCCATTTATGATGCTTTAGAAAAAGGTTCTTACCCTTCCCGAGCAACGTTAGTAGTTCACTGAAATGTGAAGTAAATAAATCATCGTTCCTAAAACAGTGAAGTAGCCGCGAACAAACTGAAAGATTTTCTTTAAATTAAACTATAGTAGTCAATTTTTATCTGAGGGAAGGATTTCTTGAGCTGCGACAACGAGGGAGGGAGAAGAGATTAGTCACCTCTTTTCAGACCTCAGGGATAATCCAACCTTTTGATTAGTCATGCAGAGAGCTACTGTGATTGGTTGCTCTCAGCATTTGCGGATTTCACTGTAATAAGTAGTTCTAAATAGACAAGAATAAATAAGCATTTAGTTTGTGACTTTGGTTGGCTGGATGGTTGGAATTTAGATATCAAACTCTAATTGCAACATAGGATCGCCAGTCATAAAAAATTTAGGAATCACTCGTATAACTTTATCTTTTTATATTTCTACATCGGAAGCGCAGTGGTGCCTCAAAGGAAAAAATACACGATGAAAAACTCACCAATGAGAAATTAGTGAGAAAATTCATGTGCCAGCAGTGCTCAAGCCTCAATGAATTTTTTTAAAGCATAAAAATTCAAACTGCGCATTTGAATTATTACTAAATAACAATGGGTGAGACCAAATTATTTACAAGTGACATCCTGCAACAGCTATTTCACACTCGTTGGCGATCATCAGCCAGGAGAAGTCACCAGTAAATAACATGGTCTCCTTTCTGAGGCTACTATGAATGATATATCGGAAGCGAAGTGGTGCCTCAAAGGAAAAATACCAATGAAAACTCACCAATGAAAAATTAGTGAGAAAATTCATGTGCCAGCAGTGCGCAGGCCTCAATGATTTTTTTTGAGAGACCTTATTGTTTACTGGTGACTTCTCCTGATGATCGCCAACGAGCGTGAAACGGCTCAGGATGTTCACTTCTAAATAATTTGGTCTCACCCAATATTATTATATTTCTCTTTAAACGCACATTTCTTAAAAAAAAATTAAAACTGAAAAAAAAAAAGTGTTTCGGTATCTTCGCTAACGTTTTCCAGATGAAATGGATGCAGTTTGTAGGTGATAAATAACCGAAAGCCCAATTCCGTTGGAATCAAATCGAAACGACTCGACCGCTACTAACTCGGAAGCCATGAATCATTTGGGGCAACCGCAGTGGGTTTTATTACTCAAACGAAGCCACTAACAGTTTATTATCAAAGCAACGTTTACGAGTCACCCTAATCAAACAGTGGCAAATAGTTTCCAGTGAAAAACAAACTAATCATCATTAAGACCCAGGGTTTGCTGTTGTTTTGTTTTGTTTTTTTCCAATTTCAGTGCTGTGTAATTGCACTAGGATTTCAATCTAGGAAAAAGAAAAAAAAAATATCAACAAAATAACTGAAGAAATTGAACAACTACGATGACGATAGATTCACAGGAATTCACGTAACAAGACGAGTCCTAGGAAGTTTGAAACAATTATAATTTAAGAAAGCAAATATGTATTAGCCTAAATTACGAATAATAATAATAATAATAAGCGCCCATGGACCCTACCTCCTCGCGGTGGGGGCGGGAACTACACTAGCTTTATAGTAGGCTAAAGGGTCCAAGCATCCATGATGAGAACTCGTTCTAATATAGATCATGCTGCATCGGGTGTGGCGCAGGATAAAGTCATCCGCGTTCGGAGGTTAGGCAGAGGCCTCCGTTCGAAAAATATACTAGTCTCCCGCAGGTGGTGGTGGAGAAAGTGGCACCCCATCCTGTAGTATGGCTACCACAATGCCCGGGCAACGCCATCCAGCCGGAAGGGTCGGAAGTGTTTCGTCTGTGCAGGCGACCACCAAGACTGGGAAACCTCGCCAGCGCATCAAATGGTCATCGCAGATGAACCAGGATCTTATGCGCGACTTCTACACCGTTACAAAATTAGGGACTTAACTCACAGGATACAGACATGCACTACACCACGTATTCACCACATGTTATCCATCGTTAGGGCTTATGGACACAACCACACACATCCCTAACTATTCTTCCAAACTTACTTTCTTTTTTACTTGGCAATATGTGCTTTGGTTCTTGACCCGCCATATTGTCTTAGCTGGAGAAACCCATGGTTTGAAGCTTTTTCGATATAATAATAATAACAAAGTTTAACATTCCTTAAAATGTTGCGCTTTAATAATACTAAAAGCTTAAAACGAAAAATTAAAAAAAAAAAAATCCTTGATTTTTCCAATAATGTAATGCTTTCCAAGTTCAAATAATAAAACTTCAACAATAAAGCATAAAATTTAAATTGTTGATTGTAAGAGTAGATGAAGAGACAAAATACATTTATTTACACTTATTGCTCTGCTTTTTTAAAAAGTACATTGTTTCACATTAATTATTTCTTTTTTAATATTTTAGTTCATTTAGTCAGAATAGAATTGTTACTTTTTTTAAGAGCAACCGCTTCGGGAATGGAAGCCGAAATGTTTTTGTTGAATTTATGTTCTCTCATTCTTAAGGAACACTTAATCCTAATCTGGGCTGTAATTCACAGGTTTTAATTACATTGCCCTGTTATTTTTATGACTTTTCTGTGTTTTTTTTTTCTTCTTTTCTACTTCTATACTCTGATGTTTTTCTTGTGCGCGTGCGTGTGTTAATGCGCGCGTGACATTCTTAGAGAGCGTCCCATCCTCCATCTTGTCCCATTAGGATTTTTATTTGACAGTTAGGACCATTGCCCGGGCTCTGGAGATACACTGTGTGTATGTGTTTTTTTATGTCTTCAGCCCAAAAGATCCCTGTAATAAAAACCCATAAAGTCTGGAGGCCTGCATAAAGCCTGCCTAGAATAGGTTGTTCCTCCAAGTCAAGTTCTCTTTTGCATTTCATAAACTGTCATTGGACGAGATAAAGAGCGCCCTTAATAGGCAATTTGTTATTTTCTGGATGTCCCATTTTCCCTGTCTTCTCCGGCAGCCCAAAGGGATTACACTGTTCCTACGAAAACATTCGGAAACTATTTGGGCTTTCGATAAAGTTTATCTTGAGCCGCATTACTTGAGCCGAGAACTTCAAAGTAATAAGGACTTTTATTTCGTCTTTTAAAAATATGCAGGTTCAAACAAAAAATGAATGATAAAAAAAATAAATAAATAAATAAATAAATAAATACAATAAAGTAAAACACATACAAAGAATTCAAAGGATTTCCGTTGAAAGAAATATCAAAAAGAGATTTTTTTTTTCCCACCAATGTTAAGCTGAGCGGGCGAAAACAAAGTAATTTCAACTTCCTCATAAACTGCGTTTGTCACAATATTAACTTTTGTCAGATAGTTAAGACAGTTGTCAGTTAAGTTACTTTGGTTTTTTTAGTTGGATAAAATGCTCACTAGAGGTCTCTAAATCACTTTACTTATGTCAATACTTAAAAAAAGTGCTATACACGAGTGGTTTCGATGTATTATTGGATGGGAATCTGTGATGACCATCGGTTTTTAAAATGTGTGTGTGTTTTTTTTTTTGATGGTTAAGGTGATGATCAGACGGTGAGCAGCGCCAATGGCGGTGAAACTAGAACCAAAACTAATAGCTTCCAACTGGATAATAATGCTATTTTGCGGAGTTTTTGAGAAATTTATAGTCTGCATTTAATGACTGAAAGACAGTTTACTGATCCATTTTAACTATACTTAGCGATGGTCTACAAAAAGTAACATGGAGATTGGTAACTGGCCTGTCTGTTCCAATAAACGAAGACACACTGTACATTTAAAGACCAACTGTAATAAGATAATCCTTCATTGTCTTATCAATAATCTACTCAGTGCATAAAAATTTTCCAAAAGGTATTTGTAATAATTTAAAATAGATTTTTTGGCTACTGCCGAAACACGCGAAGAGGATTCTGGGTAAATGACTTCAACAAGTTTCATGATAGTGTAATATATTCATCGAAAAAAAAAAAAGTAATCAGTGACGTATTTTGATTCGTAAAATAAATGACATTTAGACAAAACAGTGTTTCTTTTCGAAAGTTATTCTTATTAAGAAATTGAGAGGTTTTTTTTTTTTTGTTGTTGTTGTTTTTTTTAATATAAACCATTCTTTTTATGCGATATTCGATGTGCCGTATTGGATCTCGCCGATAGCGAGAGCTTCACGTGACTTTTAAATGGCTGTGTAAAACACATAACATTTGAAAATTTGATAGCCATCGCTTTTGTCACTGATTCTGCACGGAACCACCTGTGCACAGATTCTCTTAGGATTAGTAGTAATTAGAATTAAGAGAGTTTTTTTTTTTTATATGTATATATATATATATATATAATAAATTACCTATGGAAAAAAAAATTATAAAATTTACAATTAAGAATGGAGTTCAAGAACTGCAAATACTGACAATTTATTAATAGTTAGTTCAAAAGAATAGGGTATACTTAATGAAAATCCTTTAGTAATACATTAATTTTCAAGTGATATCATTAAAATTAAGCGGTTTACAAAACTTTAAATAATGAGGATTAATTCTTTTTTCTTATTCAGAAAACAGAAACTGTACACTGTTTGCAATCTGCAGATAGTAGAATTTAAAAATAAATTACATTTTTTTTTTTTTTTTTTACGCATTTAGAAAAACAAAGGAAAAAAAAACACTTCAGTCAAATTACGCTTCCAATTCTTTCAAGTTCTTCTTTTTTTCAATTCATTAATATAGTATTATCAAAAGTTTTCGTTACTCTCAACATTTGCCAAAGAAAAAGAGAATTATTTTGTTTGATCAACAACTAAGAAATAGATGTTAAAAGTAGGTCATCTTTACACTCTTACACTGATACGATATCCTTTGAGATGATTTTGTTCTCATTTCATGATATTTCTCTTTACAAAACATTGGAATAAACAACTGGATAAATAATGGGGTGAGCGTGGGTGGCTTGTCAGCCGAGCACCGCGACCTGAAAGATCTATTGTGCTACACCACGGAAAGAAGGACAGACGGATAGAAAGACTGAGAAAGGATGGTGTGAAAAATGCAGTGGAAACGGGAGAACCCCGGTTAAACCTCCCAGCGCAGATCGCCACCATTAACGAAACCCACATGAGAACCGAACCTCGGTACTCAGAGATGAGAGGCCAGTGTCTTAGCGACATCGCCAACGGCGCGGCCATAAACTGGATGAGAAGAAATCAATTTACTAAAAAATCAACAGAAAATAGTGTAAAACAAACAGAATCAAGAAGATAAAATAACACTTTGTAAACTACTCAGATGGGGAATGTAATTGAGAAATAAGATAGGCACCGTGCACAGATGGCCGATTTCGACTACAGCTCCATTGGCGGCTATTGCAGTCCCAACTGTTGGGACGCGGCAGCCATATTTCCTTTTCTAAAATATAGCTTGTTGTTACCCTTCTACTTTTACAAATCTTTTTCAAGGTAATTTATAGCCGAATCGATTCTCAAGAATGGCACTTGTTTTCGTTTATATACATTGGGAAAAATAGTTGATAAATAACTTGGACGAAGTAGGTGCATTGACTTTTCATTTCCAATGAAGTGCTGACTGCATAATTTTGAATTTTTAGTTGGTTCCAAGGTGGAACCATTTGGCCTAAAAAACAATTTGAAAGACATATACTGGTAATTATATAAAATTTTGTTTCTATAAAGATGTAATTATACAAAAAGTTAGATTATTTACAAATAATAAAAATAAAAAATTCAAATGGTCTTGCAGGAAAAGAATAAAAGTAAACGTTTTCTGTATTTTATAAGTACTATTGCATCCAACAACGCAGCAATTAATGCTGCCTTTGCCCATTATTGAAATTTTTTGCAAGAATGGGCATGCAACCTTTCGTAAGCAAGTTATTGTTAGAAGCTCTCCTTACAATATTTCCAATTTCTGCCGCCACTGGCAGCACCAGTCACATGCACGGTCCCTTACTTACGTCCAAATCACACAATCATAATTTTTGTCACGGTAATTTTTTTTATTAACGTTTGTGAAAAAGAGTTATTGAATTAAAAACAACACACAAATTAATTTTTAAAAATATCTAATAAAATTCTTAGCACGTGGCTCCTGTGCGGACGCCCCTATTCAATACAATATTTTTACAACATTTTGAAAAACATTTCTAATATTTTGAAAAACCATTATACAGTCAATGGTTCCTAATTTTTAGGAATGATCATAAAAGCTTTTTCAAAGTTGAAACTGGTGATGAAAACAATGACGAAAACTATGAACTTGGGATTTGGACATTAATAATCATTTCTAAAAATAGGCTTGCCTGTTGAACTTCAGTGTCTAACAGAAAGCCTATTCCTATGTCATTTGGAATTTATTTATTTAAATCTCACAAATTTTGCGGAACCGAATTAAAAAGAAATTTGGTGAAAATAAATTACTAAAAATATATAAGTTATTAAAAAAAATATAAACTCATTAAAAAAAATCTATAATTTAATCTATATTTCATTCCTTAGATAATAACAGCTTGGACTTTATAAAATAAGATAAAAAAAAATCTTGTGGATAAAGCAGAAGAAGAGGATAAAAATAATCGGAACAAAATGAGTCTGAAGTTTCTTTCTTTTCTTTCTTCTTGTTTTTCCAATGGCAGCTACTCTAACAAAAGGAGGAAATATTCGGATCAACCAGAAAAGACGTGTGCGGGGGTGTGAGAGACTCAACCAATCTGATTCTTCTTCTTTTATCTGGGCAATGTGACATCCGCTAATCCCTTATTGAACTCCGTCAGCTTTACGTGTCACGTAGGCTTAGTGGGATTGCCAACCGGAAGAACATTCCCCTCACGGAACCCTGTCTTCCGTCTCCAGAATAACCGATGCCACGCGCGCGACTCCAGCAGGAATTGGAACCATATGTCAGACCACTTCAAAGTAAGGAAAAGGAAGAGGACACACAAAGAAATAAAATATACACACAGCTGTTATTTTAAAAGTCCACCAGAAGAGAGTAGTTATAAAACGATTAATTTATAATAAGTAAAAAGAATGGAGATAAATGTGGATTTTTAAAAAATCGGTAAATAATGTAAAAGAATATTTACTAGATTGTACTAATATTTAATTAGGAACGTGAAGATCTAATACATAAAGGTAAATTACAAACAAAAACAACAATAAGATGCACAGCAAACACACATTTTAAGAGACTCATTACATTTTTTTATTTTTTTAAGAAAGTATGCTTTCATTTATTAAAGAAAAAATAATAAAGGAAAATTATCACTTTTGTACTAAATATGGTTTACTAAACCATGCAACCCGTGTAATCTACAAAAACGCGTAGGTTGTTAAAAGTGGCACTACTATTGATTGGCGCGCACAACTCATTTATTCACAGTATAATTTCTACTGTGGCTTCCTCGATACGTCAATGCCTTGCAAATGGACTTGCAGGTAACTCAAGCAACCCCAGTGGAAGCAATAACCATATTGAGTTCCTGTAGTATGTTTAGATGACCCCCCCCCCTTTCCCCTTTTTAATTCATTCGGATGATTCGAGCGATAAATGGCCAGTAAATGGCCATCCTTAACAGGAAGTGGTCACGTTGTGTCGAGGATATCAATCTTTCTCAGCATAGTCGATTCAGGAGATAGACCTCCATTTTGTTAAATTATTACTAATTTTCTTGGCTCAGTCAACGGCCCGCTACAACTCCAAGGAGCCTGAATCTCTAGTCGAATTTTCCCCAAAGTCTACAGGCCAGAAGGGAGTATAAAACGTATGATTCACGGGGTTCCGACTCCCAGTTTCTGCTGTGGACGGCGTTAAGTACACACGCATATTGGAATACTAATAGCTTCTCCCTACGACAATAGCAATTTGTTTTACAAATTTCATTTCAAAGAAAAGTAAACGGGAAATGAAAAATATTCATTAAATTAAAAAAATTATTGGAAGAAATAAGTAAACAAACGAAGCCACAACGTTACTGCCTTCGTTTGTTTACTGATTTCTAAAAAAAATTATTACCTAAGAAAAATTTTGGAATACAATTTTCAGGGAGGGGGGGGTTAAGTGGTTACGAGATTTAGTGAAAGAAACATTGAATTTTATTAGCCTAAACGTAATCTAGTTAATAAGAAATAGTTAATAAATCAACTGAACTGAAACCACGAGAGCCAAGACACTGACCTTCAGAAAACGGAAGAAGAATTGGCATATACATTATCTGAATCCTTTCCATTTGAATAAGAAGCGTTCAAAATTCATCCAAAGTCAATGATTAATTCCAAGGCTAATTATTTCCTGGATTTCATTAGCAAATTAGGGAACGGCTGTGGAAGAAGTCAACCTGCTCTTTTATTCACCATGTTGAAATGCGAAATGGAAATGAATAGAGACAAATTTTCTAAAGTTAATATTGAAGTCATGGGCGTATATAAGGGGGAGGCCGAGGGCCCCCCCCCCCCCCAAAAAAAGAAAATAAAAAAAAAAAAAAGTACCGTAATCTGAATTACTTTAATGAATCATGCATTTATGCAATAATGAATTCAGCATTCAGTGCAAATTACCCTCTGAATATGAGCAGCAAATATAAAGTATCATGGGGTGTCTACTTAAAATTACTTAACCTAACCTTACATTAATCTTGACCCCCCCCCAAAAAAAATATATTCTATATTCGCCACTGATTGAAGTCGAAATTGTTTGTTTTAGAAATTTATAAGCGATTATCCAATTCTCAGTTTGGTTAATAGTTTTTCTGGGAATATTTTTGTTAGATGATCATCAGAAGCTCAGTGCTGCCTCAAAAGAAAAAATGAACAATAAAAAAACTAACTAATGAAAAATAAAATGAGAAAATTCATGTGCCAGCCATTCGCCGGTCTCAATGGATTCCCGTGCCCTCTTCATTATCTAGTACTGCACTTAAGTCATTTCACTCCAATTTAATTTTAATCAAATCAAAATACGCACAAATCTAAAGAATTACGTTGCACTGCTGAAGTTTACGCAATAGAAATCACTGTCGTTACAGAATTAATTGTTTCCTCTTTCATTTTTATTTCCCAATGGGAAGTTTCTTCATCTTAAGGAACCCCGTGATCTATTTTAATATAGCTTTTTGTAATTTCTTTTTTCCGTACGATATTAGAAAGTAATGCCAATGAGGATTTCGATCGGCGCATCAAGGATCAATGGAAACAAGCTTCGTTACGACAGCTTTGTGGATATCATTCTGCTGTTATTAGCGTTGGTCACTTGCCTTGTAGCAACAGCACTAAATTATTTCAAGTGAAACTGTCTCGCAAATGACAAACAGTTACTATCATTTCGAGTGAAAAATATTTTATTAACTTTCGACCGATGTCTTTTCGACGTCAAATATTGACATTTCTAAATATGTAACCTTAAATAGCTTTTCTCTCCTTTCGAAAGTCATCATCTGAATGAATATCAATATATTGTGATTATTTATTAGACAAAAAGGAAAAAACACCACCACTCGAGGTCTGCTTGTTCCATCAGAGGATTTTTGTGCTGGAATTCGTTACTCACAGACAGATCAGTTGAAGAAGACAAATTGCATCTTTAGTTTTTCCACATGGGCCAATGATGACAGCAGAGCAAAACAGAGAAAAACTCACTCTCACGTTCAGAGAATTCTTCTCTAACAAAAAAAAAATCGCCTTTGAGATTGAATGACAGTCACGTGACTTAGAAAAACCTTCAAAGCCATTCACTCTACGAAAATTGAAACATCTTTGCAAACAAAAAAATAGAGAAACATTTTAATTCACTAACATTCTTTTTATACAGTCCCTACACGCTATACAAAAGCTATAAAAAAGCATATGAATAGTAAAATTCCTTTCTTTCTTCAAATTAAACAAGGAATAAAAAAAAAGATGTTTCTTTCTTCCTATGCTTTTGGTTGAGAGGATATTTTTATTTTAATTAAGTGCAATAATAAAATTGAATGATCATAAGTAATCAAATAACGATTAAAAAACAAAAGATAAAAAACGTATTTCCGTTAGAATACAGAAAACTATTTTAAGAGTAATCATTAAAAACTTGTTACAGGTCTTAATAGTAGAGGGAGCCACAATCGCTGAAGCCGTCGACCGATCATTACTTCTACCAAAGAAGGACATAAAAACATCCCATCTTCAAGAATAAACATTTTTATGGAAATGAGATGAATTTATATCCTTCCATCCAAAGGAAAAAAAACAAAGTTCAACTAAAGTCCTCCTAGCGAAAGAATGACTCTGACCTTGAACTACAACAATGATCTCTTAATCATTCCAGAACTGAAGTTTGTATAGAGAAACTATTCACAATCGCCAATCAGAAGCCAAGCACTTTCCCGCCATAAACACTGACATATACAATCGATTCAAATTCTACTATTGCGACATCTGGTGGCCACGGTCGTTCTTTGGTTTGCCCGATAGTAGTCGTGAAACTGAAGTAAGCAGACGTGTTTCCTAACGAAGGGAAAAATTATTAATGTTATTACTTGTATTTATTTGCGGGTTCATTTTGTGGCGCCTTTTCGGAGTTCGATTATTCAAACACAGGATATCCTTTTCAGAATTTTACAACATCTGCCAAATACCAACAATATCAATAAATTTTCCATTTGCTACGGATAAATGAAAGCCTTATATAAGAAGCTATTTTATTAAGTTGTCTAATCATATCTAACAGCGCGCAAATGAAATAGATTACTAAAAGGATTAATATGCACAGTTATCTGTAAATGTCTGGACGGGGATTCACGTGGAAACTGTTTTTCAAATTTAAACGTTAAAGCGTCTCTGGCCAGTAAAAAGTTGGCTTCAATCGTAACTCGGGAAGGAAATTCAATGCACCTACGGACAGACTTATAAAGCACATAAGTTAATGCAATTTTTGCAAGTTTGTAATTCCAGAGCACTTACATGTTATTTTTATTTTCAATTCAGTTCGGACAGACACACGCAATCGATATTTTCGAGTTTATTACAAAATGTCTTAGTAATTAGGATTTCAATAACAAATAATAAAAGTTTGCAGGATTGGATTTTACGATGTCGTAAATGTGCGAAGTGAAAATAATGCACGTTTCCAATTTCTCAGTGATGGCGAATTATTGCGGTGAAACTGAACTACAATTATCGGAATAGCTATGATAAATACATAGCAACGAGATTAATAATCGAGTTTTGGTCAAAAAACAGAGACGTAAATATACTGTGCACGAAAATAAATATGGAGTGTATATAAATATTATATATAGCTTGGAAGAGCTGAAATTTAGGCTTCTTCAATATCTGTATCACCTTCTAATTATGCTATTAAAAAGGTGAAAAGGATGCAATTATTAAAAGACAAAAAAGGTATGCGCTTAAATTTAGGTTCCAAAATGTTCCTTAAATTAAAGTATGAATTCTAACCATGCAGAGATGTTTTGACACACGATTGACATTATATGGCAGTATCATCCAAAAAAAAACAGACAGTAATCTATCACAGATGAGGAAATTACTTCTAACTTACGTACATTCTTTTTCCTGAAATAGGAAAAAAAAAAATCTTTTCTATGAAGGACGGGTAAGCGTCGGATCGGCCTTCGACTTCAATTTGGTTTAGATGATGATCATCCTTGCCTCCTGCCTCTGACGAAAAAAAAACCCAGCTACGATGTTTTCTATAAATAATAAGATTAATTCTCGGCAATTTTATTCTTTCTCTTTCTTCATTCTGTGTTTGCTTCTCTTTTCTCGGATACAATGAAAGAAACTGCTTTCTTCTGCTGTTCAACGAAAAAAGGAACCCCAATGGATGCCAAGAACCTGGTTAGTAATAAAAACAGTAATAAAAACAGTAGGATGTTAAACAGTAGCTCCAAGATGATAGCAACAGAAAACGTTGCTTTAAAACTACTGAACTGTATCGTAGGGAAGATGCCACTAATGTCTACTGATTTTCAGAAATACTATCTTCAGAGAGACAGACATCATATTGAAAGTTAAGTATTTTAATTTCTGTTAAAAGAGCAAGACGATATCTTTAAGAATATTTATTTTCCCTTATCTGAAAAGGAGCTCAGCAGAAGAAGCAGGCAGCCAAGGAATGCGGGGGTGTGGAGGAGAGGATTACTGCGCATGCTCAAGTCAAGTGAAGGATGAAAATAGCTTAATTGATGCTTTGAATAACTTGGGAGAAGAATTTCACAATGGGGTTGTTTTTTTTTCTTAAAAGAAAAAGTTTTAAAAAAAGTGGAATTCGAAAAAAACATTCAAGTAAACAGAGAAATTTCAATTAGCAATGACAATTACAGGAAATTAATGGAACGAAATAAGTTAATTACAAGTTGCTCAGCGGAAATCATTAATTTTAATAAATTGTTTTTTTAATGGAAAATTTTAAACGAAAAAGAAAAAAGAAAAATAAATAGACCAAAGGATATAGGTAGCTTTTCCAGTTGTATCCAGATGAAATTTTTATAATGTTTAAATGGAGAACATCTGCCTTTTAGAAACCTTTTAGGACTAATTAAAATTTTATCTGAAGAGCGAATACCGAAACATGTCTCAAAAATCAGTTTCACAAAATAGAAGATCAAAATTTAATAAAACACTTGTGATTCTATTCAATTGCAGAAAATTAAATTCTTTCCGTCCATTAAATGCATCCGTATCTGTAATCGTAGCAACAACTTATCCGTGGAAGCTGAAATTTAAGAGAAGTATTTCATATTAACTTCTGGGTATGATTCCAAAGGGTCTTTGGACTTCTTGATTTCTTACTGAATTTTCTATCTGCTTGAAAAAAAACAATTTAAATCCCAAATACTTATCTAAGTCTAATTTTAATTTTTAATATCATTGCACGCGCAAATAAAAATGGATTAATATGTATTCTTAGACATCAATAAAAAAATTTCTAAGGCATTTTGTTTTTCAAATCATTTCCCGTAAGGGAATAGGTAATAAACTTTATCTATAAACATGCATGGAACTTTCAAGAACAGTAATTCACCGGTTCAAAGGTTACTCTGAGCTCCAGATTAATTTTATGAGTCCAAATTCCTTAGGAAATTAAGTTAAATCTGTAAAAAGACAATGTCTTTGCTACCCTTTTCATTTGTACATGAAACCATCAACTTTACTTTCATGTTAATCTAATCGTGAATCTCGAGCCACTAATGGCCTTTAAGAGAGACGAGCGAAACATTTTGCAGGTAATACCCGTGGAAAGGTGTGAAATTCACGTCGGGTGCAGCGGCTCGGGCAGACGGCAGCTGCTCGCACAACCTAAGACCTGGCCTTTATGGATCCACTGCGCTGGGGTAGGTGGAGGAGGAAGAAGCAGAAGCCCGCCTGCCTCCATCCCCCGTCCCAGCATTATTATTGATCTGGCAAACTGAATTACTACGGCAAGAAAAGCACCCAGCAACGAGGCATCTTCAAAAGGGATGGATGGCGCTGTCACTGGACCCATTATGAAGAGTCAATAGACAAACACTCACTGAAAGAAGAAGGTGCTGCTGTGCCATGCAAAACAACCAAGAGGATTTAAGATACAGATCGAACAACCAATTTAAATAATAATAATAATAATAATAAAAAAAGTAGCTCAGTCAAAGCAAAGCTTTTAGAGAACTGCTTCTTTGTTTTTGATAATGTAATTTATTTTGGCGGCGACCTAATAGAAACAAAGCATACGTAAAATCTTCAAATCGGATAGTTATTTGAAAGAAGGCTGTACGACCTCTCTGTAAGACCTCTCTTCAGGTGAAGTAACTACAAAAAGATCCAACCCAGCGCCGGGAATCAAACTTTGGTCCTGTGGTTGTAATACAACCATCCTGCCAATTTCATTTCCACAGGCCAGACAGTCATTTCTTATTTTGTTTAATTAATTAATTATAATTATAATATTTTAAATTCTTTCCTCAAAAGTACCAAAATTAATCGAATTTTATTATAATTTCTGGTTGCTAGAGCTTTCGCCTAAAACAGAAAAACTCCATTAACAGAAAAGGGAAAAAAAAATCGATAACAAACAGAAGACGAACTTCCTCAAAAGAATTCTCATGGGAGATCAGAAATATCCTTCTGAACTCTTCTGATTTCAGTTTAATCTTGTTGTCTTTTCTTTTCTTTTTGATGGTTGGATTGTGGAGACTGTTATCTTTTGTTTGAACCAGTCCGAAAAGCTTTTATTCAAAAAAAAAAAAAAAAAAAAACGAGAATCAGTATAAGTGCAAAAGAAACTTCTGTTTCACTAGTTGCGTGAATCTACACTTGTCTAGAAACGATATTGATATGACTTAGTCGAGTGGTTCGAAGGGAAAACTGCCGGGTTCGATTACCGGCGGAGGCGGAAGATTTTTCGTCTTGCTGTTTTCCCTCCCGACGGGCCATAGGGTTCACCCAGCCCCTGTGTAAAATGGGGACCGGGATTCTTTCCCATGAACTAAAGGCAGGCCTCAACTCAATCCCGTTAGTCATGGACCGCAGGGAGCTTTATCTCCGGTGACCCTAATGCTGGGCGAACACGTACCAATATGCGGCAATATTGGTGGACAATATTGGTCATTTTCGTTGGTACCAACCGTTTCCAGCAATAAAAATGAACAATATTGCCCAATATTGCCCATTGGCGATTGTCGGAAAAAAAGGAACAATTTTAGTTGGCGAGAAATATTGCTGGTGAGCGAGCGAATCACATGAACGGATGAAATCACGTGACAATGGTGACGTAGAAGAAAGGCGGGACTTTGAAAATCGGAAAATCACTCACTCACGCCGGCCATTTTGTTTGAGAAAACAAGGCTTAAAATCAGCAAAATGGGTCGGCCCAAAAAAGATAATTCAAACAACAACATTTGGTCAATTGATCAGGAAAGACTTCTCATTGATTTCTACAGAGGGACGGCGTTTAATACTATAGCAATTCTGTACGGAAACACGCTCTCTCTAGCTCTCCCTAGTGAGAAACGCCGTAACCAGGCCAATACTCGTAAAGGAAAACCTGTGTGTTCGCGCACAATACCAACTGCCAATATCAATAATGACCAATATTGTCCACCAATATTGCCGCATATTGGTACGTGTTCGCCCAGCATTAGGGCCACAACGGTCTATAGTGAGATATTTTAACAAGATTTACCTCAATTTTTAATCGCTTCAATTTCTGGAAATCATTTTCAGGTGGCTAAGGATAATATGGATTATATTTTTTTTCCTATTACATCACCGTAGCAATCAGCATTTCGTAATTCATTAGCGAATTAATGAGAAAGAAAAACATGTCGATGTCGTTATTAGCCATGAGAGAAATGATCCCTATCAACCCTGCTCAGTAACTAAATTTTATTTTAAGCTATCTCTCATAATCTCTCTTGTTTATATTCAGATAAAATTTTTCTAGAAATTATATGAAATTCTTATGTTACAAATAAGCCTAATTCTCTAAATCACCAGAAATCTCATTAATTTTTTCTTATTTTGAGAATTAAAGTGATCACAATTCAATTAAGTAAAAAGCAAAATTTACTCAGATTGCAAAGCAACCATTATTATGGTATGTTTACGATATGTTTAAAAGACAAATAATGTTTGGAATGTTCGTTCCGGTAACCTCCATGGATAGAGATTCATAACTAAAAATCAAACAAAGCATTTGCCATATAAGCTTTCTTGGTGCTACTGAAGCCATCCACCATTAGTAGGGACTTCACGAAGATTGCCTACATGCGTCTTCGAGATCTCAATTATTCTTTGAATTCTATGCAGATAATAATATTAGTGTAGTTTTTCCAGAAGATTAGATTCTTACTTTCACCTTTTGTAATGAAAATAAGAAAACAAAAGAACGCCTAACAGGATTTCCGATCATTTCAAAACATTTTTCCTTTAATGTTTACAAAAATTCAAGAAAACTTCTTCAATTTTGCTTTATCCTGATTAAAAGAAATTTTTCATAAAACACAGAACGTAATTTCCTCACAGCATAATGGGAATATCTTTGGAGGAATTCTCTACGAAATTAAATGTCAACACAAGGATAATATTTATCTGAGGTTCACTTTTTTTTTTCTTTTTCTGAAACACTTTACACTAAAAGAGGGTGAGGGGAATGGGTTGCGTCTTTAACCGCTGCTACTTAATTCATTGCTGAGATGGTCTTTCCACAAAAGATACCAACAACAATATATTCTTCAGCTAATGTCTGTGGCAAAAGTTACTCGGGAATTCCAAATGGGAGAAAGGGACAAACTTCTACCAAATGGAATTCACGTTCCATTAGCAAGGAAATTTCCCCGATGGTTTTCCTGAATTTATATTCCATTCTGCATTCCATCACAGAAAAAAAAGCGCATACACAAGTAAAAGAAAAAAAGAAAAGGCATTTTAATAAACTGCATCTAAAAAAAAATAATAATAAAAATAATACTAATAAATAATAATCTGCATCTAAAAAACAAACAAAAAAGCAGTACCAATAAAAGAAATTGGAAAGTTAATAAAATGCATTTAGCATTGGATGACTTGATAAAATGTATTACTTTATTTATTATTTATTTATTCCTTGTGTAGCGATGCCCGTGAAAAAAAAACTATAACTTCTATTTGTATGTTCTCCCTCAGCCATCAACTTACTCTGAAAAATATGCTTCCGATCGGTTAAGGGCGTGAGAATATACAGGAAAGAGGTATACGCGCAGCAAGACATTCACTACGTAGATACTAGCCTGCTACAGTCGCTTCGCTCCGGAAGCCTTGCATATGTATCACCACATACATCGCCTTATACAAGTCAGGTAACTCCTGAGCTAATCGTGGTTTACGCCTGCAAATAATCTCCTTAAATGAATCATTGTCAACCAAATCATAGCGCGATTTAAAACTGCGCTAGCATCATCTATAGACAGTTTTGGGAAGATCATTCAGATCTGTGTTGCCGTACAAACAATCGTATCCCGTGGGAACCACTTGATCGACTAGGATGAGAAGTAGCTTTTATCCTACTCTGTATCATAGACTATCTGAATGCAAAATTTCATTCAGACCGTTGCGGCGTTGAGGCGTGATTGAGTTACAAACAAACTTACAGATATTCCGTTTTCTAACATTACTAGCAGAAAGATCTGTTCTTCACTCGGGTTACAAAAAACAAAAACAAATGTCCTGATATGGATGATAAAGAAATTGCAATTGCGAGATCACTTCGAAACTTTCCCGGTTGATAGAAAACAAAACAAAAAATAACTCAAAAGGTCTGATCTCATTACAAATCTTTATCTATCCCGAAATCCCCGTAGAAGTATCCTTCAACCATGTTTGTCCATCCATTCACTGCTCTCCCGTGTTAACCCAGTTCCAGGTTATTCGAATTTTGTGCGGGGGGTGGGTGTCCAAGATAGCCCATTTTTTCCGCAGGATCCTAAAGAATAATTCTGCACAGTTTGGTCCAAATAGATTAAAGGACCTAGGAGTGTATAGAAAACAAATAAACTAACAAACAAACAAACAAACCAAAAAAAATCTCCTTTATAGATATTATTAGGTAGATAAATTAGAATATGTAGATAAAAAACAGAATATCGGAAAGGAGTCGCGCTATGACTTTAGTTTTTATAGTATACGTTCATTAGGCAAAGCAGAACAAATGATTAGCAGCTCGATGTCATGCGTACTATGTGCGTCGATACAGCTAATAATCGGTGTGGTCACCTCTAGTATGTGTCACCTGCTATACGCGCCATAATATCGAATCAAATAGTGTTTGAATGGTGTCCTGTGGAATGGCCATTCAGGCTGTACTGACCCAATTCAAAGTTCATCAAGAGTTGCCGGCGTTCTGTTGCAACGCTGCACTTGTTGTTTCAAATTGTCTCACGAGGATTTGTACGGCTGAAAAATCCGACGACTTATCCAAGTACGGCAGAAGTTAATTCTGCAGTATGCGGTGTGGCATTGTCGTGCAATATGGCTCCAAGGACGTTCTGCAGGTACCAAGAGCGAACGATCGTAGAATGGTATTGACGTAACAGGCACTCGTTATGGTGGTATGAACTCTCACGAGAGGTGATCGTACAGCACCCCAGACCATAATTTCTCATGTTAATGAGAAACGCCTGGTGAGAATACTATACACTCTTTCCGATGCGTATCCCCATATTATCTGATGCCCTCTCGCCTATCGGATAAAGATTAGGCCATTATTTTGTTCTAAACAGAAGCATGATTGGTTGGAAAACACGATATTGTGCCATTCGTTACGCCACTTCGTTCGTTCGATTACCATTACAGCTTGGCAGCTCAAAAGTTGCCTGAGGAGAGGCCGACGAGCCTGAAGTCCGAACTGTAATGAGCACCGGCTTGTTGTTATAGCTGATGCGTCACAGTTCGCGCCACACCATTGATGATGTAGATCGATCATGCAAAGACATCCTCATGAGATGATGGTTGTCGCTTCCCTTCGTGTCTTCTTCGTACCTTTCCTTACTCTTTCCACGATGATATACTGCGCCCCATACGTTTGGCAATCTCCCGGAGGGAAGCATTGTAGTCTCTCTCATGCTGATCATGCGGCCTCTATCGAATTCGCGATTATATTAGACTACGACGAGGCCTCCTTACACACTACTGATCAAGCTATGATATTCCAACGAACCACGCGGCGCTTTCGCAGACCGATTTACTGTCTGTGACGTTGCATGATCTGATTTGCCTAGAAGCGGCATGTATTAACTAGGACACCGAGCTGCTAATCATTTGTTCTGCATTACTTAATGAACGTATCCTGTAAAAATCAAAGTCGTAGTTCAAATCCTTTCAAAGAGTTCTGTTTTTATGAACAGTAGTGTAAGGAATTTCTACTATCTTTATTTATTATTATTATTATTAAATAATTTAATTACGTAAAAATCCTTCCACTTTGAATGGTTATAATATAAAGAAATATTTAACGTGTGACAATATCATAATTAATTCCGAAATAATTAAGCCAACGCACAAGACTAGGTTAAAAAAAAAGGCACATATAAAAAACACAAATACAACCAGTTTCGATCCTGACAACTGGGCCTTTTTCATATCTATTCGAAAAAGGCAATGACGGACCTTTTTAGCTTAGGTTAGTTTAGATTTTTGGTGTTTTATCATTGGTAAAGGTTAAATGTTTAAAATAATATCACCTTCTAAAATGAAAGGTAATTTTCTTCATTATCTCAGAAAAAAATACTGAATATCCATTTCATAGTAAGCCTGATTGAATGTTCTATAAACTTTACTTTCCACTAATTCAGACTAAACCACAATAAAACTCTGTCTAAACCAAATCGTAGTCCTGTATCAGTGGCGGGAAGTTGAGTGGTATCAATGATGACAACTCTACGTGTTGTCCTGAAAAGTATCAATGACAGCCAGGTTCTATTCCAGTTAGAAATATAACTTTAATTTCTTGGTGCTGAAATTACAACTTTAAGTTGTAGATCTTAGTTGAAAATGATGTCATGAAATATTTATGGGATGGTCCTGACACAACGGCCTTGAAAATAACATTTAAAAGCCAGACGACCTTTCCTTATAGAAAAATGTTTCTCTTCACCGTATCTGCAACATAGTCCTTGAAGGTCAATTCAAAAGTCTTTATTAACATCATCTATAGCAGGAAACAAAGATTAAAGAATAAATTTACAGTAGTATACAATTGACCTTGCAGGTATCTCACTGCAGTACCTCGCAGCTCCCCAGGTATCTCACTAACTCAACTTGTATCCGTGTCACTAGTTTAAAACTGATGGTTAAATACTGTCCTCTATGATTTTTTCTATATTTTATGCAGTTGAGTTTATGAATCACGCATTAATTCAATTTAGCGAGTTCGTGGTATCGATCATAACAATTTATCCAATGTTAATTAAAACTTCATAAATTTAATCTATATTATGAGTTTCCGCGTGGTTATTTCTTCATAAATAGCAAGAAAACGCTTTGATCTTGATTCAGTTACGCACAGTATGGCCCAAAACAAACGACAATGAACAATTCGACCACATGAAAGGTGGCACTGCGAGATGAACATGTAGGCGATTGCTGTATTCGGAACAGGAATGATTGTGGATGTCAGATTAATCAGTGTTGCTTTGAAAATGGTTTAACTACCGAAGAGAAAAGTGTTCATTGTGGAAGCACTATTTTCGATCATACGGAACAGGCCGTTGCAATGGACCTAGCCTGCTACAAGTTGCTACGGAATTTCGGGAGTGTATTAACCGTCCAACATCCAGGAACAAGGTTATGCTATCTGTCGTCGATAAATTCCGTCGAACCAGAAGTATACTCACACAGCGGAAAGGTTGCATCGGCCTTTCCGTAATAGTGACAACGAATGAAAAATCACTCTTAGGGGAATCGAACAACCGTTCTTCCAGGACATGATGGGCAACCTACGCAACAGGTACGAGTATCAAATTGAACAGTTATTTGTGAACAACCACAGTTTATTATGCTTTCGGTTGCAGCGTTTTCTGTTCAAAACGGTTCAATGTCGTTTGTTTTGGGCCACTGTATGATCTCTTTAAGACGTTTCTCTTTAAGACATTTGTAGCCTTGTAGAATTCTGTTTGGGAATTTCATAGTTTGAAGTATATCGGGACAAATACTTAGAAACTTGAAATACTTTTTTGTTAACTTCCAGATTTCCAAATGTCTCACTTAGAACAGACGAAATTCACGAAGCAGCCAATGTCCTAGGATGCTTTAAGATTCAAAATTCATAACAAAAATCCCCCAAAACCTGAGGATTTTGTTAAATTTACCTCTTAATTTTTGTTAAAATTTCATTTTAGTTTTAGTTCCGTTTTCCATTATGTCACAAACTTGATTCGAATACTAAATGTTTAAAACTTTGGAACTTTACAATGGGCTCTGAAATGGCTCTGAAAGGCGCTTGCATTTCGCACAAAAGGCTAAATGTGTACTTCATCTCATGTGAAATTATTTAGAAGCACGTCTACGATTCTCTTTGAAGACAAGATGCTAATGATAAGCGTCAATAAAAAAGGAGAAATAGATAATTACAAACTTCTTCGGTTCGTCATCAAACGGAAGGAAAGAAAATTCACAAATTGTAACGTATTTACTTAAATTCCCTTCTTACGCTCGAAGATTTTATTGTTTTAAAGCCTTTTTAAATTAAAAAAAAAAAAAGAATACCTAACGTTAAGGAAAATATACTATAAATTGTTTAGGCAACTTCTTGTACGCAGATGAACTTCAAACAACAACAACAAAAAATCATCATCTCGGTTTGCGACAAAGCAGAAACTATAAAAAGGGACTAAGTAATGGAGGAAATCTTATTGGATGAAGGAAGGTATTGTTTCGTCGCCCAATAAATGTCTATCAGTTGCTGGACGGAAGCCAAGGGAACTGCTTTTTAACTGCTTTAGTTGTTCCAATGACTCCAGAACAAAAACACTTTTAGCACCTGAACAGCAAACATCATCAACAACACGATAAGCGATAACGTGACATCACAAGGGGTTAGAGCTACAAGATTTACGGCAGAATCAACTTAAAGCAATTGGTAAGAAGTTCACTATTTCAGCGGGAAACGCAGTGCGTACTACTTTTCAGATATCTACAAAATGCAATACTTTATTTCAGGGTTATTTTTATGTCCAATATTTCAAACACAATATGTCATTTCAGTGTATTAACAAATGTCACAATTGAGAAAATGAGAATCCTAAGGAGGAGGTGCTATTTTTTTTGTGCGGAAGTTGCAGTGAGGCAAGAAAGTGATCTAACATAGCCAAAGAATTATGAGTAACTTCCTATTTCCGCCTTGCAACTTCTTAAAATAAACAAAGTTCTTCCAATTTAACTATTAATGGTCATAATGAAGCAGATCTATTTTTGGCTTTTCTTCGTTAATCGGAATTTAAATTCAAGTTACAATTATTAATTAGATTAGTAATTCCCAATGTGAATAAATTAAAAAAAAAACAACATGAAAATATAATAAACAACAAAGATTCTAAAATACCTAACTATTGAAACATATATGCTACCAAATTCTACTTAACCATAACAACACGAATAAAATAAGAAATTCCAGAAAGAATTTTACTTTCGAATGTTGCTGGAATTGTTTATATTTTTTTTTTCCATCATAGTCATGAAACCATCACATTGTCTTCGTAATTCCAGGTTTTAACATCCAAAGAATAAAATACAACTTCAAACCGTTTCCTTTTTTGAAAACTGATTAAATCCAAGCAATTCAATGAAATCAAAGAGTGCACAAACTTAAAAGTGGATTGAGATATGCACTGTTAAAATATTAATAGAATTTTTTTTTGGGGGGGGGGTCACCGAGACATTAATTTTTTTAGTTTTCCACAGTAAACGAACGAAATCGATAAAGAAAATTTCTTCACACAGAAATTCGCAAATTTACGACAGATAGATCAAAATCACCATCGATGTAAATAGCACCGTCAAGTTTCAGGAAAACCCATTCTTGTCTCAGAAGTTATTGGAATTGACAGGTTAAAAAAAGGGGAGTTTAATATTGCTTAGATTAATGATTTCCTAAAGTTTTTTCAGCTTTCAGTATTTCAAAGTTAAAAAAACAAAACAAAGATTAATAAGTTTCTTTGTTCTCTGAAAATCGATTGTTAATCGTTTGTATTTTAAAGAGAAAAGTTTCACTTGGGGATAATTACTTGGATGATATTAAGTAACTCTTCATTTTCTTAGTAATTCTATTTCGTGATTCGTTACACCAACAATTACTTAACAAACAATGTTTTCAAATAGTGAGTTCTGTGTGTGTGTGTGAAAAGACGGTAGAAAAACACCTGAGGCTCCTTGCACTTAAAGTAGAAACAGATTCATTCCTTGTATTCTAAAGAAAGAGAAGCTCTAATGCCACTGGAACCAGCGAAAGGGTTTTTCTTAAAACGCGGAGCAGATTTAAAGAGGAAAAGCGATCTGCAAAGATATTTGAGGCTAAAAGATACAAGGGAAACGTAAGAAGAAAACTAACTAACAAATTAATAGCAAACAGTGAATTTCTACGATATTTCACAGTGCATTACAATCTATTCATAATCCATGTGAAACCTGAGCTGCTTTGATTTCATTAACATCAAATGGATTTAAATTAACAACTGCTAGGTTTCAGCAACAAATTAACAAGTGTTGTTAAGTTACAGATTAGTTTCTAATATTCACTGGTGTTGTATTTGCACAGAGATAGACTGATTATTAAAAAGAAAGAAAAAGAAAAAATCTCAATAATTTGCGGAAAGTAGGCTTTTCGTTCTTTTCAAGAGCTCGTCATTGAACTTTATTTCCAAACGAGTTTAATCATCTATGACTCTTTTCTATGACCACATAATCAGTTGCTCCTTCTTCAACTTAACCTTTTTCACGACCTTTTTCACGTTGTTGAAGAAAACAAACTAGATAGTATTTAAGTACTTTTTATTATTTGTTGGCAAAAGATTTTTAGATATTTGTGGAAGCCTCAGCAAATAGCAAGATCTCTATTTGTACAGCGTCTTTCATCGTTTGAGTGGAAGCCCGTAGAAATCAAATTAAATCAAATATACTACAAGTTTAGCATTTATAGTATATACAACATTAGAATTATTCATTTACGTTTTTACCGGTCATTTAACGTTTTGTTTTTGTTTTTTTTCATCAACCTAAAATGACTTTCCTGAAAACCTACGGTGACTGTTTCACTTCAGAATAATAAAACTACCGAACAGCTGTCCAAGAGTTCCATTATTAATATCAGCCATCGGTCTGCTGAGACAATTTTTATTTACATATTGTCACAGTATTATTCTTTTCTAATCATGATGGAATGATATTTTTCAGCGGAAAAAAATTAATAATAATAATAATGTAATGACAACACAACAAAGAAATATTGGGTTCAGCGAAATGAACGACGAAACTGAATTTGCTTCATGAAAAAAAAAAATCATTTCTTTGGGTTGATAATGAATTCATTCTTGCAACTCACTGTAAAAAGAATATACTTTAACAAGATGGCAACTGAATGGGGTTTGAGACTCGTGGGACGCAGAGCCTTGTGGGAGTTGCAGGCGTTTCTTGTTAAAGTGAAAGGCTTTTACATCTGAAGACAGTTTCGAGTTTCAACAGTTTTATCCATTAGGGAAGGATTTGCATCCGCAAGAACAACGATCGAATGTCACGTGCAAACACTTAAGGAAAAAGCAAAAAATTCAACATCAGTTAAAGAGTTTTAAAACGCATAATTTTAAATTAAAAACAAAACACTTTAGAACTTCCTACTTATCATTCGTATACTCCTAGTAATCTGAATAAGTTCACTTTCTTTGTTTTAGCGAATTGCTAATTAAAATGAAACAGTATTTCCCAAACTTTTCTCTATTGAAACCCGTCATAAGTTTTTTAGCACAATCAAATTTATCTACAATATTTTTTTGTTTGCCTGTTTGTTTTGTTGGATTTTTTTTCTTTAAACAACTCTTACACAACATTCTTCACAATATACATTGAATATTAGTCAAAGGCTTGTCCTCGACGAGTTCCTAGACCCCGTGGAACTTAAAGTGGTACCGCCCACCTTGATTATCTATCTCAAAATAGTCATCTTAGGGACTATATAATTTTGAAACCATGGTTAAAATAAAATAATCGACTCGCAATTGAGTCAATCAATCAATCAATCACCTTCTTTTCAAGATTTCGTTACTTCTACGATTAGTATTTGCTCGAAAAGGGGAAATTGAGATTGACAAGGATTGTAACATTATCCTCACTGCACCCTAAAATGGAAGAAAATAGCGTAGTTTTGGATCTGTTTTGTTTTTGGTTTGGAAAGTAATCGTTTTGTTTTTAACACACCCCTTCCCCATTATGGAAAGGATACACCTTTCTCTCTTTTTTTTTAGATATAGGGATTTGAATGCGTCGTAATCTCACCCAAATTCCTTGGTATGTCTATGGTTAACGTAATAAAAGAGCAGATGAAGATGAAAAAAGGAATTATTCGAAATACAGTCGTAATTGCTATTTAACCAGATTAATCTTTTTCTCATTTCTAACATTCGCACGGCACTGCCTAGCTAAAAATAATGACTAAATTGTATTTTTGAAGTGTTTTCCTGATGGAAGGATATTCATATGTAACATCAAGTGGCCAATGTAGCTGTAGTGGTAATCTGATAGAAGAAAGAAGGTGTCATGTTAACGTACGTTTTCTTAACAAACATTTTCCAGGAGAGTTATAATGGAGCGTAACATTTTTGAATGTAAAGATCAACTGTGCTTTCAACATTGTCGGTAATTGCTAAAAGTTAGAAGCACTACAAGAGTCACTATTCGTGTTAAGGGCGAATTGCATAAAGTGTAAGGAGGCTTTGTTGAATTGTTATTCCCCTCTCCTAAGTTCAGTCATCTTCATTATTTTTTTGCATGGAATTAAGAAATAAACTTCAAGTACAAACCCATACAAAACGAGAAATGTAGTTCTGTAAAATGTATGATAAATGCAGAAAAAAAAAAAACAGAAAGTAAAAGAACAAAAGGGTTATGAATACATAAACAACATAAAGTTTTGTGAGATGAAAGCGTTATGTTAATCGAGAATTAAGAAAATTATTTACTGAATTCCAGAATAACCATATGTAGACTCAAACACATTTTTTACCGAATTCCTTTCAAATTCAATCAAAACCCGTTAAAGTGTCACAAAAGAGTCGCTGGCTTTCGATTAATATGAAATAAACTCAGTAAATTAATTCTGTAAAAAACAAAAACAACGGCAAAAGGCAAATTAACGTAACAATTACTTTCTTTTACCCAACATTAATGACTGTCAGACCGGCTTCTGGCAGAGCCAGTGTCAGTAAGTAATTCACTGTGTGTCTGCTGCTCTCCATAGTTATTCCGTTCGCTGTGGGGGATCCGCCTTGATTCTATTGCGAGGTCCTTTCGGAATCTATAAGGAGAGCAAATTGTATCATGGTGAGGGAGGTTCCTCTGAAATTGCAGTCCCTCGGCCCAAGATTTCGTCTAATGGAGACTTCACAAAGACTCTCTTCTGATTCGCTCACAAAACTTAAGAACAGGCTGCTTCTCTTTCTTCCTCTTCTCTAGGTTTTTCTTTTTTTTCTTCTCTCTCTCTCTCTCTCTCCCTAACTAAAAGCTTTCGACACAATTGCCGAATTCCCTCTGCCAGACACAGACTGGCTGTTTTGGCCTTCATTCAAATGCAATTGCTACGTAAGAGTCCAACACCCGAATTACGTTCAGATTGTCCCAAAAAACGGATTTTCTTCTAATCCCCCCCCCCCCCAAAAAAAAAAAGCTTCAGTTCGAAGAAATATCGATCAAAACTGCCAAGTTTATGCGGATTTCAGTCATTTTGACGAAAGGACAATTAAGTATTATAGAAAAAGCCCAGACAATTCGTCAAATAAAAAAAAAAATGTATTTTTTTAAATAACCAAACAGAATAGACTCCAACCAAACAGAAAAAAGACAAAAAAACAAACTTCCATAAAAAATGTAAATCAATTTTTTTTTTTTTTTTTTTTTTTTTACGTTTTTTACTTGTTTGGAATATAAATCTTTTAAATATTTTATAAATATTTAGCCAAACTTTTTGTAAAATAAAAGTTTGCTTTTGGCTAAAGGACTTCAATTTGGGCTTCCCACGAAGCCTAAGATCGAGAATATTATCTCCCATATTGAAGTTGGTTTATTAAACTGCCCGTCACCTTGGATTCGTCCATTCGGCTCAATGTCGGCAACATGGTTAAATCTCATATTCATCGGACCAAAGACTATTCAGTGCTTAGTCCTTTGGAGTTCGTGGCCTTCCACCAGTTACGACATAATTCCGATATCATGGTTGTTCCAGCCGACAAAGGGGAAATTGCAGTTGTTTTGGATAATGAGCAATATAATGAAATTGGTAAAATAACTTTCAAACTTCCCTAAAGGGGTGTACTTATTTTTGATGCAGTCTAAAGTTGCTCTCAATCTCATCAGAAAAGTTATTGAAGGATGGTCAGATGACATCCGAAAAGATTATTTGCTTCTTTCGGCTATGAGAGTTCTTCCAAAAATTCACGTGGATGTGAAACCGGATAACCTTTACCCCGTTCGCCCTATTGTCAACTGCACTTCGTTTGCTGTCAAGATTTTATCGATTATCATCTATAGTAAATTAAAAGCTTTAAATTTTGCTTCTTCATTCAGTATAAAAAACAGTTAAGAATTGTGAAAAAATTTCGTAATTTGGATTATGTCCAGGGTTTCACTTTCTTTTCGTTGGACGTGGAATCTCTCTTCAAATCTGTTTCTCTTGATTTGATTGTTAAAACATTTCGACATCTGAAAGTTAAGTTTTATGCGCATTTTTTTGAATTCGAGTAATATTAATAAATTGATGCCTCTCATTCAAGCATTGATTGACCTACAGATATTTAGTTTCAAAGGGGGTACTCTATTTATGGGTACTGCCGCGTCGGCCTGCTTAACCGAACTTTGTATGACATATATTAAGGGTATGATATTGTCCATCTTCGATTATGGACAGCTCCACATACCGTTATGTTGATGACCTTATTCTCTCTACTATGATACTACTCAACATGGCATATTGGACATTTTTTCCGACATTCATCCTGAAATCCAATTCAAAATAGAAAAGGAAAAAAAATCATAGTATTCACTTCTTAGATGTTCTTATTTCCAGATTAGATCACAGTTTCATTACATCCGTTTACCGAAAATCAATAAATACTGGCCGCATCTTGCATTTCAATTCCTCATGTCCTGTGTTCATTCAAGAATAACGTCGTCGGCATGGTGATATATAGAGCGTTTAGATTATCCAGCTCTTTAGCTGTTTAGATGCTGAGATTAATAACATTAGGGATAATTTGGCCTCGAATGGATATGTTAATGTTGTCAATCAACAGATAACCAAAGCATTACATTCTATTTTAATAAAGCCTCTCCAACTCCCACTGTATTTGTTTCGATTCCCTATGGGAGTTGTTTACGCTCTGCATTGTTTGAATGCCCCCTGCAGGTACATAGGACAGCTGCTTAGCAAGCTCCTTAGCTACCCGTAACCGCGACTTCAATTCTTTAACAGATATGCATGTTGTGAATCAGGGACATTGTTTAAATTTTCAATGCTCAACTATTAGTTGTTATGAGTCTAATAGTTTGCTTAGCAAATGCAAGGAATCTTTCTTCATATTTGTGGATCCGTTATGTTATAATGATATGCTTTCCGTCAACACTGTCTCTGATTATGGATTTCGTAAAAGGTTACTTTAACCTTCTCCCTTCCTCAGGTTTCTTACTTTGAAAAAAGTTAGTTTAACCCCCTAGTTCTCTTTTCTCTGCACTGGTTGGATTGGACTGCATTTTGGAGCTATGTTTTTTTTTTTTATTATTATTTTTTTTTTTTTTAATTTTGCTTAACAAGCTTGACTCCTCCCTCAATAACGGTCCAGCCTCTTCTGACTGTTGCTCCCACGTGAAGAAGGAAGTCGTCCCATTCGCTTGTATTTTATATATATTATCTCCTCTCATCTCCCTTGCATTTTAGTTGTGAAAGGCCGTAGAGCGGCCAAAACGTTATTTTATCTTAGATTTTTTAACCATATTTGTTTTTATTTTTTTAAGTTATTTGTTTGTTGACCTCTTAGTGACTTTTAAAAAAAAAAAAAAAAAAAAAATTCACACATATAAAATAGTTTTTCGATAAATATTTTAAGCTTTTTTTTTTAAAAAAAAAAGGCCTTTTTAACAAAATTAAAAAGCTATAGATGCAATTTATATCTAACAATGTATATTATCCGTTTCGTAATCTTTTGTATTAGCTTTAATAGAATTAAAATCATAATCAGTCGTAGATTTTCTTGGTCCACTGGTTAATAATGACAGTGATAAATCATTTTCAATAGAAAAAAAAGCATGATTTTTTTTTCTACAAGGTCTCAGATACATAAATAGCCTTAATTAGTAATTATGACTCTGATCTAATAGAAATGAAAACTCACAAGCTTTGTTAGCCACTCTACATAGTTACCCAAGAACGACTACAGCTGTATTTAGATGACTTTCATTGTAAGAAAATATTTATGGGGACATAATTCATTCAAAAAAATGGAAATTTTAAAGACAAATATTTACAAATATGCAGATACTTTTCCAAATTCAATTCTCAAATTTAAAAATAAAAATAAAAAGAACATTTTTGATTTAATTAAATCTTTTTCATCTTTCTAAGGTTTGTAAAAATCTTCATATTTTTCATTGATTCTTATTAGATAAAATTGATATATAAAAAATCACATATTTTGATGAAAAAGAATCTAAGTTTCTTCATACCAAGTGCAGGTTCAGTTTTCCAAAAAAGAAAGAAAGGAAGAAAGAGACGTAAGCTTAAACTTAAATATTATAATATACGACGATAAAATAAGTATATGATAAGAAAAGAAATATATAACGATTTTATTCCTTTTTAATGTCAAAAGAACCGTAATGATTCCTATTCTTTATTTAATTCATTCCTCCCATTGATTGAATTCATGTAAACACGTATTACAGCTTCAGTTTTAATAGATACGTAGATAGATGGATTTGTCTGTATAACAAGACGTGAAGTTACGATAGCAACAATTCATCGAGTCAACATTTGATATCTTGTCAACTTTTCTTGGCGTTTACCTTCCGTGGTCTTTTAGATTCTAGCTTAATTATAAAACTAAATATGTTTGCTTTCTAAGTTTTCCGCGAAGTTGGATGATAAAAACTTCGAAGATTTAAAAAACCAAAAACAAGAAAGGAATGAAAAGTAAATAACGGAGTGGAAGACACTTTGTGTGTTGGACCATGAGTAATGAGGAAACAGATGATCCACTTAATAATAGGTTGCCCCTCTACAAACAGCTGTTACACAGTTGGAAAACAATTCGTTTCTCATTAATCTGCCTTTTTCGTTCTCTTATCTCTGAAATCCATCTGCGCATGCGATCAGCTAAGAACCTTAGCTTTCTACTAAAGCTTAAGTTTAAAAGATGATTTAGTTTTTTTTTTGAGTTACAGGCTGATCACAGATGGATGGACAGACGTTAAAGCTGTATCTTAAAAATAGCTTCTTATAATCGTTTCTTTTAGAGAGGAACTTTTAGGAACTGTGTGTGACGCCGTCCGCCGCCAAACCGGGATCCGGAGCCCTATGAATCATTCTTCGTTGGACTGCCTGGACGTTTGCATAAAAATCCTGACCTCCGGTTTTAGGTGGTCACTGACCGGGTCAGGAAAAGAGTCGACTGTGCTGAGAATGGCTATGATATCCTCTGCCCAATTGGTCAATGTTCACTAACTCAATAGTCACAGAAAGGAGAGGGGGGCAAGACACACTAAATGAACTCAACGTGAAATTATCTAAACATCGCCTGAAATTATCTTAAACCGTTTGAATTACAAAGCTTCAATAAATGAGTTTTAACTGTTAGTCATTAGTAGTATTGCGTTTAACAACGCAAGCGTCTGATTGATATTGTACAGGATCACTTGGTTTTCTATCTACATTACACATCTACATGTAAAAGTCAAAATTTGTATGCTTGTATGTTGTCTATTTGTCAAACACTTTTACACCGTTTGACTGATCGGAACCAAATTTTGCATAGATACTCTTGACTATCTGCGAAAAATATATGCTACCTTGGAACCCAGTTAACCACCGCCAATGGGATGAAAAGGGGTGAAATCTCTGAAATAGCGCCGTTTATGGACCTGGTAGCGACAATGGGAACTACATAAATATTGTTTTGTAGAAGGTGGAAAGTTTTATGTGATAGGGTTGTGGAGACGGGGAGAACCAGGACTCCTCACCACCCTACCCCTACCCGGGCAACGCCGGGTACTTTAAGTTAAATTACTATAAAACTGTGAACTGATTTGTTTTCCCAAGCATTTTGAGGGGCGGGAGTTACAAAAAGGAAATATTTACAACATCCTGTAAACGAGTATAAAAGCGAGAGAAAAGATACCTTCAAATGCAGCAATTAAAAAAGAAAAAGAAAGAAAAAAAAAAAAAAACCTTTATTTAAAATGAAATTTTTTTCTTTAGAATAAAAACTCCTGGCTTTTGTAATTTCCTGTGAGTTTCCGTGGTCCTTGTGTTAAAATTAGGCTTAGTAGGAAACTCCATTAACACCCGGAACTTTCTAGAACTTCAACGTTTGGGTTCACAAGCACTTCCCAAATTCAAAAACCTGTTCACCTTCTTTTGAAAAGCACCTGAGAACCGATCCAAGTAACTCTTCAATGGGAAAAAGAATGTTTCTGTTCTATCGAATGAATTATTCCAATATTCATGTAAGGGCTATGAATACTTATGATCTTTTTTTTCTTCCTCCCTTCGATGCTTTTCATCTTCTAACTTCCTCCTTCTCGATAATGCCACGAAAGCCTTCCGGAATAGCTAAGTAAAGCAATTGAAAAACAACGACAGAAGAAATTTCTATTCAATAAACAAACTGTAGTTGGCGTGCCAGCTTTCGAATACCCTTCGTTTTGATAAGATCCAAAAAAGGAAGAACGTCAGTAAATGTTGAGCATTTCTTTGTTATTTGTATTAATGCCTTCGTGGATTTACAGTCGGATATTATTGCCCCTACTATTTTGAAGTCAATTTCTAAAAAAACTTTTAAAGATTAATTTTAGTAACACAAAAATTTTAGTTTCTAAAATTATAATTTTTAAGTTAACGCAAAAGGACGTTTTTTTTTTTAACCCCTACCTTTTTACTTCTTGGCCCGATTTCAACTAAAATCAATAGGGATCTTCTTAATAATAACCTACACCTACTTTTAAATTTCAGATTCCTAAGATATATAACTTTTCAGTTATCTCGATCAGCAGATGTCGCGCCTGGGTATTTCAATTTAAATTTTTTTCCGTACGGAATTTTACGTACAATAGACATACCAATAATATCCTATAATAGTTAGCATAGGGTATCATTAAAAACACATGAAATTAGCAGGAAAAAAAATTGCAATTTCTTTTTTTTTTTAATAGTTAATGTTTTTTGTTGGTATTTAGTTCATTTCACACGCCTGGCTGAATCTTCTTCCTCTTTTCCAGGTCAAGGTCCATAACTGCAGCCTAATCTTCCTGTCTGGCGTGACGTCATTCACGAACGGCCATTTGCAAAGGTTCTTCCGAGGAATAAACCGGTTAAGGCCTGACATTTGATAGCAACGAATAATTGTTTACGAACTGAAAATAAATTTCTTGGTATTATCATCATAGGCATGTCAGTTACTGTTAATAGTTCAATAAGTGATTAATAGATGGCGTCAGATATCCAGGGTTACAAAACATTGAATGAACAATTAACCTAGCGATGGAGTGAAATTAAAAATACATTTCAAAATCGTAACTATTTTGAAGAATCAATAATAATACATTTCACAAATAAATATTATGAAAATTAAAAAAAAAAAAAATAAATACAATAAAACTCACCAAAGCCTCTCTTTTCATTGCAATGAAAGAAAGATATTATTTCGATAGTTGAGCGTGCAATACCGCATGATAAGAGCACATAAAATTTTATTTATAAATAATTGTATGTATATATTCAATCATTTACACGGTATTTTGCCTGTACCTCCTTTTTCTATTTTACCAAAATAATTAACCAACTAAAGCTTCTCTGAAAATTACAGCATCTTTGATTACATTTCCTACTTTATCTAAAGTAATTATCCACCTTCTCCTCTTTATTGCTGATCCCTATCCTTAAAAGTGATAAAATATTGTGATGATTTTTTTTTATAAAATATTATGATAAAATATTATTGTGATGACTATATTTATAATTATTTTGCTTATTCTACTTTATCTTATTTACTTTTATATGTATTTTATTGTCCAATAAATTATAATCTAATCACTTGTAAATTTCAAATTATGACCGTTAACGATCTTTTATTTTTGTTTACTTTTGAATTTTAACGGCTGAGGGTTACCATAATTCTTTGTAATTGTAAATCTTCAATTAATTGCAGTTATTAATCACGTGTTATTTTAAATCCCCCAATGAACTGTTAAAGCCCTCGGCCAATATAATTACTCTATATAGCCTTTGCTCTCCCTAAATAAACAGAACCCAGTTAGATCCAACTTCAGTCTAATCTACTTCTTTTTCACAAGCCAGGACACTAACAAAAATCACCACAATATCATCTGTTCTACACTTGGCAGCTTATGGCAGAAACTGTATTTTTGCATCCATATAATTGTTTCTTTTATAAATAAATTTAAGAAAGATATCAATTGCAAGGCACAAAGCTAAAGTTAGGATTCGCACTTCGAGTTGTTATCGGGAAGAGACTGGGACGGACCGTTTCATCCTTATTAGGACTCCTCAGCCAGCCAAACTCCTCCGATGACAACCCAGAAAGTGCGCAAGGTGTTAGTATCCCGACTCTAGCACCCGAGAATGGGATCTCCCACCGAAGAAATCCTTTTATTCATAAATAAATTTATAAATCTAATAATTAGTTGTCTATTATTTTTTACTTAGGAAATAAAAATTGGAAATATTTTTTTCCCTCTATCTTTTTTAATCTCTTATTTAATTAAAACAATTAAATTCACAATTTTATAGTAAAAGTAAGCCAGCCCATACAACTTGCAAACTATCAAACGCTTGTCACTTTTAACACTACTAATGATTGACGCGAAAAACTCAGTTATTCTGGCTCAGTTATTATTTTCCGCCATTCAGCCTTTGAGCCAGTGCACAGTGTTTACCTTGAATCAGAAATCGTCGAGGGCATCTTATTCTTTCTCAGCGTAGTTCATTCAATAAAGATAAGACCTCAAACTTTAAATTACCACTATTTTCCTGTGCAATGGACACCTAACACCGGAAGTTGCTTGGATCGAATTTTTCCCAAACCCCCAAGTCATGGGGAGTTCGCGAAATATGACACATGGTGCTCCGACTCGCGGTTTTGACTGTGGATGTACATACACACCCAAAAACCTTAATACTTCTCTTGCCCATTGGATCACTAAAAATGAATAAGTTAATTAACTTTTTCTAGAAAAAAATAAATTATATTTACAAATTTTAAAAGGGATTGATATCGATAATAAAGATAAATCTACTTCCCTTTTAAATCCTAATTAAGAGAAAAGACACATTCCTTCCCAATACGATATAGTTCTGTACACATTATAACAAGCAAAAAACATTATAAATTTCCTACAACTGCAAATTTCTCAAAATCTTGAATGAAATGTAGTAAATAATCTAACAAATTATATAAATTAATATCCTGTAGTGATCAAAAATGGAAATGACCGAAAAATATTAGCAGATAAAACTGAATCTTTATATCTTTATAGTAGCGTCTTACGATTGTCTTTTAATATTTTTATTGAAATTTATTGTCAAACAACTGAAATGGCTCTGATACAGATAAAAGTGAAATGTCTTAACTGCAAGTATGTAATGTGATAAATATAGAATTGATGTCTTCAGATCCTGTTAAGTGACAGGAACTAATTCACTATCAGAAGTTCACTGCAGGAAGTCTGCATCTTTAAACATACATAATAGCTGTATAAGGAAGGAGTCACAGGTGCACACAGAACCTACAGTAGACACTGAAGCTACAGCAGTTGTTCTTTCAGTTTAGTTGAGCATTTGACTTAATTTGTACTTGTAATGTAAATAACGCTATAAAACATGTTCAAATTTGTTATATTAAATTTGCTGTTTTAATTTGGATTATTAATATTCCTGCTGAATAGAAGCAGCAACATTTAATACAGCTTGATAAGAAATTTCTAATCATGGATAAGCACGAATAAAAACGTTGACATAAATTTTATGATTTGATGTCCGATTTAAATTATGTATATAGGGTGGCCGGGGAGGCCCCCTACCCCCTATTATGTTATTATTATATTAAGAGGTACGGGAACTTCCCGGCCACCCTGCTATTACAAATATTATCAGTAAGTAACTACTGTATTGATAGTGAATCTCTTATTCTTATTCTTTATTCTTATCACAAATGACATTTATAATTAAGACTAAAACAGAATCCATATATAAACAGATGAATTTATCTCTTGTTGAATCCAGATGCACTTTCTGATGACGATAGCCTATGTTACAAATGCTTTAAGAATGCGACGAGGATAACTTGTTTTCTGTTAGCTTTTGATCTTTAAAGACAAATCTAAAAGGAATTAAAAACTTTTAAGATTTGAAGTAAAGAAACTATGGGAAGCGATTTCTTGGAAGAAAAAGTGGTTCGTATATATACTGATGCACCCTACCAAGAGTCAAACTTTCCCATACAGATACATTCAAGTGATAAGTGAAAAGCGAGGAATGACTTCCCGGTCACCCTGTTCATCTGTTAAAGCACTTCTGACTACAATTCAAAATTCCTTACAGTCTGTCAGCCTTGAAAACCGGATGGATCTGAAATGAAATTGATTTTTCTAATTTCTCATTTATTTTTACAAGATTTTTAAATACAATAATAATTAACGTAGTCTCTTTGAAGTTTTGTTTTCAGAATGAATAAATTTCATTATTTTTGAGAAATGCTTTTAAAAATACAATTTCAAAGATTTCTGATTCACAATATAGTTGATCCGATTCACAATATAGTCAACTGTCGTTTCTCTTGAATAGGTATGGCGTGGAATTCCCCAGTTTGACTCTTCCGTGCGAATGTCAAGCCGTATATCAATCTACAGGAAGTAAAGAGAGAAATGACGGAAAACCTAAGTGGCATATAGGGAGCCACGTCAAAGATGGAGGAAAAACGCCTGACTCTATTAATTGATAATAATAATAATAACAATAATAATAATTTATTAATTAAGAAATTTGAGAGAAAAACCTCAAATTCTCGTCTTACAAACGCCTTCACTTTTATAATATTATTGTTTACATTATATTTTAGGAAAATAAGTATTCTAACTAATAAATAAAGAACTTCAAACCTGCTTCTTTAAAATTTTCATAGTTAAAACAAGGTAGGGATAGCGATTAGTAAACCAATCACAGTGCTTCGCATCGATTTCTGATACGTCATTTATGTTGCATTATATCTTTAATTTCCTTATTATTATAAATGTAAATGCTGCGAATGCCAAAGGAGCAAATGTTGCGATTATTAATACTGTTGTGATTGTTGCTGAGCTGTACTGTAGATGTGATTGTTACGAATGCAAAAAGCGCAATTGTTGCGATTGTTGTGCGTTGCATTGTGGGATACTTGTCCACAGACAGACAAACCGGGGAAATAAGGTTCTTTCAGAAGCCTAAAAATAATAAGTAATAAATTTACAATAACATGTGAAAAAGTCTTTATGGTATAACTTTATTTAGTTATAATTGTATTTATAGTTATAATTGTATCTGTCGTTACAAACAATAGCTTATATTTTGCATTAAGAAACCAATAGCTTTTAAAGACATTTGAATAATCCTCTTGAAACTTTGGAGAAAATTTCGCGCAAAGTTGTCAGAAAAACCCAGAAGAAAAAAAAAAAAAAACCAGTTCAACCGAATCAATGAATTGTCGATGTCATTCAGTATATGTTACTCCGTTTACTAATCATGAATAATTTGATGGGATTAAAATGAAATGGAATAGAGGTGATTTCATGTAAATAGTCGAGGATTAATTTACGTTCAGAAAATGGAAAGTTTGGAGATGTTAATTGCATCCAGTAAGAATTACAAACACAAGGACAACTTTTCTTTGTACTAATTTCCTATGTCAGAAACAAAACAAAAGGAAAGAAAAGAAAAGCATGTAAAGCAAGCTGTACGTTCATTCAAGTACAAGTTGTTCAATACAAAAACTTTTAAGTCATTATAACAAAAATACATGCTGGTTAACTAAGAGATATTCATGTATTTTTGTGTATATTTATTTTAAGACAATAACATTTATAGCGTTTATGTCGAGAAATTATAAATTATGATTCCTCATCATCTTTCGTTGATGTGCAAATATTTGTAATGTGTGTTAATAAATGGTAAAAATTTCGATTTCTTTGCCTTTGCTTCGGTGCTGAATTATTTACAAGATGCTTTGCATTAAGTTTCAAGTCACGCAGAATCAAGTAAAAGAACCCTGTTTACTTTTAATTAGAGACAAAATCACGTTGGGTTGGCAAAGAAATCAAAGCAACTAAAGGTTCAGCTCAGGTGAAAAAAAAAATCCAAACTGTCTCAATAATAAACTGGACAAAGTTTCAAAGTTCTCGTTATCTTCCAATCAATTTTTATAAAAGAGTATCTGAAGTCAAATTAAATTACTATCGATAAAGCGCTGGATAAGGTAATGCTATAATAGTACATCTGTTTCGTTCTTATTGTAGATCGTCGACGAGGGTTAAAATTCATCAAGATGTCGTTGGGAAAAATAGAAAAATGATGCCAAAAAAAAAAAAAAAAAGTTAACTTACAACAATTCGCTAGCAGCATCAAATAATCATGGCTGCGGTTGACCACATCATTTGAATCCGGGTTGAATACAGAAGCCTGGATCTTTCTTTCTTCTGTGTTCGTTTCTTTCCACAGGTCCACTAGACGCTGCTTATAATGATTTAATGGTGTATCCTGGACAACGGTCTATTCCGCAAAATTGAGGAAATGCAATTAGGTCCATTGGAACCAAACCAAGCCAATATACTGGTAATATGTTTTAGAAAATCACTGGATAGCCTCAGATCGATATTGAATAATCCAACTATTTTTTTTTTTTTTTTCAGTACGAAGAATAAAGATTGGTCAATTGATAGTAGATTGCTCATTTAGCCTTCTAAATACCATCTATTGCAGAGTAGCCTAAACGTTTATAATGTTTTATTATTATTGAAAGCCACATCTTTTCAACCTTTGCCCTTGCACATAGACTGATGATCGAAAACAACAATCAACAATTCAATGTTGCACTGATGTTATAAGCTCATTCCTTTAAAAAAAATAAATGTATTATTCTTATTAAAATAACGAAGCAATTTAAGAAGCAATTAACCAACATTTTCCCTTTTTCTCAGTTTACTCTTCCCTAAAGTTGAATTCCGTTTACTGAAGTAAGATAAGAAAGTAACCAAGTCACGGTAATCAGTATGTAAATAAATCTGACTCTTCATATCTTGGAAAACATTCCTTATATCAATATTGAACATAAATACATCGACAGAACAAAGACCTTAATGAAAATACTGTCAATTACTAAATTTCCTTTTCCTTATTACATATTACAGATGAAATAAATGCACTCAAATCTTTTTACTATTTTATTCGTGTTAAGTTATTTATTATTGTACATTTAATTTGAACTTCGCAGCATTTTAATATTTTCGAAATAAAACCCAACAGTCATCCTTGATTAATAAAATACCGAAATTTTTCAAATGATCTTTGTTATATTTTTTAGTTAAGTTTTTAAAATGGGTAACACGTAATTCATTTTCCTCAAATTTATAATTCTGTTACTTATAATTTTATAAATAATTCCAAATTCCTCATTAATCTTACCATATAGATGTAAATATCATCTACAAATAATAGATGAAAAATATTAATAAAAAATAAAGTTATAAAAACTACAATGTATTTCAAATAGAGCGAACGTTGTCGTAACTTTGAAATTTCCCACCAATGAGAGACGACTGTTGTCACAGGTGCGGGACAGATTTCTCGTCCCGCAGACAAAAATTCAAATGTTTTCGCCTTCGTGATGTCCATTGTTGTATTCGAAAATAGCAAAGCAAAAAGAAAAAAAATTAAATTCGTTCTGGCCATTGCTCGATATAATGGGATGACTATACAATTACAGTCAACATTCGCTTTTGCTAATTTATAAACATAACATTAGAAATATCTCTACAAAGATCTTATTAAAAGAATTGTGTAAGTAATATTTGCAACTTCGGTATTTTCCTTAATTGAAGAAAAAACTCATTTTGCAGTCGGTTTGTTTTTCTTGTCACCTTTTGTCCTGAAGAAATGAGTCATCTTTGTTCTTAGTTATCTTGGAAAGATGCCAACCAAAGATTTTAATAAGAAACGGTTCCAATGAGGATTTAAGTCGTCTTTCACAGACTGCGATGGTTGGTGGCGTCTTTCACCAAATATTGTTTCCAATGAAATCATTCCGGATTTTTTTTTAAAATCAGAATCGACTGGAAATGCAGTTAAGACTAAACAAAATCACTAACCATTTAGTAGATACTTCAACTAACTTTTTATTGAATGCGTAACCGTAGTGTGTTTACAAAATTAAGGACTTATTTGAAATAAGAGATACCGTCCTTGAAATAAAAACTGAATTTTCACATTGATAATGTTGTTCACTAGAGCTGGCACCTTGCAAAAATAACTAATAAATGTGATAGATTTCGCTGAAGATGTTAATGCAGCTACTGTTGAACAGTCAATGAATAATGTTGTAGGCTCCAGTACTGCATTTGCAGTATCACGGCAATTGGAGGAATTCTACGGTATAGAGTGGAAGGTACTAAAAAAAGGTGCATTGCTATCCACGTAAGATTAGCCACAACCAGCAGTTACTAGCCACCGACAGGAAAACCAGGTTAACGTCTGCATCAACCTTCCCTGCTAAAATGGAAGTGGATGAATCGGGGCTATGGCGGACCTTGTGAAGTGATGAGGCACATTTTCACCTCAGCGGAGAAGTAAACACCCGTACCTGTCGAATTTGGGACATCGACCAACCTCACGTTTTCTAGAAGATTCCACTGCAAGATTCGCTTAAAGTTACAGTCTGGTGTGGATTCACAGCCACATTTATCCTTGGACCGCTGTTCTGCGAAGAAGCTATTCGCAATGGCCCTGTGGTATGCTTTATTGCAGCCTAGAGATACCGAGAGATACTCAACACCTTTGTCGTACCTCAGCTGCAACAGCAACAACGCATGGAGTCAATCACTTTCATACAAGATGGAGCTCCTCCACATATTGGACACCACATATTGGTGGGGGTTGTGCACTAGTAGACAGTGGTGGTCTCGACACTGTTGAATACTTAATAGATATTTTCAATATTTGTTTAAGAGTATAACCGCAATATACAAAACTATTCCAGATACGACCAATTCATTTTTAAAGAATTTTAAATAAATAACAATTTGATAGGAATGCACACTAAACTTAACCGGATGTTTGCGACATGAATTGAAATCTAATGGATAGAGCAGCACGTCACAATAAATATATTCAGTAGAGAAGCGTTGAGCTGAATAGATCCCTATAATGTCTCTTTGGGCACTCTTTAATTCCACAGCTACCGAAGTCAAGTTTAGACAGCCGAAGAATCAGTGAAATCGACGGGAAGAAACAAATCTAATTAGAGATCTTACGGAATAATTTTTATTATGATATAATTTTTCACTCGGGCAAAACCTTTTCTAAATTTTTCCTGAAGTAAATACAATCTGCACATTTTTCCTAAAGTTTCCCTAAAAAAGAAAATAAAAAGCTTAGTATTCCCTTATATTACTGCTTTATTTCTTAAAAGTGATTGGTTATATGAATAAATAATGGCTGACTCCGGTTATATCAGTAGGTGTATTAGATATTCGTACACATTGCTGAGCCAGGTTAAAGGAAGCAGAATGTAAAGAAATACAGCATAACAGACAACATTAATCAATTTGGTAGCTGTAATGAAAGGTCATCACTTATTCTCTACGCTTCCAATTTCAATTCAGAAATTTTTATTAGAAAGAGAACTAGATAAAATATTTCTTAATTTTTTTTCCTGAATATGAATCATATTTCACTGATTTTTTTTTTTTTTTAATTAACAATCCTAACTTCATATTTCCATTTCAGGTAAATTGATTAAATCCCGGAAATACTCGTAATTAAGTCACCTAAAACCTTTTAATTAGACGAGCGAAGAGTTTCTCCATTCCGAACTAGATCATATTTTGTGAACCGTTTTCTTCAAACTCTACAATAGCTAGAAATATGAAATTTTCTAATGCCATGTAGAAATCCATGTAGAAGTGCACAATCATATTTTCAACACTTAAACTGTAATTTCTAAATAATTTTTGTAAAAACTTGAAAAAAGTCATAAAAAACGCCATAAGAAAAGCGCCTTTAGTTCTGAAACCGAAACAAAACTTTTGTAATTTCTAATAATTCTACAGCGTAGTAGCATTAGTCACTTTTACGTACCTTTAAGTCTTAACATGTAAATATATTTATTATGCAAATTTTCGGAAGTCTACTCAGAGCCCAACTTTTTTGCTGATTTTAAATCAATTAAAATTTGCACGCGCAAATTTAAGCTGAATTACAAAAGGATTTTCTCTGTAATGGACATTAATGATAAATACAACCTTAGAGAAAACCTAGAAAACTCTGTAGTAGATATCAAGAGAATATAAAAATAAATTTTGTCAATTTTAAGAATTTTTCTTTTACTAATTCGGAATTAAGTAAGTAACTAATATGACCATTAATTGTGCCAATTCCCACATTTCAATCACGGAAAAGAAAAAAGAAAAATAACAGCCCACGAATTGAGAAGAACAGAACAAGCGTCAACAAGCGAAGCAAAACATCCACCCACTCAATCGACCGTAGATCCTACTGTCGACAGCCATAGATACACCCTCAGGCGCAACAACTTCTACGTATTGGAGCTTAGCAAAGTCAATATAAATAAAAATGTATCTGTGATATCTGAGTCTATATTAGGCTTATCTCTGTCTAAAAATACAAGGAGAGATAAAATATATCGATAGTTAATTTTTTCCCCTTTTCTTTTCATTATTTTGAAGAAGAATTTAAGCCGAGTTTCCTTAAAAACTTACTTTACTTTATTAACATCATGAAAAAAAATTAGAATGAAATCTACTCCGTATTTGTAAATTACAATATCGCCAAATACAAACCACTCTCATATCTGAAATCCATTTTAATTATTTTTTCCATCAATTATTACTTTAAATCGTCTAAGTTCAATTACTTTGAGTCAAAAATCATAGCATGCAGAACTATAAAATAGATTAAAAAATAGGATCGGTTTAAATAAAAAAAGTGATCTGTTAGGTCAAATTCTATGCTTACCATGTATGAGATTTTTGACGAAATTTGTAAATAAAAAAGATAGTCCGTCTCTTGTTCATAATTTGCAAATCAAATTTCAAAAAGAACTTTTCAACGGTTCCAAAGTAAATAAGGAGAGAAGAAAGACAGATACCAGAAAGAAAGACAAATTGATGAATCTGTTTTTCTTTTCTTTTTTTTTTTTATTGTAAACACTGGGCTGAATATCGCCTACTATTCCTAAATTTTTCATTATAAATTTATAATATTTATAAACCAGTGGTTGTTCTAAGTCAAACAAGAATTGACAACTTGTTAAATCGAAGTAATAAAAAAAAAAAAAATCATTTTTTCTTCTTTAAGATCCTGACTCAAGCAATTCAGGCGACTGCAAACCTTTTATTTCTTTTATATATTTCTTTTACCAATGCACCTAAAAATCTGAAAATTTAAACATGAACTTGTGAAGCATCTGGGATTTGTATTTTCTTGTTTTTAATTTGCAAGATATTCTGTAATTAATTAATTTAAAATTCAAAAACAGTAAATTTTTGGGGGCTTTCCAAGGTATTACTTGGTATTTTCAACCTAAAAAAAAAACTTGACGAAAACCTGAAATGATAAAAAATTTGTAAAATGATGATCTGTATTTAAAATATTTATAATTTGTGCAATAGTTAATTTTTTTTTGAAATAATTGCTATGTTTTTTTAAAATTGTTTGAAATTATTTTTTTTTAGTGCTATCAAATAATTATAATAAAAAACGTTTTCATTAAAGGCTTTCTAAATATCATGCAGATTCATTGGATGCTGTTCGTTTACAAAAATAAATTTGTTTGAAGGATATTTTATACAAATAGATTTTAATAGAATTAACAATTTTTGAATTTTAATTTCAATAATTACAGAATATTTTGAAAATTAAAAACAAGAAAATGTAAATCCCAAATGCTTCACAAGTTGGTATTTAAATTTTCAGAGTTTTAGGTGCATTGGTAAAAGAAATACATGAAAGAAATATAAGAATTATATATATAAGAAGAAGTAAGCTGAATTGACTGAGTCAGATAAGACTTGGTAGGGATAGGCAGAAAGATGGAAAACTGAGTACAATGTTCTAAGCGGGAAACAGAGGAAGTGATCTAGTCATTGGTACAAAGTTTATTTTATTATTATTATTATTATTGGAATCTTCTAAATTATTTACCATAAATAATAAATAAATTATTTATTGTCTTAAAAGTTTTCATATATATATATATATAATATAGTATTTACTGTTTTTAAACATTAATCATAGATTTTTATTAATGTATAACTTCTAAAAATTCAACAAACCTTTTATGCTTAGTTAATTGTTTATGTAATAAGGTAAACTTACTTTATTCAAAACTTTCATCCTAAAATTATTAATTAATATACGATCGGCAATTTTAGTCTTTTTACTATTTCTCAAAAATGTATAACATGTAACTAATAACTCAAATATATCAATATGTGTATATTCAACGGTAGCACCTGTTGATAGGAAGCTACACAAATGCTTCTTAATAGGACTTTGATAAAATCTAACTGAAATAAAATGAATGAATGAATGAATGAATGAATTATTATTATTATGATTTTCTTTTTTTTTTTTTCCCAAGGACCGAAAAAATATTGATTTTTTTTTTTCTCTAATAAATCAACCATGAAACATAAAAAAAACTAAACACCGATCCTCGGTATATTTCAATCAATTAAAAGAAAAATAACGATAATTCACAAACAAAGCTTTTAGAATAATTTACTCTAAGGAAACATATTTTTACGGGAGCATTAAAATAAGCTGAAATCACAAAAGAATTTAAGAAAAAAAAACTAGCAAAACAAGTGTAGCTGTGTCTGAAATATTAAGTAGATCGTGTCTACAACATTACAACACAGGAAAGAACGATACAAATTTTAGGTTTAGAAATATACCGAAGCTTACAAAGGAATGTTTTGAATCCCTGGATAAGATAACTTATGCCTTTCGTAGAATTTAGTCGGACTGAAGTAAAATCAATGTCCGATTTCTAGGGTTAAGGAAAAGAAGAAGCAAGCGGAAATCACGGATAAGCGAAAGGTTAAGATTTCATGGTGGCATTAGTTTCCCACTGACGACTCCTATCTAGAATCTATTCTTCGTATTGATCCAAACTCCGTCTTTACCGATATATGTTCATTACAACAAACAACAAAAACCGCTCCTTCAAGAATCACACGAAAATATCACTTTGTTGAATTCTTTCCTTATATATTTAAATATTTAGAACTAATATTACAGGATTAATATTTAAAACAGACTAAGAAAGTAAATACCAAGATTATTTATTATAGACACACAGGTCCTGACGGTCTTGGCTTATAAAAAGAATGATCAATCGTTAACAAATATGTAATATTACTTAAAAATATATATATTAATTTCCCCCTCCCCCAAAACAATTCTTGTCTTACGAATCCCCCACAAACACAAATCTTCGAAACAGCTGTTAATCAATCGAATTAAAATCTCTGTTAAAACTTATTATAACTGCTCTCAAATAATAAAAAGGAAGCCACTTTGGAGTAATCTGAAATCAAATCCAAATATTACTTGATTACAGCATAAAGTTCTTAAATATTATGAAAGATCATCAAAAAAATAATATTTTTTTTAAAAAATGATATTTTTCTTGTAAACTATTTTTTTTTTTTACCTAAATATTGTAATTAACTATTTCGTAATTACTATTCACGGAAGAAAGCCTTTTATTATCATTGAAAATGAAATCCAGGAAAAACGTGTAATGAATGAGGTTATGACGTGTCACTTTTGTTTTCGTTTTTTCCTGATCTTTATTTCTATTTTTTAACTGAATATAAATACTCAGTTTTTTTTCTTCAAATAATCTACTCAAAAATTATTATTTGAAGACTATATTATTAGGGGTATACCATAAATATTCTAAGTTCTTTTCACAAAAAGATATACTATATCTACGTATATTTTAAGTAAAACGTATTTCGCTAATTAAAAGCAAATTTTCGCCATATTTCAGAACATAGAATATTTAGGTATACCTCTATATCTATTTAGAGAATTAGAGAAATTCGGGCTTCCGTTATGAAAAAGTTTCTAAAGTCAATGAAAATACTCAGAAATTAAAAAAAAAAAAATATCCATTAGAATTTCGAGGTTTTTTTGAAAAAGTGAAGAATTCAAAAATTTCCCAAAACAATTTTTATGATAGAAAAATGATTTTATTTTGAATCAAGTAGTCTCTTAAACTATTCTAGGTTAATGTAATAAACCAGTAGAGAACAATAGGATGAAGGCAGTGAGGTTTCCATCAGCGACCTACATCTAACTGTGGAACTGTGATAACACTACGGAGACACTACAAATGAAGCAACTCAGTGGTCGGATAACGATTTCAACAATTAAAATTCGTCGTGAAACAGAAGTTGACCTCTTTTTTTCCTTCTTCGTCTCGTAGCGCGGTGGAAAAACCCGTATTTTCGTCGGATTAGGAATGCAAGGATGAGGATGAGCAGGAGATGATAATGAGGACAACGACCCATCCGACGGAAAACAAGAGGAAGGGAAGGGAACGAGGAAAAATACGAAAAGAAATTAATTGGGATTTGGCTGTAATTATGGAAAGAGGGGAAGAAGAGCAAGAAAGGGGGAAATGGTAACGAAAGAAATTAAATTCAAGAGCAATGAAGATCGATGGATGGAATTCCGTGTGAATTGCTGATCTCTAAGAGAGAAAAAACAAACAAACCGAAATATCAATTGACAGCTAATGGAATGGATGGTTTCAGTTCACAGAACAGTGAGATCACAATTATAATTTCCGAATATTTAAGTGAATTCGGCATAACTTTCAATAATAATAATAATAATAACTCAGAAAAAGTTAAAAATAATTAATGGTTATAATTAAAAAAAAAGTTGTTTTTTTTTTGTTAAACTCTTCATGTTTGTTGTCTCTATTGAATGTAAATATAAGAATATCAAAATAAGATATATAAAGAAATTTAAATAAAAAAATTAACGTACAGCTTTTTGACTTCCTTGACATATACTTTTATTTTTTTGAAGCATTCAGGGTTGTTCTTCTGATCTTTACAACATATAATTGGCAAGGCAACTTTCGAATACTATCGTTATAAGACCTAAAAAGTTGTACCAAAGGCAGTGACAGTAAAAATGAAATAATCTGACGGTGTTTTCGGAGAATCGGATTTTGGTAATTTTGTACCCTGAAAATCAACAGGAGACCATTTTTCTTAATAATCAATAAAATTTCAGCTATTATTATCTACCTACATAAAAATAATTCTATCTATTTTTGAACTTAAGGCGATTACTGTAGCCCCCACTCTTGTTAACTTTCTATACGATGTGTAGTTTCCGAATTATCTTTGTCACAGACAGATAAACAAACGGACGGACATGAGGATTTCGACATACATTTGCATTCCAGAACTGACGCTTAGTATCTAAATACCATTCGAATAATAATCAGTTATAAAATTACATCTTATGTAAAATAAAAAAGACAGATAGACAGATATAAACCCTGAATTTGAAAGCTATTAATTTAAATAAATGCAAAACGTATAGATGCCATGGTAACTTGCACAAAAACAAACACTGCAATTTGTTCCAGAAGAGGGCGTGCCAGTCTATTTCTAATGGTCAAAGACCCTAAACTGTAAAAAATTCAAAAAATAAAAACTTAGTAATGAAGAAAGAGGTTTTCAGTCTGAACCCAAAATTTTATCTCTAGCCTAATTTTGGATGATGAATTAAATGATGAAAATAAACGTTTCTACCACCATTTATAAGAATGCTAAAGGAATACTTAGGCTAGTTGATCTAGATAGTATTCATTAAATACGTTCATCTAATTAAGTGGCATCAAAGTGTGGTAGCCGTTGTTAGTATAGATTAAATGCAAGCTTTGTTTTTTCTCCTAAGATAAAAGAGTCAACTGTGCTTACTAATCGCCAATTTGGCGCCATATCACTTGGGGCGGAAGATACGTCCTATTGTAGGAAACCTATTTTGATACAAACATCGGCTCATGAAAACGAAGATAGAGGAAGGCTACTAGTATATACAGAATGCTCTCATATTGTAAGAGTCTTTCATTTGCACTGGGATTAATCGAATTTGAAATGTTTAATCAATTTTTGGGTTTTTAATAGAAATTGCTGTTTTTATTATTAGGCTTTCCGTTTTACACATTGTTTTTTTAATTTGGTTTTTTTTTTTAGTGGCAAGTAATGTAGAAATTCCAATAATTAAACAAGAAGTTCTTTAACGACCTTGAAGCTCATTTCCTTTAAACTGCTACCTTTTAATCTGATTTTAAATGTTTTGAAAACAAGGCAAAGCAAAAGTCTCTCTCTATTTGCAGATTGTAATTATCTGTCAAAAATATTAATAGCACCTTCAATGTTTTTCCTTTTCCGAAAATTAATTAAATCCATATATAATTATCAATAAGAAAAAAAAAATGGTATCTCCACAAATCAAAATTAATTTAGATTTGCGGCGGTACCATTTTTTTTTTGTTACTGATATTTCCATTCACCTCTGTATTGAGACCTTGTTGTTTACTGGGGACTACTCTCAACTGATGGTCGCCAATTAAGCATTAAACAACTGTTTTGAGATGTCACACATTACACATCTGGTTTCAACCTTTAGTGTGTCCATAAAAAATTACTTAATTTTCTAAATCAATTAATTTTAAATTAATTAATATTTAACTGAATTGGATAGTTTGGTGAAAAAATTAAGAAAGGCACATAAAGAAACAATAAGTATTATTTAGTTTTGTGCATTTTTCATTTTTTTCACAAGCTAATTTTAATTCAAATCAAAATCCGCGATCAAGGATTACCGAATGGATAATATGTATTGTAAAATAGTCGATAAAAGTTCGGCTTCATGGTTATCTATGGGAAGTTTTTGTCATCTAAAAATATATCAGACAAACTAACTGCAAACAAAAAAACTGAAATGAAAAAAAAATCTTTAAAACTTATTTTCTTTCTAAAGTAACATAATCTTTTACAATTATTAAATAAATATACACTTCCGATAATAAAATGATGTCCTTTAGAATACAGCACTACTGTCCCAGTTATCCGCGAAAGGCTTATTTCGTGTTCATTGGGCATCCAAACAGGAAAAAACTGTTCCAAAATTTGGAGTTAAAGATTAGCTTTTAAGGAAATTAAACTGAAAATCTGACAATTTTACCCTCCGGGTAAGTTTTTAGCGACTAAAGGATTTTAAAAATGAAAAAAAAAAAATTGGGGAGGGGGGGGGGGAGATTTTCAATTTTAATCTTAATCAAGACAAAAACTTCAAAATTTCTTCATCGCATATGAAAGGGATACCTAATGTTTATTAACTATGATCAGGAAAAGGTCTTTTGTCAGTTAATATGGTTTTTCCAACTTTTTATCCTGCTAACCTCCTTCATCCAATCATAAAATAGAAACTCGTTCTAACGTCACGGTCGGAATAATTTAACGAAATTAAACCGTGTTTGATTTTTTTTTAAACAAGAAAGTGACCTTTAAAAAAAAAAAAAAAAAAAAAAAAAAAAAAAAAAAAAAAAAAAAAAACTTGCAACTTGAATATGGTCCGGGAGGTTTTAGAAATTTCAAGTCTCAGATAGATTTCAAGTTAGTCGTTTACAAAAACAAAATATATATGTCCAGTTTATGTTCAAATCTCATCTCATCTTTCGTGTGTCACTAATTAAAATCGATTCACGCTATCATGCGGAAGTCTCTAAATCTCACGCAATAGTCATACCTAAGTTTAAACAGATTTTTTTATTTTTGCATTTAAAACTAATGGTAAATTTCATCTTAAATTTTACACTGAATTAATTATTATCCCTTAGGTTTTATATACATACATACATATTTTGCCTATTTTCCTACGCTCACAAAATCAATGTCTGTATGTGTGTTTATCCTGATAACTTCGGACTTACTGAATAGAAACTTTTGTACGCAAAAGGGTCGATCTATATTTTGCATTCTCTATAGATATTTGCATAAACATTTCCCATAGAAAAGCATTAAAAACGAAACTATTCACTCACACTGACGGCAAATAACAAATTCCTTTTCCAAAACGTGAAAAAAAAAAAAAAAGCCGTCATAGTTCATTTTGTAAAATATTTTTAATTTTGCGCCTGCTTTGATTTGGAGGCACTGTTAGAATGCAATTGTAAGTCAATATCTTTCATTTAAAAATCAAAAAACAAGGTAAGGATAGTGATTAATAAACCAATCACGGTGTTTCGCAATGGCTTCTGAGTCACCTTTACTTTAGAATAGTTGCGCCGGGATGGTCTAGAAAATTCTCGCTCGAGTCTGTTTGCGACCCCATGCTATCTTACCCACCCCTATTTATGTGGAATAATCGTCATTCTTAACTCAAACCTTGTTAATACACTACATTCCTAATAATGATTTAAAAAAAAACAAAAAAAAAACTTAAGTTGAGAAACTGTGAAAAGATTTAAAATGGGGAGAAAAAAATGAAGAAAAAAAAATGCCCATGAGGGAACGGAACCCACGACCTTCGCGTTATTAGTTCGAAAAATCTAACCAACTGAGCTAATAGAAGCCGTTGCGAAGCATTGTGGGATATGTGTCCACAGACAGACAAACCGGGAATATAAGACGTCTTTCAGAAGCCTAAAAGTGAATATTACGAAACACAAATTCCAGATTTAAAATGACTAAATTTGAAGCTTGACGGAAGTTTGTAGATTATTCGAAAAATGCAATTAGGGGTTTTCCACCCACTCTGTGGTGAGGAAGAATCGAAGCCTTTCGACATGAACATCTTTATCAGATACACAAATGACAAGGACATTCCTGCTAATGGCGAAAGGTATCTTTCTCAGTATAGAACGAGGGCAAAATATATATATAAATATTAAATATATTTTAATTATTATTTATTTATTTTTCTTTGGACTGACTTTCAGTTCTAAACTTTCTGAGATAAATATTCCAAAACATAAAAAATAAAATACAAAAAGCATTTTTAGTATTTCCTATTAGTTATGATAAATCAGACCGTTCAATATTATTAGAAACAGTCGTTCTTACAGAATCTCTTCAGTCTACTTTATTTGTTTATTTTTTTTAAAGCTGAAAACAACAACAACAAAAACAAAACATACAGACTAAAGATTTCCGATACATCTGTATATTCTAACATTTACTGAAACAGTATATCATCAAGTTTTATTAAATTTTTATTAAAACCGCAAATATGTATATTAGTAAATCCCTTTGATGTTAATCATATGAAAGCAGACGCAAATTGGTTGAAATTCAGAGCATTCAATTGTTCAGTTCAAATACTTTTCGATATGAATTTCTGCCACCTTCAAGTCCTAATTCCTCAACAGGTATCGCAAGGGAAAAAAACCAAAACGAAAACCGAACGTACTTTTGAACTTTCAAGTACAAAAGCAAAATCGATTCGTATCCGTAAATAGTCAAACTGAGTTTCGAGATTCAGACTCAAGTCTTCAAAAGTTATTAGGAAATAAACACATTAATAACTTTTAAACTAATGACTGAATCTTCTGATCCTAACGTTTCGTAAGCGTTACCTTCTTAGGAAATAAGACTAGCAATGACTATTGAATTTTTTGCTTTGTTTTGAAAGAGAGTTTTAGCAAAACGTAATGAAAAACAGTTCTGAAATAAGTTCTGAACTTATTTCAGGAATTGTTAGGAATTTAAGTTATTTTACGAATTTCTTAAAAAGTTGAATTTCAGTTTATTTTCTCGCGAGTCGAAATACATTCGAAATATTTACAGATGCATTCTGTATTCTGAACAGTTGAATTCTTTCCTAATAGGCCTATTTTTCTAGTTCGGTGGTCAAATGTTCGAATTCATTTTGAAATAAATCAGGTGTTTCCTGGAAACCTAAATTAAATACAAGTAAAAATCTGAGTTGTTTGCATTGAAATACCATTCCGCTTTCCCAACACAATCTCGCTCGCGTGCAACATTATTCTTTTTGGGGGAAAACGGGAAACCCGAATACTGTTCTTCCAACAGGTGCAGCGAACAAAAGAATTTTGTGGAAAACTGCTTTTAAATTCACGTAATGTAACGGTTGTTAGAAAACGTGCAGCTGATCGTAATTCAACACCGTGTGATAAACAGCATTTGGTTCAAATACAACTAGTTATAAGAATTGTAAAACCCATCCTCCAAAATCCTAACCCTGCAATTTTTTTTTTTTTTTTTTCTTTGGCCGGTTTTGATTTAGTGATATTAAAACAGAAGTCACAAAATAACCAAACAAAAGACATAATTTGAAATATTCTCAATATTTAATGTAAGTTCTTAAAATATTGTACGTTTTTCATAAACATTTTTCTTCTTATTTAATAATCAAAACATACATCCGTCAAAAATATCCGGACATTAATGCTGTAAATTTTATACCCTATGTCGTTATCCATGAAGAATGCGAATGTAATCAGTAATAAGTTTTTCAGTAACCTAAAATGACGGGATAATAATAGAAATGTATAAAATGGAGCTAAAAAACGGCATTTAAATCGACAATTTTTTTCAGAAATTTACGAAAAAAAATAGCATAGTACGAATAGTTATCGATTCTCCCGATAGGGTAGCGCCACCGTCGACCGTTCCAAAACGACATATTTTTCAATAATTGATATAATTGTTTAAAGCTAGCTATTTTTAATTTCATAAAAACATACTCAGCTTATTTTACAACTCGGTAAAGAAAGTATTCTCGAAATTTATTGATTTATCAAGAATTAATGCATAATTCAAAATATCATTTTGTTTCCAATTATCCACAAATTCTCACTCGTGGCAATAGTAAATGGACCGAAGAAGAAGCTTTCTTTAAGTAAAAATCTTTCAAAGGTTTTCTTTCATTAAGACGTTTTCTTCGCTAAAACCGTTACCATGTTAATACTTACTAATTAGTTACGTATACTTTTTTTTTAATCCGTCAAAAATTAAATTAGAAAATTATTGAATTTCAGAATGTATTTTTCATTAGAGTAACTATATTTTTTCGCAAGAAATATGTTTTTAATGGTTATTTTGCCTTATTAATTTTATAAATGAAATATTTAAAAAGAATTACAAAAATTTCACAAAAATATCCGTATGTTCATTCTCTATTAAATATTAATATTTCTTTCAGTTTTTGAAAATCATTTCATTGAGAAATTCTTTTTTTTTTTATTCCAAACCCTAAAGCGTAAGATTTTGAGTGAACCGCCATTAATTTTGTAATTCAGACATTTTTATGGTCTCTCTATTTGCGAATATTTTTTTATATAAAGTTCTTTATTACAGCCATTTAATAGGTATAAACTCTACATCTATCTTATTGTGACAGAGATATTAATATTCTCCTTAGATGAAAGAAAAAAATTCAAAAAAATCTCTGCTCTATTTCAGAAGTTCGCTTTGTTTCATAAATCCTTTCAAGTAAACAGAAATCTCATATTTTTTATGAAAAATAACAAAAATTCTGTTTTTAATTTATGAACAGTATCTTAAAAAAAGATTTTTCGTGAAGCAATAATTAACAAAATACATCCTATTTGCAAAAAAAAAAATAGCAGTTTTATATCGCTTCTTCATTAACTTACTTCTATTAACGATAGATAAAAATAATTTATATAATTTATTATTTATATTTAAATAAGCTGTAGGGCCCAGAGATCAAGTGGCAGTACGCAAGGCTGAGCGTTCAACCTTCCTGGCGGGGGTACTGTAACTGAATTCTCCGACAGACTAGTGCTAGGGCCCACCCAGCCCTCTGAAGATCGGGTGCCGGTTTTCTCTTCCGGAAATAAAGGCGGGCAGGCACAACCACCTCAACTCGGTCCGGCTGGTGAGAAACCCTAAGGGCCACGTAGACCTGTAGTCGAATACTTTCAACTTTTTATTTTATATAAAAACTTAGGATGAACGAAAACTTTTATAACCATCTTATAATTCATCTTTTGTAACTTACATCATCCAATTTTCAATATCTGCTTGTTATACACTATTTCTACACAGGCAAGGTCCCAACAGAAAAAACAAAGTTCAAATGTAAAAAGTTAGGTCATCTCTTGTCCTTTCATGTGTATATTTATTTCAGGAAGATCAATGGTTCCAAATGTTTGGGGAAAACAGATACGTTCATAAACAAACTAACTTATTTAATAAGTTTCACCTTTCTACACAAGTACAATATACGTTATCCATTCTTCAAATTCTTATTCCTTTTTTTCTTTCTTTTTTAATACTGTAGCCTTCTTATTTTTATGAAATGTTATTTAGATAATTACATTTACTGCAACGTTATTAACAAATTCAGTATTTAATATTATTTCTAACACAAAGTTATCCTTTTGCAAGATCGCGAAAAAGTTTGGAAACCGCTGATCTAAACTAACTTTCCAATGCTTTAGAAGGGTCTTCTTCTTATTACCTTATTTTTTTACAGCTACCATCTAGTGAATTCCATTGTCTAAATGATGATTCTGAATCAGTTCCTGCCTCCTCTTGTCAACAGGAAGTTATTTCAATCATGGCAATGAATTCTTCAGGGGTCCACGAGTTCTCTTTGATTACGTGGAATCAGTTTAAATTTTACTTTAAAAAAATAATACCTGAGCAGTACAATTATTAAACTCCGAAGCTTGTCATAGTTCTATTATCTTTCAATGAACTGTATTCTCGGGTCAGTTAATACGGTATTACCACTTGTTGTTGTCTCCATTCAGTTTTTATTCCCAAATTACTTTCTGTTCAGGTAATAATCCTACTTTTAATATATTAATAGTTTCTACTAACTGAGGAAACGAAGTCTTATTATTTCCCACTTCACATTTCTTGAATAGAAGAGTATTACTTATCACTCTATTCTAATTCGGCTAACTCTAATTTTTATTTAAGGGCAAACTTAAAAAATATCTATTTGGTTTTTAAACACCTTCCATTCCCTAAACAAATAAATAAATAAAGCTTGATATTTGGGGAGTTTCATAATAAAACGGATTTCTTAAAATAAATGTCATTATATTTTGATCCTTATCACTCCAAAAAAATTTTATTAATGATTTCCTATCTAATATTAATAACGTAGCAAATATCAATTATCTTTTGAAGAATATCTGAGAATTTGCCCAGGTGTATTTTTTACAAAGCTATGTTTGGTAAATGTTTAAACATGTAAATACTGTATAATAAGCTAATAGTATTTTCGGTTTCTTTCTATTTCATTACAGTGACATATTATTCTAACCCACATAATAAATTTTCCTTTCCGCAAACTTGGATGTTAAAAAGAAAAATACATAAAAAAAATGTAGTATCTTTCAGTGGAAGATTCTCGACCTTTGAAATGTATGGTGTTATAAATGAATGCACAATTACGCAATTGGTGAGAAATAGGAGAATTCAAGTGAGGGCAGTACATGTGGCAATGATTCTGAAAGGGATGACACGGTAAGAATGACGATGAGAGGATCTCTCTTAAGGAACTTAGGAAAACGCAGGGCATGATGAACAGAGGATGTAATGGTGGAAAAAAATTATATTAAATACCATCAACCCTTTGTAGGTTATGTGGATTTGAAATTGCAATCTCTCATCTTAAGGATTTTAATTTACTGTAAGAAAACCTGTTCACTAATACTCATCTTTTAATGAAAGCATAACAGTGCAGAGTAACTTTCGAGATGTTTCCAAAATATATAAAATTCTGTTAGTTTTGGCCTTATTGGATTTCTAAGTGGACATTGTCAATTAGAGTTTGTTACAAAGTTTCTTATGAATTTGCTGAGGACACAAACTTGCTAATGAACTGGGGAATGGGGAAGGGATTCAAGAACTTCTATCAGCCGTGTAATAAGTCTCACAAAATGTTTACAACATTTTCAAACACAAAACCAACTGGGAAACTTTAAAAAAAAAAAACTGGAGAAAAAAATGAGTCAACATTTATCCTTTGTGAACTTCCATAATAGTGATAATGATCTTATCGAGTCCTCATTCTCTGATAGATGAGAGAAACTTGTATGATCTGTTGTATTATTATGATAGAATCAATTCCCATCTAACTAACTTTTCACATTTTATTACTTACTTTTTAATTCCTAATGTTTTTGATGTTTTCTTTAATTTATAGTAAATATTATAAATTCATAAAGTTTAAATGTAAAACTTGTTATTGTTTAAATTTAAAGTTTTAAATTAATCGTTGTAATTCAGAAAACTATTCGCCAGATACAGTTAGGTATTATGTTACAATGCTTAAAACAAATTTGAAATTATATAACTTTTTTATGTAACTATAATGTTTACCTTGAGATCGTTGTACGAGAATTGTCACGAGCGTCAAGGTTTTTTCGCTAATTTTTAACCCGTAACTGACCAATGGGCAGTCGATTGTAAAGTCGAGATAACAGAAAAAAATAAGACATCTGTCGATCAATTGAGGTCTCTTCCACATTTCTAGCCTTTCAAGGAAAATTTCGCGATAAAATCTTAAAAACTCAGCTTGAATAAGTACATATTTTGATAACAAAAATCATTTAAAAATTAGCAATGATACAATATAATAAGAAAAGATGAAAATGCTGATTTGATATGAAAACAGATTTTCTTTTTTCATCGACGGAATTCATTTAAATAAAATGAACCTAATGAATGTGAACGAAAAAGTATCGTCAGTCTTTTCATTCACGTGCGCTATCAATAAAAATGCTCCCGTTTAAATGTAAATAAAGCCAGTCCAGTGGTCATTCTAGAGAGTAAACTGAAACTAAACATTAAAGTCCCAATAAAACGAATATTCATTGATACCTGACTCCACACACGGTAGAACAACGAAACAAAAACCATATTTTCGTAAACGAATTCAATTTCATGTCGAAGTGCATCGAGATAACTCCCACGCAGTCCGAAGTCACGTTAATACCCCAACTATTGTAGTAGTAGTAGTCTAGTTAACATGGATTTTTATTTTCTTTTATAAAAAAACAATACAAAACAACGTTTACCTTAAGAAGTTAAATGTGAGTAGGTTTTTTTTTTTTTTATAATTTACAATTTTTAGATTTACGAAGGAAACTTAAGCACGACTTAAAAAATTCAAAAATACAACAAGAATATAAAAATTACTAAAAAAAAAAACAAAAAAAAAAACGAGCAGTTTACACAAAAAAAGAACGAAAAAATCAAAACAAAAGTTGTATGCTTTTTGCTACGTTCGGTAGCAATTTCTCTAATAATGAAAAATAATTTAATGAAATACAACGAATAAGCTCTTCAAAAAGATTGACATTTGCCCAATTAAAGCCATATTATTTTAATCAAAAGAACTAAACACGATTTATATCCGTATAAAATATATCCACTTTTTTTATAAAGAGCAGGATATAAAAAGCGAGAAAAATATACCATGTATTATGACAATCCGGGCCTAAATATGGAAAGAAAAAAGAAATCAAAACTACCGACATTGGTTTTTCTTTAATCAAAGATGATTATTTGTGAGCAACAACAAGGCGATACGGAATTTCATGTTGTTGTTTTTTTAATGTTTTTTATAAACATAAATTAAACATACTATTAATTTCCAGTATTATTAAGTTCTGAAATTGCTTGTAACTAGACTTAACTTTTTGAAGACAAACATAAATTAATCCTTCACATTCCTTTTTCTATTCTTTAAATTATTTTTTTTTTTTTTCCCTTTGAATAATCACCCTCCTTCTTTTTAAAAAAGGAAAAAAAAAAAAAAAAAAAACGAGGAAGGATGAGGGCGTTATTAAAGGTGGAAAACGCTATTTAAAAGACTACTTGAAAATCAAAATTATATGTTGAGGCCAGCCTTGAATACATACATGGAGATCCATTCACAGAATTTACCCCGAACTAATTAGCAAAAAAATCGGAAGTTTTAGAAATAACTAAACTGGAGTTTCGTAAATATAAATACGTACTGATTATTGCGAGTACGATTATAAAGGTAATGTAAGTTAAGTGCAATTTGCAGCTCAGAATCATTACATACGATTGCAATTTTTTACTTTAATTAGCAGAGTACTTTAGTGTAACTTAAACCGAAACCTATTAGAAAAGAAGTTTAACTTCCGTTTTTTATTTATCATGATTGTAGATAATAGCAGAATAAGGAGTGACACGTTTATTGACTTGAAACTGGATTCTAACGCTATGTTCTAAAAATTTTGTTTTGGAAATGTAAAATCAAATTGTTATTCTACCCATAAGAGGTTTTCATATGAACATAAACATAGCCACCAATACCCAATTTTAGCTTAATGCTTCTTAATCCACCCCAGGATTTAAGAAGCTCTAATTGTAAGGGTCAGCTCAAGTTAGCTCCTCAACGACAGTGATATGTCAATAACAAGTAGCCACACTTAGGTATGTTTTCAATCTTTAGGGATAAATGCAGATTATTCAAGAATATATTTATAACATTTGCTTGTGTAATTAATACAAATAGTTTTGTATTTGTCATTTGTAAAAAAGAATAAACATGAGAAACTTAATGAGAAAACCTAGGTGACACTTCTAAAAAAAAAAATCCCAAATAAAATGTTAAATACGATTTGGAGGACGAAATCAATGATTTAATATCTTTGGAGAAATATCTGTGTATTAAAGAACATTTAAATCGATGACAGAAGGTAAGTAAATGCCATTAAATGTCTTAATTGTGTGAAGGGATTTCTTTTTTTTTCGCTGTGGCAATGAGACCTTGGCAAAGGACGGGCATTGAGCCCAAATTAATCGGCTGCCACGAATCAAACAAGGACCTACCTCAGCGTATCCCTGCGGTTCACAATATGTCAAGTGGGTATCCTATGTTTCGATGGGAATTAGCTGTCCAATTGCGGCGAAACAACTGACAACACGATGCCGACACAACTACAGCCCTGTCTACAACACAGACCACTTATTGGGCCGCCATATTGGCGCTTGCGCACATCGACATTGCGTTCTCTGCAAAAGCGAAACGGCGACACGCAAAGATGCGAGAAACGAAGTTATTTGACAGTAACAACAAGGCGATACGGAATTTCATGGTTTTTTTTTTAATATTTTGTTTAAAATAAATGAAGCATACTATTAATTTCCAGTATTAGTAAGTTCTGAAATTTATTTTATTTCATTTTTTTAATCTTTTTAGTTTTTATTAAATGAACGAGATGACGAATAGGAAACGCTTTTTCTTTAATTACGGAAAGAGTGTTAAACTTAATTATTATTATTATTTATTTATTTTATTTTACTTTTTTTTTTTTTTTTTAAAATAGTTTTTAAAAACATATAATCTCTCTCCTGCCTGTCTGTCCACCATTGATTGTGATAATTTAAAAGCTATTCTTAAGTTGAAATTTTAATGATTAAAAAAATAAAAAGTTCGAATAATATATTCTAAAACTTTATTTAAACATTTTTTTTCATTCAGGAATCCTAAAAAAATTTCTTATCTGTATCCATATTGTCTCCAAAATATTTTATTCGAATTTTTTTTTTTTTTTTATTTCGCTGGATTATTGATTTTCTTTTTTCTAAATACTTAGTTTGATTCTTTTATTCGCTTAATATTTTGTCTTCTAATTTCTTTTTGTTTTTCATTCCGTTTTGTTGATAATACTGTCTTTAAGACGGTTTATTACCAATAGTGACATCTGATGAGTACTTTGTGAACTACTGTGCTAGGCTCTATCATTACTTTCGTTCCATGTTTTGAAAGGATGAATTTTATAAATAAGTAGTTTTTAATTCATATCTTATCTTGATTAAAAGATTAATCAGCTGATTTTGACGACGGCTTAACTTTTTTACACATTATTTTTTAAACTCTAAATAAGGCTTAATAATGTTTCGTTTTTTAAACTTTGAACTTCCTTAATCTACAAAAAATAATTTTCATCTTTGGCAACAGAATATTACTAACAAGTAAGTAAATTTATCAGAACCAATAAAAAAAAAAAAGTTTTGCTATGCATCTGATAAATTTTAACTTTATAGGATAAATGTTAAAACTTTAAAGTTAGTTTACACTTTAACTTGATCACTATACGAACCGAGACAAAGTTGGTTGGTGTACTAGTCCGATGCTCACCCGCTTTA
>JAFIDM010004315.1:42937973-42954045 GCA_023159025.1 Thereuonema tuberculata | reverse complement strand
TACAAAACCAGGTACGTATTTAATAGAGGGCTGGGTGAATCCTGGGAGCCGTCTGGAGGAGGAGTAAAGCAAGGGAAAATCGTAATTCCATATTAATTTCAGCTAGTAATAAATACTACGAAAATAAAAATACTTAACTATAAAATAAAATACTTCTTAATACTTTTACATCATATTTAATAATAATTGTCTTAACATTATTTATTACAAATATGAAATTATATCTAGAATTTATACTCAGCTTCATAAAAGAATTAACATGCTAAAAAAATTAAAATAAATAAAACTCTGAAAACTCGAACTAGGAAAGTGCACTGAGTGATTGATCTCATTTTTTTTATTAATAATTTTTATTAATTGGCCCTCTACTTTTTCTTGAGTTATTTTATTAATTGAAAAGTATTACCGTTAAAAAGCTACTTTTCGTTTTTAATTTATCGAAATGTATTAATAGAATATTATATTTATATAGAAACCTTTTATTTCTTTATAAATCTGAAAACTAAATTGTTTGTGGCATTACACCAAAACATCATTTTGAAAATTTTACACAGCTTTAAAAAGGTTTTATGTTTTTTTCCATCTACCTCAGATGATGCAGTCTTTATCACTATTTTAAAGGCCGAATAAAGTGACGAACTGTAGATATCTTGTTTATATCACGGAGTGAACAAATACAGCGAATCTTTTGACTCGCTTCTGAACAGCGCCATCTAGGCGTGAAAGCTCGAATTATCGATCAACATTTCAGGCATCTCTTATAAATCTACAGATATCAGTAGATATCGCATCTATAAACACGTTAGCACCAGCACTTCTGAAATATTCTTTTTGGAAATAATAATAAAGTAAATAATGAATAATAAGAAGTAATAGCAAATTTCAAATTTTGAGGGTTATTACTTGAACAAAAGCTTATGAACGATATATTATTATTAAATTATTTTTTTTTCTTTTAAGAAATGAGGTATGAAAATTTATTAAATGATAAACGATTGAATATCCGTATGGTAGCTAAGATATTGCAGATTTGATCTATAACATTTATAATGCCATTTAAAATTCATCGAGAAAAGGGTTAGGAAACAAATAAAAAAAATAAGCATGTCAATCGGCATTTTGTTTAGGATTACTTACATAGCCAAGAAAGCTGAAAAGTTAGAGGAAGGGTTGTTCGAAAAAAAAGATCCTTTTTTATTTAGGTATTAAGTTGGCCAATAGATAATGATGGGTCAAAAATATGCCTAACACGATTCGTTAAAGCACAATAATTAAAAATGCAAAAATGTTTGTCTTACAAAGGTGAAATTTTAATAATTGATAAACATTACCGAATATAATTTCGTCTTGATTCTGATCAAAATTGGATTCAGTTTTTATTCATTCTTGTTTGTTATTTCTTGATCAAATAAATGTGTGGTGTACGACTTAAATAAACAAATGCAAACAATAACAGCATATGTAGGCCTAATGGATGTAATAAATATGGCTATTACATTTCTTCCTTTGAATCTCGTGACTTGACTTACTTTACTTTAACTTTATGTATTACAGAATTCTATCTAAGGCTTTGTTTCAATCTCTCAATTATCACTACTGGCTTCGTACGAAATCGCGGAATTGTGCTTATGAATATTTGGCTGATACACTTATCCAGCCACCCCCAGGTAATATTAAGAAAAATCGATACATTGTATCCAATTTTCTATTAATTAGTGCTAGGTAAATATACAAAGCCATTATATAACTCAGTACTAATTAATTTCAAACTAATTGGAAAACTTACGTAACACAGTATTCGTTAACTTTGAATTTAATTAATACTGTTTTTGCTAATAATTAGATCAACATGCAAAACCTAAAAAGCGAGACCTTTAAAGTCTTGTCCAGAGCAAAAAGATTCAAGACTGGGCGAAAGGATAAAAAACTCAGATCTTGTGAAAATGAAGAATTCAACAGACAACACAAAAACAGAAATTCTGTTAAAATATGATTTTAATTTATTATTATTATTATTATTATTATAAAACTGAAAAAAAAAACAAATGCACTACTGAAAGGATGCGTCTTCCCCCCCCCCCCAAAAAAAAAATCGCAAATAAATACCATTACCATTATTTTCTCTTGTTTTTTTTTTGGTTGGATAGAAAATTATAAGGATTTTAATCCTCCCTGAGTTTTGAAAAAGATGTTTTTTTTTAGTTGATCAATTTCAATTTCCTAATTTATCCCTCCCCCCCTCCCTGGAGTAAAATCTTTTATACTCCATACTTTCATAAACAGTAAAGAAAAAGTTTATTTGCACAATGTATAATCATACCCCAACCTCTGCAACGGTTAGGTTCCAGAACATGTCCAGAACGATAAAATAGAAGGCTTTTTAATAAAAGGAAATTAAAATTCCTAACAAGGTGAATTAATCTAGGAATAAATTTAACCTGCTGGAAAATTTATAAACAAACAGAATAAGAACCAAGATCAGCATATGAATAAATTGCCCTTCTGATTCAAGGAATCGGGAACGGCCGTTTCGTCCTAGATGGGACTCATCAGCCAGATCCATCGGACCTCATCAGTCCCATGCAGGACGAAACGGCCGTTCCCGATTCCTTCCCATAATTGAATCAGAAAGGCAATTTATTCATGTGCTGACCTTGGTTCTTATGCTGTTTGTTTATAAATTTTCCAGCACGTTAATTCACCTTGTTAGGAATTTTAATTTCCTTTTATTAAAAAACCTTCTATCCTATCTTCCTTGGAAAAGGATTTTTTGTTGTGCTAATTAGCACAACATTTATTGTTGTTGATTTTATTGTTTAGGGGGCCGTTATCGGGGAAAGCGGATCGGGCTGATGAGTCCCTTGCAGGACGAAACGGCCGTTCCCGATTCCTTCCGATAATTGAATCAGAAAGGCAATTTATTCATATGCTGACCTTGGTTCTTATTCTGTTTGTTTACACTAAAATAAAAGTTAGGAACAATTTAATATCAATTTAATCACAAAGAGAAGCAAATCAAACAATTTGATGAAGCAATCATAAGTAGTAGAAATTTGCTGCACGGGTAGCAGAGTACACAGGTATGCAGTGTATACAGAGTGTTTCGAAATTCCCATTACAAACTCCCAGGGCTTGGAGAGGAGACCTAGCAGATAAAATTTTGAAAAAAGAATCCATGTCCAAAACGACCCCGCCACAAACAAAGCAAAATCAATTTGCACTTGCCGTTCGAGATCATTTCGACCAAACATTCGGGGGAAGATGGATAAGCTGCGGTGGCCCAATTGCATGGCCTCCACGATCGCTGGATTCAACTCCACTCGAAGTTTTCCTGTGGGGTCAAATGAAGAGTCGTATTTACGAGACCCCTGTAAAGTCGGATAAAGATCTGCTTGAACGAATTCTGGCCACGGCACAAGAGATTCAAGATACACCAGGTATGGTTGAGCTGTGTACCAAACAAAACATGCTTCGCAGATACAATGTTTGCAACGAAGTTGATGATTGCCACATCGAGCAGCTCTTGTAATGGACCAGGTTGCAATGCCTAACAAACAACTGGAACTGCAAAACAAAAATGACATTTTATTTCATGATCTCAGGTGACATAACATTGGATAAAATATCCTTTCCATGCACGAAAACTGGAAACTTTTTTTTAATTGGAATTGACATTCACGTCAGTAACGCTCTTTGACTCAATAGAAGCAACAATATTTATTGTCATGTTTTAAAAACACTTGATATGATTTTGTTTTGCTTGTTTCTTGCTTTTCCGGATATGGGTTCCTAATCGTTATCTGTTCGGTCCCTCTGGGAGTTTGTATTAGGAAATTCGAAACATTTTTCTTTTTTCTTTCATATTCTATCTCAGCAAGTACAATATCGATGTTCATAATATTTACCAAATAAATACCGGACAGTGAAGAGGATGCTGCAAACGGGACTCTGCGGTATTTCCGACATCGTAAAAAGAGAAGTAGACGAGACCTTTCGCGTCCTATTGTACAGGAATCGTCTTCAGGTCGGATCAGGAATCGTCCTGATCTGAAGACGATTCCTAAACAATAAGAATTGTAGAATTCAATAAGTTATCCTCAAAGATGGAATGGATGGAAAAAATGAAAACCAAAAAATCCTTAACAAACAGTGAAATTTTTAACAACACTGATGCCACAAGAGTATATATGAATGACACCCTTACAAAAAAGATAAAGAAATTGTTTTGGCAAACAAAACAAAAAGCAAAAGAAAAAAACTATAAATTTGTTTGGATTAAGAACCAAAAAATCTTTATGAAGAATGATAAAAATTCCATAATTCTAAAAGTTGACAGTGAAAATGATCTTAAAAAAATTAAATAAGTTAAAACCAGTGAAAGAAAAGTAAGAAGAAAATAGAAGAAATTAATATTTACCCTACAACAAATAATTTTGATAGTTTATATAATTGGAAAGAACATAATAATTTGGTTAGTTGTGAAACTAATTTGAATTGTGTATTTTTAAATATAAGAAGCCTTAAGAAAAATTTTGATTATTTAAAGGTTAATATAGAACAATTTCTTGATTATATTGATGTAATTATTTTAGCAGAGGTTAATGTTAACTTAGAAGAAATCAAAGTCTTTAAGCTAGATTTATTTAATGCTATATTTAAATTGCGTGAAACTAAAAAAGGTGGTGGTTTATTAATATTTTATAAAAAATTTATAACTATAGATAGTTGGAATGTTGATTCTAAATCTTTCGAAAATGTAATCTGCACTTTAAAAAAAAAGTTATAAATTTACATCAACATAAAGAAATAGAAGCAACTATAATAGCAATTTACAGACCATCTAATAGTAATAAAAATGACTTTATTGTAGAATTAAATGAAGTTATACAAGAACTTAATAAGAAAGTTAATGACAAACATCCACTTATATCAATTGGTGATATAAATGTAAATTTATTAGATAATAAAAATAATCCATTAATACAAAATTATATTGAAATATATCATAATTTTGGTCTTAAAAATTATATCTATGCTGTTACTAGAGATGTTAAAACAAATATTTCTCACTCCAAAACTTGTATTGATCACTGCTTTGCAAAAGCAAATAAGTTTAAAATTATTGGTAACATTATTCAAAATGATATATCAGATCACTATATGGTTTTAATGCAATTTAAGTATTTTGACTTGAATTCTCAAAATATAAATGAAAGTAATAAATACAATAAATCAAATTATATAAAAAATGATTCATATTTCTTAAGCAAATTACAGTCATTAACTAATAAATTAATGTTATTCAAAATTAATGATCCAAATAAAATTATGAATTTATTAATGAAATGTATTCCTGAATCAAAACAAAATAAATATTTGAGTGAAGTACAAGAAAAAGATAAATTCATAGCAATGAATTCACTTCCTTCAAATATAAATAAAAATGCATATAAAAAAATATGGATGACTGATATTTTATTTAGACATATTAAAGAAAAAGACAAATTATTTCAAAAGTATAAAAATAATAAAACTAATAAACAATACCATAAAGAATATAAAATGAAAAGGAATTGGATTAACAATTAAATAAAAAAATAAAAAGGAAATGTTATTATAATAAATTAAATGAAAATATTAAAAATGGAAAAAGTTATTGGAAAATAATACATTCTGTAATAAATAATAAAGATTATTTATTAATTAACTGTAAACAATAACTTGAAAAAACTTATTCAACAAAAAGGATTACATATCACTCTTTTAGAAATGGGAAAATGTTTTGTAAATATTGGAAATGTTGAAACTTGTAATTGTAATAAGAATTTGACTGAAGCTTATACTATTCAGTCTTCAAACTCAATGATTATATTACCTTCTACTGTCAATGATATAGTAGCAATAATTACAAATATGAAAAATAAGAACTCTGTAGGTCTTGATAACTTTATGGTAAAGGATATTAAAAAATTTATGTATGACATTCCACAAATTTTGACTATTCTAATTGATAATATTATTACTAAAGATGATTATCCTGTTAAATGGAAAGTGTCCAAACTAATTCCTATTTTTAAAAATGGAAATTATATTGACATAACTAATTACAGACCAATATCAATCCTCTCAAATCTCTCAAAAATTATAGAAACTTATTTTACAAATTCAATATATAAATTCTTAGAAAAATATCAGTTAATAAACAAAAACCAGTATGCATATCAGCAAAATAAGAGTGCTACATTATTATTAGACAATCTAAATGAAATCATAAATAAAAATCTAAATAATAGTAACTATATTTTAATAATCTATATAGACCTTAAAAAAGCTTTTGATAGTCTTGACCACAATATTTTATTACAAGAATTACGTACTATTGGAATAAGGGGTCCATTGTATATTGTACTAAAGAACTACTTAAAATAAAAAGAAAATTTAGAATTAAATTAGAAAATAAACAAAGCACAATATATAATCTGAAAAAAGGTGTGCCTCAAGGTTCTACTTTGGGTCCATTATTATTCTTGATATATATTAATACAATTTTCAACAATTTAAAACATTCAAATATCTTTGCATATGCTGATGATCTGTTATTAATAAACACAAATAGAAATCTTTCCATAGCTCAAGAACAACTGCAAGCTGATTTCATAAATATTATTAAGTGGAGACATGATTATAAATTGGCTATTAACAAAGCCAAAACTAAATACTGTATATGATCATAAATACAAAAAACAAAAAAATAAATATTTTACCTCAAATAAAATATCATGATTTTCAGTGTTTACATAAAAACCATAAAGATATTATTAATTGTAATTGTGAAAACTTAGAAATAATACAGGGTGTTTATAAATGAATATCGGGGTTTTAACGCTTTGTAGTATTTATTTCGTGAAACTTACAATCAAAGTTAATACATGAAATGAAAGAGCATCTCAAACAGTTTTGTTTGTTGGTACGCGCATGCGCAAAAAGACCTGTGCGCATGCGCTAGAAAGCGTCAGTAGCAAACATGGCGACTAGTGAACAGAAAGCGTTTTGTGTTCTGCGTTTTGCAAAGACGAAATCTGTAGTTACTGTGCAACGTGCGTTCCGGAATAAGTTCAGATGTGATCCCCCAAGTGTACCCGAACGCTGGATTGGCCGCAAAGGGCCCACTGACAGAGCCTGTTTTCAATGGCCTCCATGCTCCCCCGATCTGACGCCATGTGATTTCTACCTGTGGGGTTTCATAAAGGATCGTGTGTATGTGCCTCCACTACCAGCTGACCTACCCGACCTAAGAAACAGGATTGCGACAGCTGTTGCAACAATAACCCCAGAAACACTAATCAACGTTTGGGAAGAACGAGCTATCGACTTGATATGTGCCGTGTAACAAAAGGTGCTCACATTGAACACTTGTAGGCTTCTATGGAAAACTGTTTGAGATGCTCTTTCATTTCATGTATTAACTTTGATTGTAAGTTTCACGTAATAAATACTACAAAGAATTAAAACCCCGATATTCATTTATAAACACCCTGTATATAACTATAAATACCTTGGTCTCCACATAAATAATAAATATACTTGGCATACCCACTATATCCATATATTAAAAAGACTTAACTATTTAACTTATATTTTTTATCACATAAAAGATATTTTTCCAATTAAATCAAAAATAATCGTATATAAAGCTTATGTAGATTAATTAATTAATTACGGTATTGATAATTGGATTTATTTAAATAAAAATGAAATAAAAAATATTAATAGAGTTTTAAAAAAATATTAAATTTAATTTTTTACAACTTGAATAAGCTTCAAAGCAATCAACAAAATCAAATTTACTAAATAATAAAATCTTGTTTCCACAACAAAAAGTAATTTTCACCTTGATTTTAGGATTTTATTATAAAATATGTTATAATTATGTAAATAATTAGGATCACCGGATGATCCACATATTTCTTTTTCTAAAATATCGATCTCAAGTCTCTTCATGCATACTAAATTTTCTGAATAACGATAGTTGCTAAGATCTCTGGTTACATCATTTTTTTTTTCTTATTTTGCCTGTTCCCTTTTCTTTTTGACTCCCACTGTTTTAATTGTTATTTTCGACTTCACTGTCTGACACTTACTTGCTAAATATATTGGACATCGGTTAATGTAGTTGCTAAACTAGAACATCATTACCTTTGTTTATTTGTTCGCTTTGCCTTAATGGGATAATAAAAAAATAATCTAACAATCTCATTGCAGTATTAAATAACAAATACGATTTATGAGCTGTAAGAACTACAGTACTAGAATACTAAAACAATAGAATCACAAAGACCTTATATGCAAAATAATTATTTATCAGAAACACCTATAATCTTTAAAAAGTTCTCCAAATACTTTCAATTATTTATATGAAAAAAAAAAAGAAGGAAAATATTATTTCTTGATTTTATTTCTCTACATATTATACTTTTGTGCAAATATTTAGAGTCGGCTTAACATGATGGATTTATATATTTTGTATATATAAATTCCTACAGCTGTAGCTTTCTATATTGAAGATGACATATTCATGATTTTTAGCGTTAACCGTGAAAGGCTTTGGGAAAACTTTCTAATTTTGATGAAATTTGGAAATGATCGTCAATTTTGTTAATCTCACTGCATACCTTCTTGAATTCCGGTCCCTTGGGAGTCGATTGTTTCGAACAAATCACGTACGGTCAGATATGCTGTGAAACCATCGACCTTAGCCAATTTTTCATTTAGAATGAAATCAATAAATAACAAAAAAAAAAAAAAACTTAATGATTTTCCAATGGCTAGTCAAAAACAAACTCTGCAAACTACTTCTTTATACTAGTGACCCATCTTCTTCAATTTTATAATTTAAGTTTTTGGGTTTTTTTCCCTCCTTATTTTTCTGACAGCTAAAGGAGCTCTGTCTGACAGCAGTTCCAGTCTCTGTCTGTATCTGAGAGGATTTCTGTTCAGAAAGGATTTGCTACGAGAAGATTATTCTCTGACAGATATCAGAGATCATCCCTCGATCAAAGAACTAGTAATTCACTTGTAGTCAACCAGAAATAAGATTAGTTTGTCACAGAAGCCTCGGCTTTCATCAAACAATAACAAATAAAGTAATAATTCAGTACAAGAAACATTTTGGTGAAACCTTTTTTCCTTTTTTTCAAATTAATTTAAGAAGTTTCTGAAAGAATATTAAGCCCAAAAAATGTTACATTTTTCATTTTCTTTCTCTTTTTTAAAAGCAAAAGAGAAGCTCATCTTTTTTTAAAACATCATTGTATTATAAAATCTCATTGTATTCTAAAATTATAGTAATTGCCATCCAAATATGGATTATTTCAGTGAGTAAATCAGAGAAGAATATTCACTGACAAGTACCAGACATTAAAGATCTTACTTCACTTATAGTCGATAAGATACAAGATTATTTGTTTAATATTTAATGTTCATATTCTTACAATGTTAATATTTCGTTTATAAGAACAATGTGATACAAGTGAATTCTATAATTTATTCGTTTAAATAAAACTGTGCTTTTCTAAGCAGATGTTACCAATAGATTATATTGGTTTATTGTAATACAAAAATCGGTTTATTGTAATAATATTTTTGTGATTCCAATAATTCCCAAAATGCTATGTTTTTAATTGAATTTGTTGTTTTTTTAATTTTTCTTTTTAAATTAAATATACTTCGATCAAAATAAGACCGATATGTTAATGTGCCTTTTCTTCAAATCTATCTATCTATCTATCTATCTATCTATCTATCTATCTATATATATATATATGTTACCGCTAAAGCTCGAAAGCCGTTAATGTGCACATTACTTAGCTAATCTGCAGATTAACTGATTTGCTCCGTTAACGTGCGGAATCAAGACTTTTCCGCAATTAACCTATGTATGTATGTAATGAAGGTGGGTGCCAGAAGCCAAGCACTGCGACCAGAGGTCTAGTGTACTATCCCACGGAAATATGGACAGATGGAGAGAAAGACTGAGAAAGTATGGTGGGAGAAGTGCAGGGGAAATGGGAGAACCCCGAGAAAACCTGCCCAGCGCGGATCGTCCACCATCACGAAACCCACATGAGAACCGAACTCGGGACTCAGAGGCGCAATTAACCTAAGTAATATGCACATTAACGGCTTCCGTATCATTAAAGTTCAAAAGTTTGTTTCTCTCAAAGTGAAAAATTTTAAAGGGAAAAATTGTTTCAAAAGTTACCAACAGATACATCCTGCAGCTGACGATGCCTCACTCAACCTAACCTACAGCTAATCGCACTAAATACTTCGATCCTTCGAACCTCAAAATTTGAATAATAATATTTTAAACCGTTTGATTCTTCCTTTTATAGTTTTGATTGATGATTGATTCTATCAACTAATTTATTGATTGTTTTATTGTATTAACTTGATTCTTTAGATATCGAGAAATAAATAAATAACATTATGTTAATTTAAGCGTACAGAAACGTTGCTATTGTTCCAGCAAAGATCTTACTTTCACTTTAACGAGTGCCTAGTAGGTAGTGTGCAGATTATCTAGGAAATTTGCAGATTACTTAGGTAATTTGAGAAATGAAACAATTTTCGGCACTTTTACGGATCACCCTGGTTAATCTGCACATTACCTAGATAATGTGTATAATAACTGATTTCTGCACTTTAGCGGTATCATATACACTAGTGGCCAAAAGTGAGGAAACCTTTTAAAAAATTTGTGTTTTTCAAGTTTGCTGATTCATAACATCCATTTTTCTTAGAAAAACAGCAAAACATTATACATCATTAGAAAAACAATGTAACACATAATGCAATTCAATACAATTTGAAAAAAAATATACAGTAAAACCTTGATGAAACGTATCACCGCTTCTGTTAGTACTTCGTCGGGAAACCTTTTGCGGCAATGTCGGCTTTATAACGGCTTTCTATGGAGTGAACCAAGTGTTTAGTTCATCAAGTGTTATAATATCGTATCAAGATTGAATTATAGCTTCTATTAATTGAATTTGATTCCTAGGTTGCTTCTGATTGACTTGTTTCTTCAATATGTTCCACAAATTTTCCGTAGGGTTTAAGTCAGGGCTATTACGCGGCCATTCTAGAAGTGAAAGTTATTTTTCTAAAAACCATTTCTTTACAGACAGGAGCAACATGGCAAGGAGCTGAGTCTTGCTAAAATATTTAGGTCTATCATCTTGAAAAAGTTAACGTGACGAAGGCTTTAGTTTTGTCTCAAGTATATTTTCAATGTATTTTGGCATTTAAAGTACCATCAATTACACAAATTCTGCCTACACCTTTAGCTGTCGGGAAACCCCAGATCATGACACTAATGCCTTACTTTATAGTAGGTACAGTGCACTCGGGTAAAAAATCCTCTCCTCCTCACATATTTTATTACATCGCTGCCAAATTTTGATATTCTGGTGTCATCGCTCCAATTACTTTATCCCGTTGTTCATTTGACCAATTCACATGTTTTTTAGCCCATTCTAATCTCTTCATTCTTTGTTTGAGAGAATGAAGTGACCTTTTCCTTGGAATTCTGAAACTTAAACCGAAGTCTTTGAGTCTGCGTCTAATACTCCTTGCATACACATGCAAGCCATCTTCTGCTAATTCATTTTCAATTGAATTATATGATTTTCTTCTGCCAATGAAGCTCATTCTTTTAATTCTCATCAACAGCTGTTGTACACGTTTTCTTGCCTTTACTAGGTGCATTGTGAATGGATCGAGTCTCTTGATATCTTTTGCATTGCTTCGAAATCGCACCTTTAGTTCTATTTCCACCAACTTTTTTTAGTGATTTCCTCAAAGGTCCCGCAAAGTTAGTTTTTGTTCTTTCCTATATGACCAGCAGTCAAATCTTTTTATTGTATTAATCATCTTACAGCACGCTTAAACTTCGTACCAAAAAAAATAAAAATAAATAAACAACAAAAACGTACGACCTACTTGATTACATTCTGACAACTGAATGGGACTCCTTATACTAACTGAAATGAGAGGCAATTCATACTAACACATTATTGGTTCCTTGATGTATCATAACAGCCTATGATTGGCTTTAAGAACAATCATTCTCATGGGTAGGTTTTGACTTAAAGAAAAATCTACTTGTTTTTACATAAGCAGTTGTGTTTTCTTTTTTTGGTTATTTGGCTACAACGTTTGACAGAATAATGATAATTCAATACAATTTAGTTCATTACATTCTGCATTAAATTTTGTTTCTAATGATGTATTGTATTATAATATTACAGTATTTTAAAATCAGTTGATTTCAGAGCCATGCAAAACACAAATTTTCTGATAGTATATATATATATATATTATCTATCTATCCAGCTTTAATTATCTGTCTATATATATATATATATATATAGATAGATAATTAAAGTTGGCCTATTTAGAGCATCCTGCAGCTGCAACCAATAGTCGGAGAGACACCAGCAGTTGTACACATACTATTCAAAGGATCAACGATTCTGAAAAAAAAAAAAAAAAAATTAGTTACAAAATCGTCCGTTAGAGGGACACAGCTATATGACACTTTCACAGCTATATGAACGGAAAACGAAAACAGAATGTTCAAAAACACATTTATTTCAGACAAACAGTATCAGACTTTTGAACCATCTTGCATAAAAGAGGATGAATCAAGACACTCTTTCCTGCAGCTGAGGTATCACAAAGTTCTGGAGCATGTCACGATATCTAGCCGCAATCACGGAACATGTCTGAGGACCATTAGCGGTAAATTTTTCAAACAAATAAGGACCCAGGATAAAGTTGGATGCGAGCCCACACCAGACTGTAAGCTTGGGCGAATGCTGAGGTATTTTCTGGAAAACGTGTAGATTTTCCTTGGCAATTTTGGGTGTTCACAGTACCATTCAAATAAAAGTTCGTCGTTCCATAGGATGTCCCATGGCCAAGACGTATCAACTTCCATCCTCGCCAGAAACGTCAATGCAAAAGTGAATCGTTTCTCCTTGTCGCCTGGAAGCAGTTTTTGTCTGTGACCTGATCTTATATGGAAAAAAATGAATTAAGTTTCTCAGGATCTTTCTAACTGCAGTGGCGGCTACTCCTTAAGTGCTAAAGTACTGTAGCACACCACATTAAACAAGATAATTTTAGGTAACAAAAGAACCTTTCTATTTAAATTTTTATTTTTACATTTTCTATTATTGTTTTCAAATTCTGTTTAAATTGCGAAATGGGAAAATTTTTTTTTGAAATCATTAACTGGGAACGATCGAAGCCGTGTGCTATTTTCAATAAAATGCAGTCATAACGTCATGCTTACTGTTAGTATTAAAAAATGCATTACGCACATGCGTGATCAATCCCGTGATTCTCTTTAGGTGCTATATAATTCGTAGCGCACTAGATCTTCTCTCCTTCTTTCAGTTCGTTAGGAATCTCGCGCCTTGTGAGAAATGATAGGTGCTGCCATCTCTTACTCTTACTTGTAACTTACGAACATCTTGCGAATAGGTGGACGGGACCTAAACCTAAAGACATACTTTTAAAGACCTTTGATATTTTAAAATTTTAAAATATGATGCAGAACTTAAAAATATTAATTAACAGCTACAAAAAATAAAACTTTAGATTTACAATAATAAAAGAAATATAATTACAAAAAAAAATTCTTTAGATTTTATTGTGTTCAATGAATCATTGTTTATATCTGATCACCGTTTTCATGCCTAAAAGTAAGTTATTTATTTTGAGAAACCATTGCTATTTTGAAAAAAAAAATCGTTGAAATAGATAGCATATTTATAGAATAAAAGCATATAATTTATTTACTGATGATATTTAAGAAATAAATGTAAAATTGGACTAGAAGTTTGTGTTTTTAATATAGGTTTTATGGTAGAATTCGCCAACGACTGCGGAGATAGGTACGGCCTCTATAAACAAAGATTGGGCATCCACCCGAGACCTTCAGTATACTATGTAGTATAACGAATGCCTCGATCCACCCTGTTTAACTAATGTCGTCACAACCACATCATAGGTCAAAGAGCCCTTTGCTAGAGTTTTAGCATTGACAACAGTAAGCCAAGCCGGTGTTTTTATTGTGGTTTTTCTTTAAGAAAAAGACCCCCCCCCCAAAAAAAAAAAAATAATAAAAATTATCAGAATGCATTTATAAGACTTCAAGAAAGGTTTTTTCCCCCCTTAGGTTCCCCCCCCCCATTATTTCTGAGAATTTTAGAAGAGATTTTAAGATGAAAAAAGTTGTATTTTTGCGTATTTTTGAGTTTCGGACTGCCATAGGTCACATTTTACACCCGATGTCAAAAGCTTCTGATTGGTTCACTCAGGAGCCACTATCCAATAGCAAAGCACTGATCTGACTTACAGAAACTCATTTTAGAAGTAGGATTATAGAAGAATAAATAATTTTATTATTGTTGGCGAATATAAATTATTTTAAGACTAAAGACCAACTCTCGTTTGATAGATTAATTATGCAGCGGAAAGGAGTGACGTATGTACTTCATTTTTCGAATATAAGTAAATACTGTATTTGATTTATATATCGGGCACTACAGTAACCTGCAGCATTCTCCAACGATTGCTGAATGAGTGATGTGGCAACGTCTTCAATCACGTGATCACCGATGCACTTTTGTCCTCTGCCACGTTGCACACTTAAAGATCCGGCTTCATCAAATTTTTTTCATCATTTTTCTCACATCTTCTGGTGACATCAGTCCACGGCGTGCTTTTTTAGGCCGACGAAATTCACGAATCGCAGCTACAGCATTACCGTGACTTTCATAATAAAGCTTGACCATCAACGCACGTTCTTGTAAAGTCATCGTCATTGTCATGTTGCTAATAACACGTTCTCAGTTCAAACCGATTATTTATAGCCCGATGTCGGCTGCGTTCCTGGTGTCTATGCAAATGAGATTGTTTTCTCTTTGCATACAGATTAACCCTAGGCAATTGTGATGATATTTGGATCAGTTTTACAATAAAATAAAAAAATAAAAAAAAAATTACAATTAAACCGTACTGTTGTTACAGCATTGCATGTTTAATGTTTTTCTACATCATTTTCACTGTTGTAGCAAAATGCTCCCTGTAGCGGAAGATTTTGTGACCATTTTTTAATTTTTTTAATTTTTGCAGAATCGTTGAGCGCATCCTTTGAATAGTATGTGTACAACTTTTGGTCTCTCTCCGGCTATTGGTTGCATCTGCAGGATGCTCTAAACAGGCCAACTTTAATTATAACCACCTTGTACAATATATAGAGTCAGTGTGCCGAATATAAGATCCTTTTTGATTTTCATCTATAACTAGGAAAATAAGTGAGGGATTACAGTACCAACGTGATATTCTTTTAAGGCATACACTTTACTACAAATAACAATGACAGAAAATTAAAACAACTTTACATTTTGTCTTGTATGAAATTTTAAACACAAATGTTACATTTTGGGGGTTTGAAAAAAGTAGTCCTAATATGAGACCCTCTTCTGTAACTAAAAATGAATTGTAATTACTGAAAAGTTCGTCAAAAACAAAACTTTAAACAATAATTAGGTAATATTTATCTTCATCGCTAATAGATAAAAAAGAAAAATGACATTTATACGAATTAGTTGAAGTTTAATTCAGGTTTTGTTTACTTTTCGTTTTTAGATTCCAAAATTTCACATTGTTTGGGCTAAATCCCTTAATTCTTGCGAACGATGTTGCTTGAGGTTTTTTTAGAGATAGTTGTGGGTGTCGTTATAAAAATCCCTTTAGCCACTTTTCACCAGCACATTTTTTTTCTGATGAAAACGGATGTTTTAAACCATTTTTCATAGCAAGCTGAAATGCCATTTTTTTAATATCCCTCCTTCTTAAGCCATAAAACCTTGAATCCATCTCAATGCAGTATTTTACTAACGAATCTTCAATGTAGATTAAAAAGCTTAACGTGTGCTAAAATTGTAACTTTTAAAAAATAATGACACACAAAATTATAAAGATTAAAAATATTTTA
>JAFIDM010004315.1:42910801-42922933 GCA_023159025.1 Thereuonema tuberculata | reverse complement strand
GTAAAAAGACAAGATTACTTTTACCATCGTGGATTCTCCCAAGAACATAAGATTAGCTAATACAAATCACAAGTATAAGTTGAAAGGTTCAAGACTTTTAATTGACAGTAGTTAAAGATTAACTAAAGAGACTTTTATTATCTGTTCAGCGAAAAGGTTACTTCGAATGGTTCATCTTTTACAAGTAGTTGATCATACAAGTCAATTAGACTCAAGTGATAATTGTATACGAACTTTGATTAAGAATATATATGCATTTGTTTTAAACTTTTGTCTTAGTTCGTTTCTTTGCGTATACTCTAGTTTCACATGAAAGTTTTATAGCAGATTGTGACAAATAATATCTTTTGGAGTCAGGGTTAATTATACAACACCTCCTTAATCATTTATAAAAAGATAGCAGTCTGATATCATTTACATATCACATGACCTCCAAAGAACTTATGACGGAAGGAGTTGGTGCTGTCTGTATATAACTAGACATTTCAGATTTTATTTTGTATTAATGCTGAAGAAATCTCCTCGAGGGGAAGAAACTAGTCCATTGTAATTTTAGTTGTTTTAATTTGTATTAAATTTTTTAAAATTATTCATGTGCATTGGCTTTAATTTTGACTTTAATATGAAATGTGCACGTAAATCTTATTCCTTAAGGATGTTTTGTTTTAGGTTTTTTTCCCTGAATTTGCAGAACGGAACCTATGAAAAGCTGTTGTTAACAATTCAAGTGTTTACTCAACTCTAATGTTGCATACCAGGAATACCTAAGTGATCAAGTCATCATCATAAAAGGTAAAGCCTTTTAAAGTTATTTGGAATTGTTTATTTCTAACACATGCACATTTCCAAAAAAAGCAAAAGATTAACTATTCTTACATCTACATTTCATAATTTGTTGAAATCAATATAAGATCGCTAAAGATAAGTTAGTTGGTGTTTATAAATTCATGAAGAAGGATCTACCAAATCGAAACATCAAAATCTATTACCGGAAGTAATGGACCGTTTAAGTATGTCGTCACAATCTACGTCACAGTTCAAACAGCCTATTGCTAGGCTCGGTTGCTAGGGTTTTAGCATTCAAATTAGTTACGACCAACCTGGTATTTATTTTGAATTTTTCTTTGAAAACATCCAAAAAAAATAATAAAAAATTATCAGAATGCATTTTTAAGACTTCAAGAAAGCCCAACTAGCGAGGAAAAGTTTTTTTTCCTTATTTTTGAGAATTTTAGGAGAAATATTAAGGAAAAGAAAACCCTCTGTATTTGCGGATTTTTGAGGTTCAGACTGCCATAGATCCGCTTTTAAAGGCTTTTGATTGGTTAACTCAAAAGTCACTCTCCAATAGCAAAGGACCGATCTGAAATACTGAAATTCTTTTCAAATATAGAATTGTAGAAGAATAAATAATTATATAATTTTATTTATTCTGCTATAATCCTACTTCTGAAATGAGTTTCAGTACATCAGATCGCTCCTTTGATATTGGAGAGTGGCTTTTGAGTTAGCCAATCAAAAGCTCTCAACATCTGGTGCAATGTGATCTATGGCAGTCTGAACCTCAAACATTCGAAAAGATACAGCTTTTATTTCTTAATATTTCTCCTAAAATTCACAAAAATAAGGGGGGAAACCCTAAGTGGGCTTTCTTGAAGTCTTAAAAATGCATTCTGATAATTTTTTATTACTTTTTAGGTCTTTTCTTAAAGAAAAACCAATATAAACACCGGTTTGGTCGTAATTAATTTCAATGCTAAAAGCCTAGCAACCGAGCCTAGCAACTGACGTAGGTTGTGACTACACCACTTAAACGGTTCATACTTTAACAGCTCAAACATTAACAGGTCCACCTCTTCTTCGGATGTAATTTATTTCTTTTCTAGGTCCATCTTTTGATCTATAAATCTGCTTTAAATTACTAAGCCAATGTATTTACATTGTTTTGATTGTTCTGTATTTTGGATCGAGCTTATCCAGAAGAACATTTTTTCCACTTCTGGATGATATTAATATTTAAACTAGAAACTAGTAAGAATTTTACTCTTTCTTAACTCCAACATCCACGAAAAAAATTAAAATAAAAATGCCAAGTATCAAAGCATAAAAGTAACAAGGCAAAACACTGTTTTCGTAATGCTTAAACCAAAGTGATCCATTACAGTTGATGGGCAAATGGTGTTTATGTAGGATTTTTTGTGAAGGGAAGGTGCGACCATGTGGAATCTATTTATTGTATGCTACATAATGGTGTAGTAATGGGTGTTTACCTCCAAATTGCGCTGTTTGTTTTTTATGACGTCATCAATCCAAGATTGAAACGAGGAAGACCACGAAAGGCTTGGATGGACGGTATTAAAAAAGCAATGAGGATTAGAAGTCTAGAAGAGGAATGGACCCTTGATCGGAAGACCTGGAATGGACTTCTTGCAGATTCTTTCGGAAGGCGGCACCTGACGCCATGAACCGAGTTTATATATATATCAATCCAAGATGGCGGCCATACTCATTACATTAAGAATAACTCCTTCCAGAGTGCTCGTATGCAAAATTTGCATAGAACATTTTTTGTTGTCCATGAACCGAAGAACAAATTTGGTCCTTATCAAGTTTTTCATATCTGCTACTGTTTGTGAGTTATGTTCCATTAAATATGTCACCATCGGCTGAGAACATATTACCAACAGTTATTTATTAAAAGATAAAAAAATAATGATTGTGCTGTTTTTTACTCACAATAACTTTAATAGTACAATGATATGGAATCACTAGTACAGTTGTATATAATGGTATGAAATGCACGTTACTAATACTTGTACAATGATGTAGAACAAATAATGAATTTGTAGTCAGGCCTAGTAGTAGTATAAGTTCTTAAAATGGATTATGTAATTATATAAAAAACATTACTTAATGAGATTACATTATTCTCTTGAAAACAAATTATCATTACCATCTTAGTCCTCGCATGAATTTTCATGGTTTGTCACACATTTCTTCGTCTCCTCCACACACACACATAGTTCAGTGCACTTTAGATTGTGGGAATGACATTTACATGATGGAGCACACTTTCTTTTAATACAAGAGCACCTAATAAACTGAAGAAATGACTCTAGAGCGCATGGTAGCATACACACAACAGGAGCATAATGGTCGCTTTTCTTTTTCAACTCCCAACCAAAGTTTAATGGTGAAGGCAGATTTGGGTAGGGCTGGTTAGCACGGCACTATTCCATGATTTGATAGCGAACTCTATTGTAATTCTAACATATGGTGTCAGTGTTGCTTTTGTTGGTGGCAAGTTTTCTCCCTGAGTTTCTTGCGTTGTGAACATCCACGACCTCAGATCTCCAATGTTTGATATATTTGTGCCAGGGACATGAACTTGACATTTGAACTTCTCTATTAAAAATCTATCATTATCAACAGAGTTTTCCAAGTTTGCTAACAGCTTCAAGAATGTTGTCATCTGCTTTACTGAATACTTTCGAAAAAGAGGTTTTTGTTTTCTTTGCCACCTGTGGTGACACCTGTGGTGTCACTTCTGGACAATGCATGCAGACATAATAATGCTGAAGTTTTCTTTGGGTCATTTCAGGAGCGATCAAAAAAAAAAACTTTGCCAGTGCACTTTTCTTTTGGATAATATTTACAAGACCTCCTGCTACCTTCAATGCTCTATTTTGATATTCTAGAGCCTCGTCTGCACCCAAAACACAAAATGTACCTTACTCTTGTTACTACCCAGTTGCCTGTCATAAACTCTTTCCAGAGATGTGGGGTTGTCTTTTCTATCTGCCTTATATTACCTAAATACCAACCGAGCATACTTGCACAGTTTCTGAAATTAAGAGCAAAGAAATATTTGACAAAATCTTCCAATGAAGCTAGATGTAGCTCCCAAATACCAGTTCTGACAGATCGTATGTAACGCAACATAATCCCAACAATTTCCATGTATTGGCGAGCAACTTTTAAAGGTGGGTTTGTGCTTCCTTCAGCATTATCAAACTCCTCCATTTTCGATAGGATTTTCAAGTTCTGTACAGCAAAAACTATCTGTTTGTGAACTGAATTAATATCTGTAACGTTGCCTATGTGCAGGGTAGCAATCAACTTTTTGCTCTCCCTGTCGAATTCATCTTTTATACCTTCATGGTGGGTAAAAAAACAAGTCAGTACAGCAGTACTGAAATAATCCACTTCTCCTTAATATCTTCATAAAAATCAATTCTATATTTCAACCCAATGACGGGCCTTCTTCAGGATAAAAATATAAATAAAATACAGAAACGAGAAAGAGAAAATAAACATCCTCTTTCTCCTTTAAATCATAATCGAGTATATACAAAGCAATAATTAAAAAGATACAAAGCAAATTACAATAATTACAATAATCATACCAAATGATATTTAACATCCAATAATCATAACAATTGACAACAACATGAATTCTAACCAAAATAAAAATAACAATCAATAACAAAAATGAAACAATACATAGTAAATGAACAAGATATGGGTTTATTTTAAAATAAAAAAATCTCTAATTTTCTTGTTATGTAATAACGATTTTTTGAAAATACTTAAAGACACCGCATTTACTTTAAGAGATTTATCTTTGTTGATGCATTTACAACTATTAATAAGACAGGATTTCAATTTTTTATCCTGAAGAAGGCCCGTCATTGGGTTGAAATATAGAATTGATTTTTATGAAGATATTAAGGAGAAGTGGATTATTTCAGTACTTTTATATTTTCGAAGATTATGAAGTTATCGTGATAAGTCAGTATAGCATTTACATAAAGCAAGCGCATCAATTCTGCGCCTCACATGCTTTCCTGCCAGGATTTGGGACATTACTGCATCACCATGTAAATCACTTAAGGCGCATTCTACAAATATATCTATTGCTCTTTGCTCTTAATTTGTGTAATTCCCATCGTCGCAAAACCCAAATTTTGAAAAACATCTGGTTTTGTCATTGCTAAATGACAAACTGGTTTATAAAGACCAAGGTCGAAAGTGACAACAGTTTTGGAATCTGAAACTCCTCTTGGAATTGTTTTGCCACCTTTTTCAAACTCGGTCCACCTTCACGACCGCTTCCGTATGAGCGGAAATAATGCTCAACTATGAATACTTTTTCCTCCATCGAGAGACCCATTTCCAACAACAACTGCACAACACAACTTCCTTTTCACTACTGCGAACAAGTGCAGCGGGAGCTATACCCCGTCGACAAACGCAACCACGTGTTCGAGATGCGCGAGTTTAAGTACTGTATATTTTGGCGCATACCGTATTTGTACAGTGGCTACTTTGACCCATTTCTAAGATAGAAAGTGACGACAGACCGGAAGTCGCACTTTTCCCCATCCCTACAAGTCGTACAAGGGTTCTGTAGAAATTGTAGTGTTAAATTTCTAAGCCTAAAAGTTTGCTTAGACAATTTAATTTTCTCAATTAGGACAATTGGTTTAATCCTCGAAGTTCAGCTATTTTTGCATTTACCAGAAGCGCAGACGATGCATTGTTGGCACGAAGATGGTTTATGATATCTACGAGCTTGGTTGAGTGTTGACTTAATTGTTGCACGAGACACGGGACAACGAATCGTGAGAAGATGGATATTTCTTTGACTGTCAGGCTGTAGTTCACATCGATCCCTCGCCACGATAGGATTCGAGGAATGAGTGCTGATTGAAGATTCGCCAGGATACGAGGCGAAATAGCTGTGCCGATTGAAGACTTGCCAGGATACGAGGCAAAGTAGCTGTACCGTTTGAAGACTCGCCAGGATACGAGCCGAAAAGGCAGAACCGATCATAAAATTGCCAGGATAGAAAATAAGGAAGCAGTTTAGATCGAAGAATCGGACACAACGGAGACGAAGGCCTCTTCATCTCAGGCAGCAATAGTTTATAGCAAGACCGACGCATAGATGGGCGAAAGATGATATAAGGAGCCCATTGCAAAGTTCTGAAGAAGGAAAACGACGCTCATTATTAGTGACATATTTATGAGATCCGTTTCGAATCACCGGGTGATCACGATATAGCGACGGTAACATTTGAAAGTTAGTGCCTGGAGATAAATTATCGAAGTTCATCATACTTAGGAAATAGAGGTGAACTCAGCGGCAAAGATACTTTGAAAGAAACGGAGATACAAGAGCGAAATAAGGGAATCGGTGATTATAAACTCAGGATACACCGAAGCTGTTCAACGAGAGAATTCAACGAACACTTGTAAGTAAAGTTTTCCTTAAGCGATTCGTTTACTTAATGTTAGAAGAAACAAGATAATAATTAGGGTCTTAAAGGCAGAGTGTAATAAGAAATAGGAAGATTATTAGAAGAAATAATTATTAGTGCCTAAATTGGAGAAGACCTATGATTCATGAGTTTCCAGTGAAATACTGACGTTACGTTTGCAGAACTTTTAAGATTAAATCTAATAGAAGTCGTCGGGTAGTGAACTATATATATTTTTATGTGTTTGCCGCAAGATAATCTGATAGAAGTGATTTGCTGATCATTGAGGATTGGTGATAAAGTCAAGGAAAGGACATTAACTTAAAGACTTTGATTTTTACATTTATAAAGATTTGAAATAGTTGTAAGCTTGAAATAATCAAGTTGAATATACCAATAGTTGTTGATTAAATCTATAAAAAAGATTTCCGAGTTGTGTAGTTATTTGGTATAAGATAGTGAATATAAGTAATTACTCTGCAAATCTATATTAATATTATTATTGTTTTTTACAAGTTCCAATAAAATATGACTCATGTCTGTCCGACTTATACTTTGAGCTATGACTATAGAGGTAATGACTAAAAGAGGTGAGGACTATAGAGGTCAGAATGAAATTAAAGAGATCCTCACTTTTCACTGTGTACGAGGTCGCTGAAAAAAAAAGCAGTAAATCAAGAAAATAAAACATTTTACAAAAAATAATAATAATAATAATATAATTGCTTCTATGTCTATTTATAATTGTTGCTTTCCTCATTTTGTATACTTACAATTCTTCTAAATTTTCAGTTATTTTTGTTTTAAGGCCTTATTTTTAGAATTTATTTATCTACATTTAATTCATTTATCTATGATATTCTTTTCTTGCTTTCATTCTTTTCTTTACGGTTCTTTGTTTTCTACTTATTAGCCTACTCTCTTTAGGAAATGAGTCTCATCAATCAATCAGTCAGTGCGTGCGTGCATTGAACTTTTAAACCTCTTCGCTGCAATAATCTTCTTGAAACTTGAAATGCTTATTTAAGGATAAAAGACTTTCGTTATTTCTTTTATATTTCATTGCTACGATTAAACTGAGATTTAATAGACAGATGATGAAGGCTGATTGAGAGGCGTTGTCACTTTCTCCTACGCACATAATTATCCAATGTATTGCCTTTAATCTTGCCCTTCGGTATTACATAAAAAACCAGACCCGATCAGTTCGGAGCTGCAGAGTTCTATTACAATACTAAGATTACAGAGTTGAGACGCTGAAAATGAATAAAAAGTATTCATTGTTGAGTAACGTGTACTGTCTGTTTTACAAGTTCAATTTCTTATATCCGTAGGACTTTCAGAGTATGGTTATTCGTAGTGGAAAATAAACGTATTTCTTTCTACCAAAATAGAAGTAAATTATTAATAATAAGAATGCTAAAGGCTCATTTCTTTTAAGAACGTATCTGAAGTAATTACATGAACTACTTTTTGTTTAATGTTTTCTAAGTTTGCATTTGCTTCGTTAGCTAATCATTGGGAGAATAAATTGACTGAGTTCTTTGACCTCTCTTAACTCTAAATCTGGATCGACAACGGGTCTATTTTAAACAGACACATCAGCATCAAAGTAGAGGGAGGAGAAATCAATTAAACAATGATCAGAGAAAGAATAATCTCTTTAATTGAATGGGCTGATAAAAGATTAGTGTGTATTGATCTGGTGAGGGGAAACCCATTCTAAGATTGTTCAAGAAAAATTCGTGTTTATTTGTTGTGATGTATTATCGTAATGTAAATTTGTTTCTATCTTTACTGCTGGGTATTAACTTTTCATTTTCTTTTAATAATAATTAACTTAATAAAGTCATCTTTCATAAAACTGTAAGTGATTTACTCCTTCATTCTCATGAAACAACTAATTTAATTTAAGTTCCTTAAGATTAGTAATGTTTCTTTTTGTTACATAAAAGATAAAAAATAAGTTAGAGTACATAAATTATTCAATTTATATTTATATTATATTTTCAAAATATAAGTGATTGATATTGTTATTCATGAAGCATAGTTATTATTAATGCTTAATTATCATTATTTCTGTGTTGTATTATCGTTATTATTAATGTTTAATTATCACCATTATTTATGTGTTGTATTTTCATTTTGTTAATGTTTAATCATTATCATTATTAATAACTATACCATAGTTTGATATACTATCAATTGTTAATGTTTGAGTTCCTTTAGTTGTTTATAACCCTAATGTTTGTAGTAAGTAAAAGAGAAACGAAACATTATAAAGATTAAAGATAGTTGTTTTATGAGAATTATGAAGTACGTAATTAACTTATGGCAAAAAAAAAAAAAAAAATGTTTTGGACTCTAGAATTGTTTGGGGACTTTCTGGGTACACCCAGCAACTTAAGAATCACTTACTTTGGTGAAAACTACTACTTTTAACTTTATGATTTGGAATTTGAAAGAAGCCTTTTTGATGATCTCATTTCTTTCTGAAGTCCCTGTTTCCCGCCCTTTTCTGAAGTACTCGAATCGCAGTTGATGAATTCCCTTGATCTTTACTTTCCCTCCAAATAGGGCAATTCAAGGAGAGAAAGAAGAAGAAAAAAATAGGGAGATGGATAAAAAAAATATATATGCATGACATCACTTCTGGTCCATCTCATTCTACTTGCTAGGGGGAGTATGGCCTTTGGTATATGACATCATTAAATATTTCTCAAGGGTGATTTCACTCAAATACTTTTCATTGAATGTCAAAGGCAACTGAAACAACGAACTTTGTACAGTTTTGTTCACAGTTATCTTTTTTTTTTCCTATTTGTTAAAACAGCCAATCAAATGAAGATGATCCTGATTTCAAAGTTAATTAAAAGATTTAATAATTAACACAAAGAAGAAGAATTAGAAATGGAATAATTCATTTACAATTTCTTCATTATAAAAAAAAAGAAAGAAAATCAATAAAAAGTATTCGACAATGTTTAAGACTTTATAAGTGGTTATATATAATTACATATGTAAGTTACTGAGAATTATAAATCGATGAATATAATTAATATCGTACAGGACAATATAGACCTAACTTCTGCTTGAAGTTAGATACGATTGTCTAAGTCAGAATTTAAAATTAAAATCTAACAGAAGAAAACTGGGAATCTTTCTATCTCAATTTTAATATAAAAATGCCCTATATTTGGTATGCGTCCTGTTTGTTCTTACCTTATTTTAGAAGTAACATCATCTGAAAACAGTATTGTTTTCATCCCAACAAGAATAAGAATTTCTGACTGACTTATTTTTTTATACAAGTTCATTAATTCAATTATCTACCACAGTTAGAGTGGGTTTGTTTATTTGTTTGTTTGTTTTTATATCTATTTCTATTATAAATATATTACTATTTATATTTTAGAAATTGAGGTAATTGATGATATTCATTTAATTTCTTTAGTCAACAAAAAGACAGAAAACTTAGAATCTATTTGCAGTCATTTAATATTGAATCCGATGCCGAATTATTTCAGTTTGTTTTCTTTCGTAAGTTATTAAAGACGGATTTGTAATTCATAGAACAAAGATCAAACGAGAATAGATTAATAATTTACAAATTTTAGAAGCGTTTTCTAATTTTATACAATTTTTTTTTAAAGCAAATTTACTAATTTTCAAATTTCAGTGAGAATTTTGGTTATTATTAGGCCTATATCATTCATGGTTAATTTGCCAACTAAAGTAAATATCAAAATAACTAATAATTAATTAACATCCCAAATTGATTTAATTAAATGTTAATATTTTAAATTTAAGTTTCGAAATATAACGAAGGTAATTTTTATTTTGTTCGAAAAGTCGATTTCAATTTGTTCTCGTCTTTCTGCAATAGAAATTCTTCTCATATAATTTTAATGTCGAAATTTAAATTACAAAATTAGAGTGAGAAATTAAATGTTTCTGAAAGTTATCTTAGACTTTCCAGTGAATTCTTACTTGCACTGACCAACAGTATTCGGAAATAATCAAAGTGTATTCACTGTGTAATGAAAGAGAATTTGAGTTCTTAGCGCCATCTGTCGGCGTAAACACAATTTATAGAAAGCACAGAGGAAAAAAAAATCACATTACAACTTTTTTAATTTTCGTTTTTTTAATTAATAATTGACTCTTGCGTTAACTTAATATAAGTTAACAGACTGGAATACAGCTGTTAATTTTTCTCTTATTAAAACTCTTCCGGTACATTCTAGTCATCAGCAAACATTGTATCTGTCTGTGTGCAGAAATTCAGGAAACCTAGAAAGAAAAAACAAATCTTAAAGTTTAGAAGAAAAAGAAGTTTATTTTTTTTTTTTTTTAATTACTTTTCATTAACTAGTCTACGATAATATTGGTCTTTTGCCAGCTCATTTCATATCATAATAAATTATTTATATAAACGTAATAATGTCTTATTCTGCGCTTTATCTAAAAACTTTTTTGTGTACAGGACGACTAACTACCGGAATTAAGAAAAAGTAAGTTTTGCTTTGTTTTTAGGTCGAAAACATGGGAGATATAGACTCCAGTGTTTCTGAAAAGGATTGAAACATGAAACCACTCCTGAAGATGATTCCCCATTGGAAAGTAAGCTCTTTCTTATTCGATAGAGGCTTGACTGAATTCTAGGCTGGGCATGAAGGAGAAATAACCTTACAAAATTCCTGATCTTCGACGGTGATGAAATCTTTTCAGAACAACTTGTAGGGTTTTATGTGTTTTTTTAACCTAGAAATCCTGGGCCGCTGCTGACCTTTAGCCTTTGTGCAAAAAGCTTTTTATTTCTTTTGGTGCAAACCCCCCCCCCCCCAGTTGCTAATATTTTTTGAGGACACGACATGAATTAAATATGACTATCTTATTATGTGTTCGGAAGGGAGAATTGATTTTAAAAACTAAATTATGGCGCCTTGCACAAGTTCCACCCCTGCTTGCGGTGGACCTGCCGAACTCATTCTTGGATCTCAACTTGTTAGTGATTGACTGACATAAGCATATTTTTTTTTAATAAAAATAAGTGTAATAATATTTTTAATAATAAAAATTAAAAAAATAATGAGTAATGAATAATAAAAACGACACACATACTTTAGGGAAGAAAATGATATATTAAAACATTCATGAAATTTATAAAGTATACATTGTAAAAACAGGACAGTTTCGTCCGGCAGTGGATTGCTCAGGACTTCGTCAACTAAGTTGTAAGTGACAAGGAAAGGGTCATACATACATATACTAATTTTGGTAAGATTAAGAGACAGCCAATCGGGATTCCGTCGTCGGAGGTTTATCCGATGATGAAACCCCGATTGGCTGTCTCCTAATCAAAATTATTTTGTATAAGATCCTTTCCTCGTCACTTATAACTTATAAGTCCTGAGCAATACACTGCCGGGCGAAACTGTCCTGTTTTATAATGTATACTTTATATATTTATTAATATGTCATTCCTTTCCTAAAGAATGGGTGTCATTTTTATTATTCATTACTCATATTAGTTATATTTTCACACACGTTAAATCTCTAACAAAAAAAAAACAAAAAAAAATGCAATAAATTAAATAAAAAAACAATATCATACATTTCATACATTAATTGAATCAACAAAGAAAATAACAGAAAAATAGTAAATAATCCGTACTGGAGACCAAGAATTCCCTGTAAGAAATTCAAGCATGAATTGCTTTAAAATGTTACTTATTTTTTTTTTTTTTTAAAGTTCAGAAAACTATACAAAGAAAAGTTATCCATGAATTAATTTATTAAACTCGTCGAATTCATAAACGAATTCAATGAGAGTTAATTACTTCGCTTCCAATGATTTTCAATATTT
>JAFIDM010004315.1:42897486-42909993 GCA_023159025.1 Thereuonema tuberculata | reverse complement strand
TAAATTTTATTTAAATTTATTTTATTAAAAATATAGGCTTCTAACTATCTTTATATTTATTTAAATTTTACTTAAATTTATTTTATTAAAAATATAGGCTTCTAGCTATCTTTACATTTCTTTAAATTTTATTTAAATTTATTTTATTAAAAATATAGGCTTATAACTAACTTTACATTTATTTAAATTTTATTTAAATTTATTTTATTAAAAATATAGACTTCTAACTATCTTTACATTTATTTAAATTTTATTTAAATTTATTTTATTAAAAATATAGGCTTATAACTAACTTTATATTTATTAAATTTTATTTAATTTATTTTATTAAAAATATAGGCTTATAACTAACTTTACATTCATTTAAATTTTATTTAAATTTATTTTATTAAAAATATAGGCTTCTAACTATCTTTACATTTATTTAAATTTTATTTAAATTTATTTTCTTAAAAATATAGGCTTATAACTAACTTTACATTTTTCGTAACGAATTAATTCGTCATCAAAGTTTGATTTTCCTTTTCCAAAACTCCATTATATTTTTATTTTATTTTTTTTGGCAATAGTGTCAAAAAGAAAAAAGGGATGCGTTAATTTTAAAAGAGAGATTTAATTTTTATATAAAAACCAGATGCACGAAGAAAAAGGGAATTTGGAGATGTATGAGTAGAAAATAAATGAGCAATACTTAAATTAATTCTTTTTTTAACACTTAATCTGAGTACTCTGAATGTGTTTATGGTGGCGTCTTAATCCCCAGCGCGCATATGCCACGGAATGAATGGACTTCAGTGGCAGTTTGTGACGTAAAAGTTTGCCGAAGTCCGTTGCTGCTGAAGACAGTAGCCTTTAAAGATAAGTGGTAGCGAAATCAGCGGCATGCCAATCACGTAGTCGTGAGAGAGTGGCGGGAACAATCCTTTTCAGACAGCCAATCACGAGATACTTGTGTTTCTTAAACGAGGAATCAGCAGCCATTTCCTCATTAAATTCATTTTTTTTTTTTTAATTTCTGAGTGAAGATCAAAAAGCGTTTAATTATCTCATTAAAGATATTTAGTAAACATGTATAAGATAAGATAGGCTTTAAGAGATTTGTAAAATAAATAAATAAATAAAATAAATTAAGAAATTTATAAATAAAGAAAGAAAACAAAGAAAATTGAAGCGAATAAGTGAGGTTGTAATCGTTTCTCGCCGAAATGACCCAAAATCAGTAGCTATGATTTCTAAAATAAACCGTCTGAGGAAATTCTAATTATACGTTGAATTTATTCTTTGTTTTAATTTGTAATGAACTGTTCACATTGGACTACACTGATCTATTAAAAATATAAAGGATTACTGTTAACCAATCGTTTGACTAGTGTGAAGCGTTCTTGTGAAGCGTTATGAAATGACCGGTGTTCGCAGATTACTGTGAGCCGCCCAAGTCAGTTCCGCAGCTCTGACGTTAACAAAAGCCAAACGTCCAGCTTAATACATATTGGCTCCCCCTTCTTTCGTGTATTCCATTTGTCTATGGAAAGTATCTTTAAGTTCCGTGAATCTTATATAACAAAGCACATTTACTGTGCCAATTTTGTTGGAACCAATGGTTGCATGCCAGTTATTATAGACGAAAAAAATCCCTTTATTGAGGCTAATATTCGTCGGTCGTGCGCGTTCTTTTCCAAGTCGACGGTCGCCTGCGACAATCAGTTAGAGTGAAGAAATGAAATGTGTCAGTCGTGACGTCAAGCATATTCTCCAAAGTCAATCCGTGGCGTTCATTTCAATTGAATAGATGGCAATTATAAAGTTATTACAAAAATAATGAGATTGTCTTTCGAAACGGTATTAATTAATTGATTGATTGGCGGTGAAGTGTGGGTGGCAGGGATCTCAAGCACTGCGACTTTAGAACTTGGAAATTGTATGTACAGTGAAAAAGAGTAGAGTCCCGGTAATCCGAGCTTCCATGTAATCCGAGGTGAGGATAGTCCAAGGTCATGCAGGGCGACGATTCCAAGAAGTCATTTGAGGGATCAGTGTGATAGTTTTCCATTTTACTATTTAGACGATGGCGTGACATCGCTGCTAAAAACCGTTGCTCTACTGTGAAGCAGAAGACCTTGGACAGTTTTTTAAAGTTGTAAATGCTTATAAAGAGTCTTTTCATGTAACCCCAGGTAACATTGTTAATGTATCTGTAACTTTAATATCTATTATAAATTAAATTTGACTCGTTTTAGTTGAAAATTCCAGTTTTTTTTTTTTCTTTTCTCCTTGTAATCTGAGTTTTTGTAATCCGAGGTACCATCAGCCCCAATTACCTCGGATTATCGAGACTTACTGTATATTAATTTTTGTACTTCAGAATATGTCAGGGAGTATTTACAATTTTTGTTTCCTAACAGTAAGATTTGACAACGAGGGCTGTGGTCCGCATGGAATTCTAGGATCGTTTGCTAGTAAAGAATAAAAATGTTTGTTTCAAGTGAATATATAGGATCACCATAGCAATATGGAATAATCCATTAAATCAGCGTTTCCCAACCGGTGGGTCGCGACTTGATCCTAAAACTATCAGAAACCATCGAATAAACTATCAGAAAAGATCAGAAAAATCGAAAATCGATCATATATAAGAAAGGGATACGATACAAATATGGTTTTATTCTATACTAGCCGGGTACCGTCGCTTCGCTCCGGAACCCTTGCATCTATAAGATTAAAAAAAAAAAAAAACTTTATTTATTTCGCAAATTAATATTGAGAATTGGAGAATATACGACTTCCCAGCCCGTTGTGGACTTCTCCACTTAACTCAGGTGTATTGCGGGTTGGCGCCACACACCTGGGGTTGCCGCCGTTCACTTCATCGTCAGTTTGCAAGATTATTCCCTATCCCCTAAGAATTTCGAAAAATCCGGCCTTATTTATTGTCTACATCGTAAAGGAAACCTCTGTGCAAAATTTCAGCTTTCTAGGTCCAAGGGTTTGGGTTGGGCGTTGATGAGTCAGTCAGTGTGTGAGTCAGGACTTTTCTTTTTTATGTAGATTTTCATGAATTTTGTTTTTTTAACATCATTGATTAGTTCTTTATAGATTATATTTGGATCTGTTATTTTGTCATTTTCAACTCTTATCCGATTCGTTCTTTACATATTATTCCTGGTGTTTTGATATCATGTTTATTTATGAAAATATGACCTATATTTGTTTTCGTATTTCCATGAATTGTACAGTTGTTTCTTGTTGTTCCGTAAAGACGATTTTTGAAACCATTATTGCACATAAGTTTTACGCATTTCTGTACTGCATTGTTTTTATTCATTTTGAAAATATCTATATTTACGTCGCCAATCAGTGTAGTTGGACAGTTGTTTAATATCTTTTCATTTCTTATGAATAGATTCTCTATTTTAGTAACATTTTAGTAATTTGTAATTTAACATTTTGCTTACAGAATGACAGACAGAATAACGTTTTTATAATATATAATAATAATAGCCGGGTATCGTCGCTTCACTCCGGAACCCTTGCATATATAGCATTAAAAAAACAAACTTTATTTATTTAGCAAATTAATGTTGCGATCGTCGGAGAACATAACTTCCCAGCCTGTTGTGGCTTCTCCGAATAACTCGGATGTATTGCTGGTCGGCGTCATACACCGAAAATTCACATTTTTGCATGTATCTTGCAAACGCTGAAGCGTTTGTGAATAAGTGATACATCGTTCGATAGAACTTTCAAATACCAACATTTTCTCAATTTAATGTTGTCTTCTATCTTTTATACTTTTCGTTTAAATTGAGAAAAACTCAAAATTTGATCCTTTAAAAGGCGCCATCTTGGAAACCAAAAACTTTTTTCGAAAGATTTTTGTAGCATTTTGTTTGTCTTAAAAAGCTCTACATTTTATCCATTTACATGACCACTCTATCTCTTATAGTTTGGTCACAAAATGGGAAAAACGTAAAGTCTTATGACAGACAAAATAACGCTTTTATAATATATAATTCTTCTATTCCTATATATGTGGAGATATTCCGATAAGGAAAGGTGGGTCGCAGCTGAAAAACGATAAGGAAAGGTGGGTCGCCAGCTGAAAAAGGTTGGGAACCGCTGCATTAAATTATTGTTGTTGTAATTGTTGAACTTAAATTTGTAATACAAGTGGAAGTTTTGAATCAGAAACAATACAGTATTGTTATCAGTGGAATAGTGCAGATTACAATAAGGACTGAGATATCAGTAATAAGTAAAACAACACAAGCGAAAAATGAAATAAAGAAAAATAAGAGAATATTTTGTTAGATGCTTGGTTGTTAAGATCTCTCTGTTAATTGAATGGATTATCTCTGTTAATGATTATCTCTGTGTTAATCCGAGGTGGAGATGGAACATTGAATGAAGTAGACATACGAGGACGCTTCATAGATGGAAGCAAGAAGATTAAATCCTATCTTCAGGTTATGTCTTTAGTAGTTATAATGGACTTGTGAGAATTTGTTGCTGATATAGATTGCAGTGAATTCAAATTAATTTCTCTATTCTTTGAGCTTCCTGTAGGAAGAATGACAGGAGAAATTATGCCAAGAGAAAACATGATGTCTAATGAAGGAACGTTGGTCGCCATGTTGGTTCAGAGGATTAATAACCGAAGAGGAAGCTGCTGGGATGATGCTATTACTTACCGGTTGTGAGATGTGAGACACCTTATTGATACGTAATAAGTAAAACGGATAGAAGTAAGTGATTTTATGTTCAATTTACTTATCTTGTTATTAGAGATAACACATCATACATACTCCCTGTTGAAAGCAGTACTGTGATAGATTTATCTTCAAGAACAAGTGTAAACTACGCAGTGAAGGATATTTATAGTTTAGGATAACTACAATGCGAAGTTAAAATAGACATTTGTTTGATTAAGTGATTTGTCAATAATTTAGAAATGGATTTCAATTTAACATGTTATGAATAACTTTTAGAACTCTTATAATCGAGTTATGTTTAAAAGGAACTTACGGAAGATTAATTTAACTGAATTCTAGTGATATAAACTATGAAGTAATGAAATATTTCTTATCTGTAATTGTAGAATATTGATAGTAAATTATCATTTGTGTTGCAAAGAAGAGAAGCATTTATTTTGTCTTATTTTAAAATAAGACTCTTATTTTTTTTTTTATTTATTAGAAGTTGTAATACACAGTTCTTAACTCAACATTGCTCTGCTGATACTTATTAGATAAGACTTTATGAACTAATAATTTTTTTTTCCTCAAAAAAATATATTCAAAACAAATGGGAGAAATTAAAAAAAAAAAAAGGTCTCAAGATTAATTTAATTAAATTTCTCTTAATTTCTTCATGTAAATTTTGTGATGTAAACATTTCAATAATTAGCAAATTCAAAACTTTAAAAATCTTTGATTGACAGAGGTGAAACATGCCATAGGGTGATCAGATTTTTGCGATGTCAATCCGGGACAAGAACAACTTTGAGGACTAAAAAAACAACTTTGATGCTAATACGTTTTTTTTCAAACAATTTTTATTCCATCGTCTAACTTGCAACATCGTTGCATAAAGAACAGAGATGAACTTAGGTTTCTGCAAATTAATTTTCCGACGTTACTCCGGGACAAGATCAATGTGTAATGACAAGATCACGTGTAAACACCGTTTTCTTTCCAAGAATGATTACTGGAATAATAATTATATGACAGTTTTCAGTGCAGTTAAGAACCAATGTAGCGGAACAAAAGTAATGAAATGAGAATGACGTCATCAGTGGTGGTTGAAGTTGCGGCGGACATATTGGAAGGAAAACTGTCCTGTTGTAGAACTGCTCTGCTATTGGACGAATTAATCGCCCGTTGGAAGCAACTTTACAACAAAAATTGGATAGTTTTTGTCTGGCTTTTAGCAACTCACTGGCGTAGACTAATTAAATGCTAGAATATCAATATTAACGATTATTTGAATTAAATAATCTCAACTTTTAGATAAACAACTAAACAAAACGTTTCTCAATCTTGATGCACTGCTGCAGTATTGGGTAAAGCATACAGTAGTGACAAAAGCACGCACTATTATCGTGTGGGGAAGTGGAATGTTTCACTACTTGTTATGCCCAATACTGTACAATTATACTAACTAGAATAACTATATGGTTCTTATTTATTTATTTATTTTTGGTCGGTTTGTGAAAGTACCATGCGATTTTGATCTTTAATTCTGAAATTCGTTTTTTCTTCTGCGTTTTACTGGAGTTCTAAGGTTGGTAGCGATAGAAACCTTATATTTTGCATCTCTAAGCAACTGTGATAGAAAACAGGAAATTAGTTGATACAGAAATGGAACGAGTAAGACGCCAACCGCTGCCACAGAATCAAGGTGACACAGCGACACAGGCGCCAATAACAGTGATGTTAACAGGGTTCGCATCTGACGCAGGATCTGAAACACTTCTTCACAAGTCAAGGTAAGATTTACATTCTCTGAGACAAAACGAAACTAATGAATTAATGTTTTCTTACTTATTTAAAATGGAGAGCCTATTCAGGGAAATTTGAGTAAACAAAGTCTGAGACAGCTTTTGAGAGTTTGGAAAGCTGTTTCGACAACTTAACGCTCATCAGTTTGGATAACTTTAAGTATGGGTGAAAGTACTTTATTATTATTATTTATTTATTTATTTCAGAACTTCAACTTTCTTCTTCTTTGAAATTTCAATACGGGAGAGATAAACAACCGTTAATCCCTCCTCCAATCAATTAAAGAAGAAATAGGCTTTACTTCAGTAATTTAAATTGTCAAAATTTAACAAGGAAAACTCTTAACTCAGACTGGATACATGTACCGTATTTACTCGCATAATTTCTCCTTTTTTTTTCATCAATATTTTGACAAAAAAAAGGGGGGTTGGGAAATTACGCGATTTCAATTTGAGGAAAAAAAATATGGTTAAAGCATAAGGAAAACCATGTTAAATATTGATTTTTAAAGCAAGAAATGTAATTAACAATAATTTTATTAACACGCAACATTTAAAATATAAGAAATCACATCTCAACATTTGTTTTCTTATAAGTACAGTTAAGCAATAGGCATGCACGGAAGTGTGTGTGCGACTGTGACGTAATTTCGTAACTCACGCAGCGCAGCCCGCCATCTTTATAGCTGCTCACCGCATGACGTCAGCATCAGCTGCCTGCTAATAGAGAACTTAACTTTATTCGCGAACTTCACGTTTTCATAAAACACTCGAAATTGTTGTACTGATTCAGAAGGAGTCTGCTCTTGTACTGACCGGGGTGGGGGTGGAATCTTCCCCTAAAGTAGCGTGGGATAGAGAAATGCGATAGTAACGGTACATTGTCGCGTCGTCGTGAGTTATCCGCCAGTCAAGGTCATGTTGGAAACGCGTTGAAGTAGAGGTGGGGAAATTATGCGATACAAATAAAAATTGAATTTTGTAATCCACAAAAACTGGGGTGGGGAAAATACGCGATGGGGGAAATTATGCGAGTAAATACGGTATTATTAAATTATTAATTTCTACTTCTTTGATGATACGTAATTTCATTATCTTTTCCGCTGAGATTCAGGCTAATTTAAACTTCTGAAGAAATATCCTTTCTAAACCTATTAGGGTTAGGTTAATTCAGTCTGGAACTTATACTTGTTTGAAAAAAGGTTTTCTATTTGTCACTTCAAAACAAAATAAAACTATGACCATCAAATTGTCATCTAATATTATATGATTAACAACTAGATAACAACGGTATAATTCAACTCGATACGTTGTTTGCAACTGGAGTTATACAGGAAAAAGGCGAAGCTTTTTCCTGTAGAGCGGACATCCCTGGATAGCATCCGGATGAGATTTTACTCTGCTTCAACTCACTCAGTAAGCCAAATCCTGATCCAGGAAACGTCAGGGACATCAACGTCAACAAATACATGAATTTGAGATCCAATGAAAGCTTTCACATGGTTATCAGTGGTTGATTTCTAAGTATCCTGATTCATTTTGTAAATCATTAGAACTTAGAACATAAAGAGATCACGGCATCTTTCTTTGGTTCGTCGTTTTGATAGATTATTCCAAATACTCCCTTAAGCCATCCGTTAATTAGCGAAACTGAATGAAATACTGTTTGCCTCCTGTAACATACAAAACAGCTGTCCCCAGAATCCTAATGGTATCAATTCATTTTTTTTTTTTTTCGAGTTTCACGATGGTAAATCGTATCATTTAAAATTAGCTATTAACTTCCTCCACTAATACTGTCTAATTCTGTATGAACGTGAATTTATCAAATTTAGAATTTTCTGAATTTGAAAAAAAATCATGATTTTACATAAGAATTAGGACTGATTTCGTTGTTGCCTGAGTCAGATCTGAAAAGGGACAATTAATTTGTATTTAAAGAGAGCTTATTTCCTTTTCTAACTTTAAGTTTCTTATGAAATTATAGATATCCTATTTCTCGTGGGAGGTTTCTCAGAAGACAGTTGAATTTATATAATTTACGTTTCAACATAATTTTAAAAGTATACTTACTATATTATAAACAGAATCAAATTCCAGTTAGTTTATATTTTATGTACATTTATAGATCAAATACAGTGTTACCTCATTTAACGGACACCCTGAATAGCGGACACCTCTAATTAGCGGACATTGTTGCGGGTCCCCGTCCCTTACAATAGGACATTCAATGTTATCCACCCCGAATAGCGGACACTCTGAATAGCGGACAGTTATTTTAACTGTAAATTTTTTTTTTTTTTTTTTTTTCGATTAACATTTCGACAAACACGTCATGATTGTATTTACATCGGTGTCCCATACATTGATACATTGTATCGGTGTCCCCTCCCCCATACATGATGTATCTGTGTCCCATGATTCAATGCACGAATCTCAGGCCCTTGTTTTCACTGCAGTTGCTTTGCAAATATCAAGCCCTCGTAAAGCTATCCTATAAACGTGTTGATTAAATTTAGTGCGAATTAGAATGGCGTCAAAAAGGAAGAGATTGGCACTGAAAGAAAAAATTGATGTTCTTGAAGTTGCTGAAAAAGAAAAGCTGAGTGTGCGTTGTCTTGCTGAACAATCAGATAAATGAACTTTTAAAGGACAAAGATTTTTCTAATCTCGTGAATTCAAACGAAAATTCGAAGAATTTGAAGTTTCGTAAAACTGAAACAAGCAAAATCGATGAAGTGGTCATAAAATGATTCCGCGCTGCTCATGCAAAGAACATTCCTATAAGCGGTGTTTTGCTTCAAAAAAAAGCCAGAGAATTCGGTCAAACTTTAGGATTGGACACGTTTAAGGCATCAAATGGATAGCTAGAAATTAATTTTCTATATACTGTAATTAATTTTGTCATTATTTTAAGTAAGACAAACGGATTAGCACTCATTTAAAAAGGAATGTAGTAAATAATTTGCAATTGTTCGTATTCTCTCATATCACTATGGTAATTGTAGAAATTTAATTAAGATTGTACGTAATTTTTCATTAAATGACATGCTATAAGCTAAAAAATGAAAAAAAGATAGTCCTCCCCAATAGCGGACACCTCCCAATAACGGACGAAACTTCCGGTCCCGTCACTGTCCGTTATTTGGAGGTAACACTGTACCACGATTATTGAGTTTTAAACGACAACTGATGTTGGCAGCTTTTAGTTCCATTTCATTTATTGACTGGATATTTGTTGATTGTCAAAATTAATATTTTTAAGATTCACCTTTAAGATTTACGATATACAAGTTTTTAATCGCATTTTGACGTACAATTGCCTTTTGAAACATTTTTGAGTTAACCATCTTGTTTTCTCTCCTTTATCTTGTTTATCTTTAAGTTAAAGATAAGTTGATATTTTATGATAGAATACATATATGAGAGTTACAAAGAAATACAATTCAATAATGAAATTCAAAAATTCTTCTTTAGTATATAAATAACTCATCTTAAATCCTTCTTCCACTTACAAAACATCTTTAATCCTCTTTATTTCGATTCCTTTAGCAGAAATCTTCTTCATGGAAAACTACAGAAAATGTAGAGAAAAACCTAACATTTTCTCTAACATTTAAAAACAGAATTCTAAGCTTAAACAATCATGTAGTCATACATGGTACAAACTTTCTTGAATAACAAAATAAATTCATAAAACATATAACAATCACAAACTTTCTTTCCTGAATAACAAAAAAATTTATACAACAAACACAAATTCTTAAACAAATAACATTCACTAATTCTTATAGAATATGTATGACTACATGATTGTTTAAGCTTAGAATTCTGTTTTTAAATGTTAGAGAAAATGTTAGGTTTTTCTCTACATTTTCTGTAGTTTTCCATGAAGAAGATTTCTGCTAAAGGAATCGAAATATAGAGGATTAAAGATGTTTTGTAAGTTGAAGAAGGATTTAAGATGAGTTATTTATATTTAAATACAATTCAAATTTATAAGTTTGTTAAGATTGTAGCTGATTGTTAATGGGCTCAAATATCCCATCCATCTTCATTGATGACGGGAAAACTTGAGAAGTAGAGGATCGTGCCATCTCCAGTTTAACGAAATGGTTGTCAGAAAAATTCACCAAAATTCTCAAAATTCCTCTGATGTTGTCAGAATCCTTTGAATCGCTGATGTATGAATGACTGATGATTGAATGATAGATGTATGAATCATTTTTGTCGAGGAGAATGATCCGAGAGGAAAAAAAAAATATCTGACCATATCTGTTCAGATCCTTCTAGCCAATAGACTTATTCCTTAGCACTTGAGCTACCACACTGTGAATGAGATCATTTTTCAATTACAATGAAGGCGGATGAGTTTAGTAAATATTTTTCTTAACGCAAAATTTAATATGCGATGAAGAGTAGAACACCGATGAATAATACATGGATAAATGAAAGGAGATAATCATCACTATGAAAAAGCATAAAGAGGAGGTGGATGGCAATTTTCAAAAACTAAAAAAAAAAAAAAACAGAAGAAAGAAGAAAAAAAGGCACAGAATCATCAGCATAAATATAGTCTTTTTTTTTTCTTTTATGAATAGGCAACGAAATTTATAATTGAAATGGAAGGATGTACAGACACATTACGAAGGCCTTCACAGACCAAATTTCAAAAAAAAAAAAAAATAGTTAAATTAAAATATTCGTTTGTTTGTTTTTTCCCTAATGCTGAATCATTGAAACATTAAGCATTTGCAGTCTATTCTTGCTTTAAAATAAGTTTTATTAAGTAAAGAAAAGGTATAGAAAAACAGATTCACTTCTCATTTCCAAGAGAGGCGGTTTATGCTATCAACAAAATGTTTTATTGATTCTCGGAAGTTCCGCCATCTATCGGTGAAAATTTTAAGTTCATTTCTGCAAGAAATGCTTTTATTCTAACTTTTCTTTTAGAACGAAAGAAGATTTTATTTTGAGTTGTTTTTACTAATTAATTTTTTTTTAATGTTACTGAAATTGTGACGATTTGTATTTCAACGAATGTAAAGAAACGCATGTATTAGGAAATGTTTTCGTGTCATCATATATTAAGAATGGGTGATCCCTTTAACTTACTGAAATTTAAATAACAATTGATTCCGATGATATTTAATAGCAGAAAAATTGAGATAAAGGCCATCGCAATCAATTTCAATTTGGATGGGAAAGATTTAAGTTTTAAATATAATGTTCTTCTTAAGATTTAATTATAAAAAAAAAAAAAAAAGTAGGGTTTACAAAAATACGAAATTTAATCTTCAGTGCAGACTTCTTTAAACAAAAAAAATATTGTTTACCTTGTGGAAAATAAAAAAAAAGTTCAAGATAAAAAAAAAAAAGGAAATTAAAACAGTTAACAGCCACTAGATTCGCCACCATCGCGATCTCAGATATTCTGAATTAGATGTATTCCAGGCAGTGGCGCCGCTGTGGCAAAGTAACAAACTACAGCGCTTTTAAATTATCTCTGGAAGTTACAAGTAGGTAAGTATTTTGAACAATTATTATTAATAAATTACAATTTTATTAGAAACTTGAAAAATTAATTTTTTTTAATTTTTGATAAAAATAAAGTTTGTTTTTCATTTACTTCCAGTTCCAAATACTTATCTAATAACATCGGTATAAATAGTAAAATTTAATAATGTATAACTTCTGTTATAAATTAAAAAAATAATTGAAATATAGATGAAATTGGTAAGAACATTGCAATCTTGCATTTAAACATACGGAAGCTTTTAATTTTCAGTAAAAATTGTGGGATAATACATAAGAATAATTGTCACTTAGGTTCCACACAATAAATTTTCTAAACGGCATTTTAATTTATTTACTTGCCTGTACTGGTTTAGCAGAGCATATTAAGTCTTTAAGAGTAAGGAGAAAATAAAAGCAAAACTGATTTAAACTTAACTTGTTTTATAATCATTAAATATTTACAAGATGTGAAACAGTTGTTTCAAATAGTCTAT
>JAFIDM010004315.1:42874849-42897386 GCA_023159025.1 Thereuonema tuberculata | reverse complement strand
AGTGCGTTTTAAAGCATATCCCTATAAACATACATACATACATACATGACATCTCAAGACTTGGTTTTGAACATTGGTCTCAAATTTTAATGTGTTTAGTTATTTTATTTTTCATGGCCTTTTATCTGTTATGAAACACCTTGTTTTCACTATTTCTCCCTATGGAGTGTGAAGTTGGGCTGGGGGCCTCATTTGTTGGATGTAATTTATTATTTATTACACTGTTACTACATGTTGATTGTGTCATTTTTGAGTTGCTATTTAACGCTTGTTGGGCTTAATTTAAGTCTTTTATTAGACAGAATCTTATTGAAAAAAAGTAAGACAATATCTCGTCAAATTACTGCAAAAAATACAAGTAACAACAAAATTTTGTTCATAGTTAAAAAAAATTATGTAAACTTGTAAAGACTCACGAATTTTAAAACACATTGCAAATTTCCAGTTATTTTCCGTAGGCCTAGACGTTAGTGTTGAATTTGAAAACGAGGGATCGCCCGCAGGTCCAGAACTACGCCGCATTAGGCTTTTTTTGTTTCCAGTTCGAGAAAGCTTGTTGCATCGAATTAAAGATTTTATAATTATTTTTTTAAAAAATTGTTGCTGCATTAATGTGATTTTTGTACTTGGCAAAAACTGACCGTATTTCTTTATTTTACGAAAAATTCTGACAGCTTGGTTTTATTTCGCTTTATTAGAAAGTTGCTGCAGAACTGGAGGTTTCTTGTTTTGAAAGTTAAGCGGAACTGGAGACCTGTGTAGCAGACACTATTACTGATGACAAGTCATCTTCCAATAACGAAGTCGCAGAAATCGAAGGAGATTCAATCGACTTGCCGAAAAGCACATCACAAGAACCAGGACGATAGAGATCCAGGACCAGGACCAGAAGCAGAGCAGCAGTATAGAAGGAGACATAGATCAAATATTCATCAGTAACCTTCCTTGTCCAACAGATCCAACATTGTTTCACACATCTGTGTTGAATAATCACTTGCGGAACAAGTCGAACACGGACCATACCAACCAACAGATAAAGATTTCCTTCAACAGATCCCCGACGTGTTAATACACTAAAATTCTAGAACCTAGAATTCTGTGGAAAAAAGAGTAAACAGAAGATGGCTGGTGTATTCCCGAAGTAATGATAAGTTGTTTTGTTTCTTCTGTTGACTTTTTGCAAATCGACATGATCCTGACTATGAACTATTACACAATCATAGCTGAACTATTCAGATTATGGGCCATCATGTATTACATTCGCCGACTACTGAAGCGAAGCAATCGTCGTCCTTTTCAATCATAGCTGATACCGCAACAGAGATGTTGACCAGCTGTCTATTGTGCTTCGTTACATGCGAATTATCAGTGAAGAAGGCAACGACCATCACAACGTAGGTGCTGAAGTTGTAGAAATATTTACAGGTTTTCATGAAGTATCGATGCTTCAGCTGCTGGGCTGTCAGAGCAAATTGTAACATTTTTAACTAACTCATTGAAAGTGGATTTAAAACAATGGCGCGGATAAGGATATGATGGAGCGGCGTTTGCAGTGGCGTGCAAACAAGAATAAAGGAACAGCAACCTCTGCAACGTATTTCCTTCCACTGCCCTCCCCACTGTTTGAATTTAGTATTATGTGATGCTGCTGCTACTAGCATTGATGTAAAGACATTTTTTTTTAACCCTTCAATATAGAGAAAGCTATAATTAATTAGCAGTTACTTTCAGAAGCTTATATTTCAAAAGTAAGCAATAGTTCTACCGCAATTTTAAGAATACACCTGAATTTACTTTGTAAAGAAATATCTCAACTTTTGATGTAAAGCGTAGGCATTTCCAAAGAATCATGTAAGGTTGACTGAAACGATAACAGCTTCTTCATTCGGAGAAAACTTAAGTAACTATACTTTAAGAAATCTCATATGACACGTCGAAAGAGATCGTTTCTTGAAGGTCGGAGCTTTTCACTCAAGTACCTTTAAGTTTAATTTTTAAACTATTTAATTGTTTAAATTTAAATTTCATAGAATAGAATTAAATAAACTAGTATTTTTTGTTTTGTTTTCTAAATTAAAAAACAAAAGAAAAAAAAAAAAACAACAACTGAATACTCCGATTACAAGTAACTTTTTGCTACAGATTTTTCGACATATTTTTTACCCTAATGTAACAAAACGAATTTCCTTTCTTTGGGTTTCCTTTATTTCAGTGATATGAAAAGAACTGTAGTACTTAATTTCTATTAGCTTTACAAATTCATTATATTTCGTCTTCATTTTCGTTAATTATCTCATCTCAAGATAAAAATATTCTATATACGCCACTGGTTTAAGTTGAAGCCTTAAATTGAAAACTGCCCAGAAAACTCTTCCATTTATTTTTCTTTATAACAGGACTTTCTGGAGATTGTATTGTTGGTTCACAGCTATAATATTTATAAGACCAGCTTCTATCAAATCATTTCGAAGATCTTTGCCGACAAAGACAGTAGATTAATGAAAATCATCAACAAAATTCCGTTTAAAAATATATATTAAAATCTAAATATTTATATTAAAGCTTTCGGAGATCTTTGGCTCCCTTTTCAATTGGAGGTGAAAAGGGAGCCGCGTAAGGTTTCCGAAAGCTTTTGTATGTATTTTTAAATTTTAATATATATTTTTAAACGGAATTTTGGGTGTTGGCGATTTTCATTTAATCTAGCATGTTATTTTAGGCACGATTAAAACTTATTTTCAGCAAAGAAAGTCATGTAAATAATGTGTGATGTGTAAGACTGATTGTTGTATTTTAATGTATTTTAGTCGTCCACAATAATAGCTTAAATTTGGGATCCAAAATATATCAAAATTCAAAGGGAATTTATTAGCAAACAAGCCTTTCATTTACGTTTTATCTTCCTAAGATAACTAGTTTTTATGTTATTAAGTGACTTAAAATTATTTCTGAAATTTTTTTTTGGAAGCTCTGTTATTTCATGAATATTAAAAATAACCCGACTAACTATGACGGAAATATATAAAAACGGAAATCTGTTCAATTCCGTCTATTTCCGGTTTCCTTTTTTCATTGAAATTTCAGTTATAAATGTCCACTCTTTTCAAACTCTTTTCCTGAAATCAATAATGTATGCTTTTGTTGTTATTTTTATGATAAGTTCTTCCTCCATATATTCCAGCGTTGACTTCAATTCGTGTGACATTCTTGTCTATTTGATAAATGAAAGGAATTCATTGCAACTGATACAAATATTGGACAGTTTTAGGCAAATTTAATTAAACTCTCTTTGCTCGTCCTGGTAATTGTTCTCGATCCAAAGTTGTGGATGAAATGATAATGTATCATATCACACAAATCATTTGAATTTATTAAATTAATCTAAAGCACGTGAATAGCAAAAGCAGACAGAACGGGTCTGGAGTGTTTCACTTTAAGAAGAGGTTTCTGTGTCACTGATAAAAAAAATAGGAACTGACTGCATAAATAACTGAAATGATTGGATAAACGAAACTGTGAAATTTAAGGGAAAAAAAAATCACTTTTCAGAAATTAGTTTTCAAATGGAGGCAATACAAGTCAGCAAAGTTAAACTCACAAAAATTGTTTTAACTTTAAGTGCTTATTTTTGTAAACAATTTTTGAGTGTAATTAAAATAAATTTTTAGACTTTTCTATTGAGTCACATAACTTTGAAAAAAAAAAAAGTCACCAAATGTAAACCAAAAAGAAATTGTATACATTGGACATGTTAAACCAACATTTTAAGTTTTAATTATGACTTTTTTTTTTGATAAATCTATATTTGATACATATATCAACAGAAAACACATTATTTATTCCCATACATTAACTGTCACTAAGTTTTTGTCATTTCTTGTTTAGAAAGAGTAACGTTTTTTTTAATTCAGCTCCCAAAAATCTGTAAAAGTCACTAATGATAATAATGAAAAAATTTTTCAACTGTGTAATTACAGGCAGCCCTCGTTTTACGCCGGTGTTACGTTCGTAAAGTGCCGTCGTAAATCGAGTCGACTTAAAACGAACCCATTACATAATGTAAACAGGGAGGATGTGTTCCACACATCCAAAAATATATTGTTTTTATTTTTTTTTATTTGAATCTACATTTGAATTACATTAGAGTCCCGTTAGGAGCTCAAGACTCCTATCAACAGGTGCTACAGTTATTTTTATTAATTATATTTACATCTATATGAATGAAACAAAACAAACTAACATAATAATAATAATAATATTATTAAAAAGATTGTATAAATAGAGATGATATATGTATATATACAATTTAATTAATTCATGCTAATATAAGTCTTTACTACTAAAATTAATATAAAATATTTACGTAGATCTACTAAATTAACATACAATAATAGATAATAATTATTATATGCTTCCAGTGTAAAGTGTGTTAGGATACATTTTTTTTTTTTTACCAGACATGAGCACATTTATTTTAAAAATCTTTTATCACTATTAATTGTAATACGTATCCATCACCACTCACAGGCAATCAACGCGAGATGACTGGGCGAATTAAAAGTGAGGAGAGGAGTCACGTGGACAAGTGGGCGGAGCCTAAGAACAGCTGTTAAAGTTGAATGCGTTCAACATTTAAGACTGCATTTTCGGCTGCATTTTTTAAAAATACATTTTTCTTCTTTTTTGGCTAAATTCTAAATCTGGTAAATCTGAATCGTCATACATTGAACCGTCGTAAAACGAGAGTTGCCTGTATTTGTGTACTCACCTGTGTAATTCGGAGCCAGAATAGCTAAAAATTACTGCTCTAGTAAAATCAACTTCTAGCAAAAGTAAAGAAGAAATATATTTCCCTATCCCATTTAACGTTGAAAGCTAATACATGATTGCATTTCTTTGAAGTCAACGAAGAATTAAAATTGCTAGTACTACTGAGTAATGGACTGTTCAATTTAGGGATCTGAGGGACATTTATTGCCGAACAACGTAAATATTTTACTGCATTTGGAATTAAGGCATAAATTGCGCCCATTTTAATGTTCAAAATTATTTACATTCTTTATATGTTTGTTCTATCCATGTAGATATAAATATATAGTAGGGTTTTTTTTAATTCATAAAATCTTTAATAATTACTGATTTATCTTAATCGTAATTATTCTTAACTATTTAATTACAGGTATACCTCGAGATACGACCATTCGACCTGCGAGTAATCATGACTAATTATAATGAAAGTTCTCATACCGTTTTAAGTTGCACTCGACAACGTAAGTCTTCTGGTTCTAGATATCTGCAACAACAAACCAGTGTGGATTATACTGCCAGAGACGTAATGGTACAGTACAGTACTTTACAGTTATAATAGACAACTATCTTACCGATATCATCAAATAAAAATAATTGGCTAAGTTCGTTTGTCTGTCTGTCTATCTGTAACTCGATATATGGTACCAAGGGTTCTCAGTGGTTCCATTGAATCAAGGGTACTCAAATTGGATGAAATATTAGTTCATTTTGTCATTCCATGTTGTTTCCATGAAATTTTATCATTGGGAACTGACCTAGACAACTGAAATTTTAACAAAACATAAGTTCAAAACCAAATAATTTTGTTACCACTGCACCCATTTTAACGAAATTTGGCTTACTTACTACGCTGATATTGAAACTCAAAAACCATTTTTGCCGTTTTTGAAGCTTCGTTCACAAGTTTTAGATTACAAAGGTGAGTTTTAAATGCCCTTCGGCGTTATGAGTCAAAAATAATAATTATTCCATTCTTACTTTTAGTAAAATTTATTTACAAGGACAAACTTTAGATATGGTTGGTATTTATTTCAAATCAAATCATCAATCAAATCAAATATCATCAACTTATATAATCAGCTAAGTTCGTCTGTCTGCCTGTCTGTCTGTAACTCGAAATAATTAAGCTACTAAGATAGATCCAAGGGTTCTCAATAAACTTTAGATGTGGTTGGTATTTATTTACCAGAGCCTGTTTTTAATCATGGGCAGTTAAATGTTGCTATTTCTCGAGCATGTCGTGCTTGCGACGTCAAAATCAAAATCTTGACCGAATAGATCAAGGACGTCTGATAGAAGGATCCGATGCTGTTTTTACAAAAACATGTAGTTTATAAGGAGATATTTACTTTATAGTTGATAGTTGATAATAAAATGATTTTTCAGATTTTTTTTTGCTTGTCGTTCGACAGGCTTTGCTGCTAGTATGTAGTATGTATATATTCTTTATTATTATTCTATTGTTAATAGTAGCTCTTTACTAAGAAATTATATCATGCTGCACGCTGGTTTTTTTTATTGTCATTTGCTGTTCTATAAGTAGTGTAATACACAGTATTTTCAATAACAGTTACATATTTGCATTACATATTATCTTAAGACCGAGCCGCCTTACGACCTACCGGTATTAGTCGGAACGTAATCTGAGCCTAATTCGATGTATATCTGTATTCTTAGTTCATTTTACATTGATATGTTAACATTAATATAGTTATAGGTTAACCCTTTATATTATTGTTATAAATTTCATTAGACAAACTGAGTTTCCAATCAAATCAATAGTTGGATATTCACTTTTCGAAAAATTCCACTCACAGTACAATAACAGATAAATCAAACTTAAACATATTGGAAAAGGGGCCGATTGAAATGTTTTCTAAGTGAAAAGATTTCCTATTCATCTATTGATGCCAACCCGCTGTTAGAACGTTGGCGATGAAAACTGAATCTCTTCAAGTCTAAAGCATCACTTTGATTTTTGAACTGTGAGAAGTATTTCCAAATGATATTCCAGCCTTGGCAGTGAAGAATGTTCCTTCTTTCCTTACAATAATCTGTTCATTTAGGACTATCTTATTTATTTTACTATCACACTGAATTCCAGGCATTACTAAGAAATAATACTATTACTCATATAAGGCAAATATCTTTTTGCTAGAACCAATCTTGTTAATCGCAAATGGCTTATTAATCCCTGTTTCTCTTTCACCTAAGCTTTATCTTAGTAGTAACTAACTGCGTCTTTTACCTGTAATCTTATTTGTAAAGTGTTTCCTATCTCAAAGCAAACAGCATAATTTATCTTTCATAATTTATCAATCACTTACGGTAATTATACTATTCAACAAATTAAAAAAATTTTCTATGCTTAAGTGGTGGATTCATTAGAAAAATCAGGTTTCTCTACCTCCATTGTAAGGATATCCTGGGGAAAACATTCTCCCTGTTCATTACTAACAGCATCCAAATTTCCTGGAAAAAAAAATCAAGGTGAAAGTGCAGAAAGTGAACTTTTAATGACATTCTACAACCCACGTTGTTGTAATTTCCAATAGATCAGTCGCAATGGAACCATAACTCAGCATCTCTTCTATTGCCCAAGAATCCGTGAACAATGATTTTAAAAGAATACTAAGCAGCCAACTCGAGATTCGTGAATTTATCATCAAAAGTTGGATCTTTCAACAATTTTCTGATTTTCAACCAAACAAAAATTTCCTCTTCAGCTTCGCCTCACTCAACTTAAGAAAGGTTTCTTCCAAATGACTGAAGGCCTGACCTTCTTTATCAATAGCGTTTACGAAGTTCTTAATCAAGCCCGGAGGCAAAATGGTTTTTACTTAACTCAATCTGTGTTTTTCACATTTTCGTTTCCAGCAACGTATGTTCTCCTCATAGATCAGTCCTTGAGTTTATGGGGGTTCTTGGTTTTCTCGGCTACTCCTTAAGCATAAAAACCAACAAAACTTAGTGAACCTACCCTGCATACATAACAGCAGTGCATTCACTTTTAAGTCACAACCAATCTCATGGTCATTGTACTTTACTTCCTCCAGCAGCAATTTTTCCTTCAGACCCACTGCATGAAGTAAAGGCACTGATGAGTGTTTGTTGCCATTATGTAATAACACTGCTTTTAAGCTAGCATTGTTAGATGAATCAATGAATATTCGCCACTTATTGGGATTGTGTTGAACGCCATCTCTGCCATTAAATCACTTTCGTGTTGGCAAACATTGATTTTTTCATATTAAAAAATTCTGATAAATAGTTATTTCTTATTCTAAAGGTAAATCGTTGTCCCTTGAGTCAGTAGATTCCACTCTTGCAGCCAAGAACTAACAGTTCTGCTTGTTATTTAGAAAGTGTTCAATCACTGACCAAACCATTCAGTTCCTTCAGTTTACAAGCCATCGTAATTGATTGACTTTCTTTGACTTTCTTGCCACAACAACAAAAAAATATTAGACGGTTTAAATAACCACTAAGTTTAGAAGTTGCAATTACACTGTTGATTACACTGTTGATTTTTTTGACTGCGTACTTACTGTGACAAAAAAAAAGATGCCAAAATGTCTGACAACACACACAGGAAAAGCAACCTCACAGAAGGCCAAACTGAACTGTAATTAAATAGAAACAAAGTAGGAACACTCATGATTCAACATGCATTAAAGTAGCTTTACTTTCTGATTTCAGTGACTGAGCCAATGCTGTCTGTGGAATGAAGCAGATTATCATGTTCTCAAGTGATTATTTTTTTGAACTTCTTTCAATACTTATTAAGTTCAAATAAAAATTATATACAATCTGCACAGATGTACATTTTGTCGTTATTAAATTTGAAGGGGAAAATCCGTGAAGAACATAAAAAAATAAATAAAAAATTCTTAATATCTTAAAAACTTACGAGATAAGAAATTTTTGAAGGTGAATTCGGATTCTACATGCCAAAATACATAAAAAAATGTTCTAGCCAACCACATACAAATGGCTATTGTGGTATTGTGAGATAAAACAAATAACAAATGATAAAAACAAATAAACAAATTTACCCTTCATTTACTCTTTTCTCTGTTTCGTAATATAGTCAATCTGTTATCAGCTGTAAAAATATAAAAAAATAAAATAATGAAAATGAAAATTTCAAGGCTAAGACACATTTAAAATAATTAACAGTTTAAAATAGATTAAAACATTAATTATTTCTTGTACATATAAATATACAAAATCCTTTTCCTGATTATTACATTAAAAGTTCAGATGATTTAGCTCCACTTCGGCTTATTTATTTTTTTTAAATTCCTTTTTGTAATAAAAATATATAATTTGTATAATTTGCATAAAGAAATGACACAGAAATAAAAAATATCTGAGCTTTCATCGGTGAGAGTTTTGGACGGCCGCTTCGTCCTTTTTTAGGGACTCATCCTTTGTATTTGTTTAAGTTTTTTTTAATTAATCAGAAAGTAGTAATATAAATTATAAGTACAATTCAAGCTACAATAATCTAACCCATGTCTTAACGTAACAATAGTGCGTCAAAGAGTTCCTGTCTTTCTCAACAGATGGCGTAATACAGCGGCGCGATTCCCAATCTTCTTATAATATCTATACATATAAAACTGAATGTTTCTTTCTTTCTTTCTCCTTTATACACTCTTAGGCCCTTTGACCTATCTGGACCAAACTTTGCAGAATTACTCTTTAGGACCCTGCGGAAGAAACGGGCTACCTTGGAGGATGAAAAGGAGTGAAATCCATGAAATACCCCACAAATGCACCTGGTGGTGACAATGGGAACTACACAAATATTGATGTGCAACAATTGGAGCTAAAATATTGTTCTACACAATAGCGCTACATATGCACCCGGTGGCGACAATGGAAACTATACAAATATTGTTGTACAACAATTGGAACTAAAATATTGTTGTGCTTAACAGCGACGGGGTTTTCGGGTTAGATATAAATTTGTAATGATCAGATGATTTTTTTTTTACGAACTAGGAAAGGTTTGAAGTGATAGTATTATGACGTTACAAAATTCGAATAACCTGGAACTAGGGGTATAAATGGGAAGGAGAAGGGGGAGAAATTGGTGGAAAATCTTATATTTTCCGATCTCGATATTAATTTCATATCTAGGAACCTGGAGTTACAAAATTCAAATAACCTAATGGGTGTACACTGGGAGGGCGGTGAATGGATGGGCAAACATGATTCAAAGATACTTCTACGAGGTTTTCGGGATAGATATAGATTTGTAATGAGATCAGACCTTTTGAGCTGTTGTTGCTTTTTGGGTTGTTTTTTTTTGTACCAACCTTGAAAGTTCCAAGTGATCTCGCAATTGCAATTTCTTTATCTTCCACATTAGGACTTTGTTTTTTGTAACTCGAGCGAAGAACGGGTCTTTTTGCTAGTTTACTTAGGAATCCCGAAATTTTGCTTAAATTAGCAGATATCCATCCCGTTAATGAACAATATGTTTTTTATGTTTATCAGGAAAAAAATATAAATAAGTGACGGAACAACAACAAAAAAAAAACATTAAAAAAATTGATCGCTAACTACAATATAATTATAATAAAAAATTCTCGATCACTTACCTGGAATGTTCAGTTGTTAAATAAATTCGTAAGGCAGTGTAATGCCCAAATTGTGGTGATAGAGGGAGCCACCAGTCTCCGGAATCGTCTGCAAATTCTATCCATAGAAACCAGTGTTAAAAACACTAATTTCTCAGTCCAACCTTTATTACCTTTATTTCTTAAATATCATGAATAAATAAATTATATGTATTTATACTATAAATATTCTATCCATTTTAACGATTTTTCTTTTCAACTAAGCAATAGTTTATCAAAATAAATAATGTATTTTAAAATCTAAAAAATACTATTTTTTGTAATTATATTTCTTTTATTAATATAAATTTGAAGTCAGATTTGTCTGTAGCTTTTAATTAACATTTTAATAATTCTGCAAATATTTTGTATTCAAAAATGAAGAAAATTATTATTATTATTGTTAATCCAGATAGTTTTTAATGTCTTAATTACAAAACTAATTAAATTTTAATAAAAGGCCAGAGGAAATTACAAAGGAAATTTGGAATAAACAAATAAGCTTAGAAAGTGTTTTTTATTAGTATTTTAATATGATAGTTTGAAACACTATAAGGCTGATGAGTCCGTTGCAGGACGAAACGGCCGTTCCCAACTCCCCCCCCTAATCTAAAATTAGAATTGCAATTTTTTCTTCTTCTTTTGTTCAGGTGCTGTTTTTCTTTCCTTTATTTATTTACTATAAAGGATTATATTATTTGTTATGTATGAGATTAAAAAAAAAGTCCTTGCTTCGGATATAACAATGCATAAGACACATACAAAGATTAGATGTAAATATAAATAAAGATATGATAATACAATGAAAATTTCAGGAGCTAAAGAAAAAAATAAATAAAAATAAAAATAAATAAAATAAATAAATAAATTTTCGGTACATTACTTTCATTTTCATTTTATTTAATAAAATGTAATTAAATCGAATATAAATATAAACAGAAATTCAAGATAAATACGGCATTTATTTTTTCATTACAAGGTAATATTCAGATACACATTGGTTAATTTGTTAAGGTTTCAACAGATAAAACTTTTAATTTGTTTATGTTACAATTATGTAAGCTTCCTTTGAAAATTCGCTCTGCTTTTTATAAAATTATTTTGTAATTAGAAATTGAAATTATGAAATGAGTAAAACATTGACACATACACATGTAGGAAACAAAAATGTATATTAAAAATTATGAAAAAAAGAATACATTATATAAATGGACTTGAGGATCGAACGTTTCGACATCTTAAGCGCCTTTTCTTTTCTGTTACGATTCCATTGAGAATGACAATCCGGTGAGGATGTCGAAACGTTCGGCCCTTAAGTTCATTTATGAATGTATTCTTTTTTCTTTCATAAATTTTAATATATATTTTTGTGTGCTACATGTGTCTGTCAATGTTTTACTCATTTCATAAATATATTCAACACACGTTAAATTCCTAATTAAATATATTAAAATTATCTAGCATAATAATAATAATAATAATAATAACTTATTGCGCAGATACCTGGTGGATACTTAGGTTTCTGGCTGAAACTTGTACCAACTAAAGGCTCCAGTCAGCGAATTTTTGACTGTTTCAAAATGTGTATAATAATAATAATAATAGTAACTTTCCTTAATTTTTGAATAAAAAAGTTTTAAAATATTTTTGTGCAAATGTTTAACTATTAATAAAAATATTGATTACCTGCAGACAAATAAGACTTCAGATTTATAAGAATAAAATATAATTATAAAAAACATTATTATTTAGATTTTATTATTTTTAAAGAATTATTTTTATATGTAATTGGCATTACAAAGCAAGGACATATCTAAAAAAAATAATTATCAGAATAAAATAGATAGCATATTTAGTAGCATAAAAGCAAATAATTCATTTATTGATGATATTTAAGAAATACAGGTAAAATTGGAGTGAGAAGTTGTTTAACCTAGGTTTCTATGGGCAATCCGAAGACAGATGCTCCCGCTATAAACATTCGAAACTGTGATTAGACCCCATCCATATATTCAAAGAAACCTAATAGCTTACAGGATATAATAGGTTTGGTCGAACCCATACATCGGAGGGAAAAAAAGGGTTCGAACAGAAAGAATTCACAATACTAAAGTTTGTCTGTCAGCTTGTAGTCAATATAACTCAAAAACTATTTATCCAACAAAGCTGAAACTTTAGTAAAAAGTTTAGATCCCTGTAAGGAAGATCCTCATGTGCTCCATTACTTGAGGAGTTATGGGCGAAAAAACTACCATTACATTGGCCTGTTAAACATTCTTCAATTGACTTTTGAACTGTTTAATTTTGCTTTCGTTTGAGTTAAGCCACTAAACTGCTTCTTCTTATTTCCTATCTCTCAATATATCAGAAGATATAGCAAATGGACAACTTGTGTTGTTTGCTTTTTTTTTTGATCAGCTACTTTTCTTTTTTTTAGTTGTCTTTTTATCCGAAAGTTCGTACGCCAACTTTTCTTTTTTGGAGCTTCCAATTGAGTCTACAGGAATTACAAAACTAACTCAGTAACAAGGTTTCATTTTCTAAAATTGAGGGCGTTCTTTGTTGCGACGAGTTGAAGCCATTAAGGGAGGGGGTGGGGGGACATGTCTTTTTTTTTGCCGTCTATAGAAGTACGAAAGGCGTCGTGTGTGGTAGAAGAAGGAAACCGTTATCTAAGCAGACGAATTGGAAATGGCTCATCTCCTGTAAGAAGATAACGAAATCGTATTCAAACAACTCTAGTTAAGAAAAGTGGCTTAGAGGCGATAAGAAACAAAGATAAGTTAAGAAAAACAAAATGAGAGGATTACCGTTCTTTTCGTCTTCAGAGAACGATTTTTTTCTTCCCCATTATAAAAAAAAAAAAATTTAAATAGTCTCTAACGAAAAATCAATCAAAATGAAAATGAAAATAAATAAATAAATAAATAAATAAATAAGAAAGCTTTTCTCAGTTTTACTGAAACTTCACGAGAGATATAATAGTCTGTCTGGAGCAGCTTTTACATTTTCTTTTTTCTTTTTGATAGGTAAGTATATCTACACAACACTTATATTAAAGTGTTGTGTAGATATAGTGTTGTGTGCTTGTTTCCGTTAAAAAAAAAACCACTAATATTGATGCTCAAATCTACATACATAAAAGAAAAGTTGATTTTTTCTGGTTCTGTCTCCTCCGAAACAGAAATACTGTACAATTAAGATGCAAATGATAGGTGTAGTATTGAGGATGCTCACATTTTCATTTTTAGCTACATGGGTCAACCAGAAGTCACGTGGCTTACGATCAAACATGAGGTCTCAGAAAGCGGTCCCGGTCGAGCTGGTGAGAAAATTATCTCAGAATTCGAGATCATGTGATCACATGTTTGTTAATGTTTATTTAATAAAAAATGGTAAACATTTCAGTTGCACTTAAACCCTACAAAACCTATAAATATATCAGACTATTGATAATATTTTCTAAAGAACCAAAATATACCAAACAATAGTTTTTTACGAGGACGATGTTTCTGGACCGCTAAAGCTAAATTCGGAACTATGAAGACAGATACAACTAACATGAAAATTGGTATTTTTTTACTGTTAAGCCCATATGCTGATAACTATTTTGTTTCGCGCACATCATACTACAATAAATTTCACTGACTGACGTGAAGGCCACTGTTCCGCTCCGAATGGTACTGAACAGGAGTGGGGCGGTCTGATTACACTCGGAGTACAATGGGTTGGTAAAATTTTCCTAAGGTTAACAATTAAAAAATTAAAAATGTAAATAACACTAATTTTTAATAATTTTAAATGGTATACTTATTCACGTCCCGGGGAACACAGTTTGGGAAACGATAAACTAGAGATTGGTATAAGAGGAGTTCCCATTCTGAGGAGGTTTCACGGATTTTTGGTAAACGACCGAAGTGAATAGATCCGATGACAATTAGAGCTCCCCTAGCCATCAGCGGAATTCCAGCATTTTGATTAAGGGGTCAAAAGTGAATAATGCTTGTCGACTTTTAGTTTGTTTTTTTTTTGTTTTTTTTTTTTTTTGCTAGACTGAAGAATACGGTACTAACCAACGGAAGCTTCTTAAGGATTCAGCGCCGACGGGGGCGTTTTACCGCGTTATTGAATAGTTGATTGCCCCTTTTAGCAAGAGGTGGCTTCACCGGCACCGTAAAGTGCAGTCTTACCTTTTTTCCTTCAAAATTTTGGGGGAGGCAATTGCCTCCCTCCAAAATTCCTGCCCTTAGCAGCAAAATAATTTCCTAATAAACTTAATCTTTTACATTCATGGTTACCCGCAGGGAAGTTTTCTGATTGTTCGTTTTATTGGGTTTTTTTCTATTCATATGTTCTAGGGTCTCTTTACTAATTGTTCAATCAGCGAATAGATCTTCTTGAAAAATGGCATGCATCTTATGAGTGAGAGACGATTTAATTTTTACTTGTGTACGCCCTTACTGAGATATTAGCGAGTAAAAGCGACAAAAAAAAAAAAAAAAAAAAAAAAAAGCTCATCGAAAATTATTATAATCAAAGCAATGGATTTCTATTGATGTCCAAAGAATGCATATTAATCCGCTTATTAATACACGAATTAGCGCATTCCTCGATACAACTAAAAATGTATTGAGGCAACATAAGTTAGTAATGCGATTGAATTATTATTTTTTATATTCAGCAGATATTAGAATTTTAAGCATAGATCTTGTTTTGTGTCTTGAAAAATATAAATAACGATAATATTAAGGCAGGACCGGTGTACCCATCGTCGTGTCTGCCAATGGTCTGGGGCCTCACATATTGCACCACAGCCTGAGCCACACTAGGACTTCATAAAAACACTTATGCACAACTCCAGAAGGCTGTGGTACTCAACACAACACGCATAGTTAGGACATTTATAGACACAACCACACATCCCTCCTTGCACACTTCTTTACACTTGGCAATATGGGCTTTGGTCTTTGCTGGGAAACTAAAGGTGTAAAACTTTTACAAAATGATAATAATAACAATAATAATAATAAAGTTTCAAGGAAAATAGACCTTAACTTCTTTCTGATATTTTCTTTTTATATCTGTTGTAATAATGGTTAACCTTTAATAAAATTGTTGCTTCTCAAAATTAACACAAATGATGTAACTATAGACAAGTTTTGATCATTTAGATAATACGTGAGATTAATTATCTCATAATTTATCTCATAATTAATAGATAATTGGTAATGAGGTTTTAGACGATTAATAATTTCAAGTGGTAATTAGGTGATCTGTGCAGAATCGTTATGACAAACAAAATTATAATTATTTTAATCACTTGAGATTATACGAAAATTTGGTATTTTTTTTTCCTTGGCTCAAGAGAAAAAGAAGCTCATAAATAACCCCTATATATATTTAAATAATAAATAAATAAAGCAATAACAGATTCAAAGAAAATACAAAATGTAGGATTAATTCATAATGTGTAAAAGGGAAGGGTTTTTTTTTTTTCTTTATTTCTTTTTGTGTTTCATTTCTTACTCAAAATGGCTCCAAAGTCTTACAGATTCAGTTTTAGTTCATCGAAGAGATTCTTATGAACAACGACCGGAAGCAGGAGTGCAAGTTGTGCATTGCACAAAGGCGCCAAAACACGGGAAGCGCCAAATTCAGTTTAATTGATAATTAATTAATTAATTTAATTATTTACCTCTGTGTCCATAACTTAATTAATTAAAACTACATAGAATAAAAATAGTCTTCAATAGGATTAACGTGTGTGAATTAAAAATAAAGAATGTATAATTCTTTATATCCATCCATCCATAGTTTTCTGTCCGAAGAAAGGTCCAGTTCTATGGAGGTCTCACATGGGACTCCTAGAAACACCTGGGGAAAGATACTGGGGGTGGTTTCCCGTTGCCTGCCCCCAGGACGCCATTAAGGAATGACGTCAGAACCGAAGAGAAAGTGAAGAAGAGGCTGGACAACACAGGAAAGGAAATTGAAACAGCCATGCCACTGCCGGGATTCGAACCCAGGTACTGGCGCACTGGTCGCCACGGCCGGCCGCCGCCGAGACCGCACTGGTCGCCACGGCCGGCCGCCGCCGAGACCGCACAGCCACGCCAGCACGGCATTCTTTATATATACAATATGAATATATATACAATAAAAATCAATTTATTTATTTAGCAAACTTTTAATCTTAGACTGTGTGTTGGCTAAATGATTTATTGAATAAAAATAGTCTTACTTATTCCAAACTTTATATTGTTTAAGAAAACACAGAGTAAATAACAATTTTGATCAATCGTCAACCTTGCATAGTGATAAGAATTATAGCACAGATTACTACAAAGTTATTAACAACTTGTACCGTATAATGATCGTAATTAAAGTACCCTCATTCAACATCGTCTAGAGCGATATGTAGCAGTCTATTGCAACGAAATTTCGTAGATTGACATTTCAGGAAAAGCGCCCGACATTTCCGAATAGTACCATTATGCCATTTGTAGCGCTGCAAGAAAAATATTTTATTTGTAAGAGACACTCTTGCTGTACAAAGATACTGCTCTTAGACAGAGAATGTGGTTCTCATTCTGAAGATGTAAAACTTGAAGATGATAAGAACTGGATTCAACAGTAACAGATCCACTCATATGCAGTGGGATACTGTCTTTCAAGGTTACCAAACTTGCAACATATTCTCGATACGCCATATATTTTAGGTGTTCTCAAAACCAGATATTAAAAGGATTAAGATCCGGAGAACGAGGTGGTAAAATGGTTAGGAAACGTAGTATTCTGTTCTCGGTGAAAGTTGCCACAGAAACTGCTGTACACAAAAGCGTATGACTCCAGACATTGTCGCTGTTGCAGTTAGGTAAGACAAAGGTGTTGAGTATCTCTGGGCTATCATAGCACATATCACAGAGCCATTGCGAATAGCTTCTTCGCAGAACAGTGGTCCAAGGATAAATGTGGCTGTGAATCCACACAAGACTGTAAGAATATTGCAGTGGAATCTTCTAGAAAACGTGAAGTTGGTCAGTGTCCCGAATTCGACAGTTACGGGTGTTTACTGCGCCACTGAGGTGATAATGTGCCTCGTCGCTCCACGAGATCTGCCATGGCCACGACTCTCCACATTTTAGCAGGGAAGGTTAATGCAAAACGTCAGCCGGTTTTCCTGTCGGTGGCTGCCGGTTGTGGCTACTCTTATGTAGATAACAGTGCACCGCCTTTCTCAATGTCTTCCACACTGTGCCTTAGGATACATCCAACTACTGTAACACTGCAAATGCAGTACTGGAGCCTGCAACATTATTTATGGACTGTTCAGTAATAGCCGTGGTAACATCTTGTGTCCTTGAGGAAGCAATGCGCTTTCTGGAAAGTTCATGGTAGCTGATGCGAATGATATCGAGCTGTTGTAGTCACTTTCACCAACTCAAGCACTTGGCTGCAGCACGGTGCTTAAGCAAATGAAACTGCGTTTTTGTTGCTTGCAGCGTCACATGTGGCATAATGATGATTTTTGGTATTTTTTTTTCGGAAATATCGGCCGTATGTCCTGAAATGTCCAAATTTCGTTGCATTTGGACTATTAAATATCGCACTAGACTGTGTTGACTAGGGATACTTTAATAACGATCACCCAGCATTTATACATTTATTAGATTTTTAATTATGTATATATAATATGTATATACAGCTTCAGAAAATCCAAATCTTCAACAATTTAGAAAATTTTTAAAAAATTAGAAAATTTTCATCTTCAACAAACTTTAAATATTTTATACTGAAGATACTGAAGGTCCCTAACTTTCTAGGCCCATTGAACCCTTAGTTTCTCAGCAATTTTTTCTTCTCGCCAAAAGAAACTGAGATGACCATTTGTAATCTGGAATTCTAAGTTTCCCCAGAAAATTTGAGATGCACAAAGCATAGAGTTTGGGAACTGTATGACTTAGGACATTAAGCTTCAATTTTAACTGTTAAAAAGAATCTATGCTTTTGTCAGGAATATCTGATGGCATATAAATTATATATACTAGCATATATAACAATGACGGGATAACGGCTTTTAATCTAGATAGAGCATTTGCCCGTCATATATGTAACTAATACAGTGAAACTTGGATAATTCGAAGCTGAAGGGACCAGAGAAAAACTTCGGATTATCCAAAAATTCGAATTACATATATTCTCTCAAACAGAAGAGATAAATAAAAAAGATTAACTCCACGATCAAAGATTTAACTCATAAACTTTATCCAAGAATACTGCTAAATTTTTTTTCATTAAATCAATCATTTTTTACTAGCTTAATTATTCGTCACTTTAAAAAAAAAAGGCAGATTTTTTAATTGCTTCATTGAATGCAATCTTTGTGTCCTAGCTTATGATTCCAACCTCTGGGTTGCCAAGTCCTCTCGTTCTTTTTCTATTTTTTCCATTGCCATTTTATCTTTGTTCTTCAAATACGTCGATAACGTGTTGGATGGAATTCCAAATTCCTTGGCGATTTCCGATTTCTTTTTAAGACCTTTTTCCACTTCCTTAATCACCGCTACTTTTTCAGCTAATGTTAATGACTTATAAGGAGCTTTAGCTTTTGACAATGGCATAATAAGAGCATATAAACAATACTTAAAGCAGCACAATCTAAAAATGTATATAACCGCGCACAGGAAGCGAAGGTAACTCTAAGACCGAAGAGGTGTGGGAGGGGGAGGGTAACAACAGAGGGTGGACAAAAAAATCCTCGGAAATTCCCACATAGTGACATTCCAACCCTCGCTTTTGTTTTCCTTAGAAAAACCGTTAAAATAAATAATGTATCTTAGCTGAGAAAAGTCTCGGGAATAATTTTTACCGTAATATTTTAAGGGCAATCGTACGAAAAATTCGACTTACCGGTATCCAAAATACAATTCGAATTATCCACGATTTTTTAACATTATTTTAGTACAGAATTCTAGGGACCGAGCAAAAAATTCGAATTATCCAGAATTTCGAATTAAACAAGTTCGAATTATCCAAGTTTCACTGCAGTAAATCTAAATAGCAAATTAGAATGCATTGCTGGGAATATACATGAATTTCTTTCTTGGAAGGGTTGTTTTAATTCAGATTGCGAGTGAAAATTCTAGCAAATGACCTTGATTTTCGGGTTTTTTTTTTTGTTTTTTTTTTTTTTTTGATGAGTACTTTGATGTTGACTCAGTTTCGTGAACGAGACTGCAACATAAAACTGGTCATGTTGCATCTTCTCGCTGAAAAAAAAAACATGATTTTCAGGACAGATTTACGCAGAGATAGATCTCCTGTATCGTCATGTGAGATTTACAGTGCACCTCTCCTTCGTTAAATACAGGGGGAGTGCGTTACGTTACATACAGACAGACAGATAAGGAAAACTTTATAATATATAAATAATTTTATTATTTAATAAAATGGTTTGCATGGACGATGAATAAATGAAGGATATTTAACAAATAGCTTGAATGATTTGTTAGTCCGCATGACCTAATGGATAATGACTTCGGATCACAAGGTTGCAGGTTCGATTCCTGTCGCAGACATTTCATTGCAGAATTATTTCTGTTTTCACGGGAAATTAAGATTATTTTCTAAAGACAGGTGATGATCATTACGTTACATTCAGACAGACAGATCTGGAAAATCATATAGTATGTATATTTATATATATATTTAATTTTTGCTCAGTTACATCTTATTCGGCAAACTAATTATTATAAGTAGTTTTCTCTTGTAGTTTTCTCTCTTATTATTTCTCTCTTATTTAGGTTATTTACAATATTCTTTTGAATATAAAATTGAATAATAACAAACTCCGTTAGTTTATTGTTTTGACAGGTGAATAATTTTGATTAACAAAAAAACTAAAACAGTCGCATATTTTCTAGTCTAAGACTTTGTTATGTCCTACCCATTGGGAGGGTAAAAGTTTCCATTTTTCTTCCAGTCATATGAAGACGGGATAATTTTTTTTTTAGAAGAAGAATCGTGAGACAGCTAAAATTAAAAAATAAATAAATAAATAAATAAATTCACTGCGAACGTGAAACAATTAATACATGTGGCAACTGTACAAGTTAATAAGCTTAAAACTATGTCCAGATATTAACTGTAGTCGTTCAAATGTAATGTCGACCCGGATGGCGCAATAGTAGAATTTTAATCGATTCTATATGTCAGTGTTTGTCGCGGGAAAGTGACATTTGGGGGAAGTTTGAATATTTCTTTTCTTGAACTATTCTGATTTCTCTTGAAATATAATTTCAAATTTTGTTTTTTTCTTTCATTCGTTTCAATCGTTCAAAATCAATCTCCTACCTTTCCCAATTGATTTTTGACGCCATTGCATCCCTGAGATTGCCAATTCACGAAGACAAAGTATGGGATTTGTTGACCCACATCTCATCTAAAAAAACAACACTGCGATCGAAAACAATTTCTCTGATTTGCCGTAAGTAAGCGTGCCATAAGGCCTTTTCGAAATAAGAAGTAACGTTAGCATTAACTTCCTTTGTTTGGCTTCTAACCGTTTTTCCCTGTCCGAGAGTCGCCATTTTGAATCTTCTCTCTCGACACACATTCAGTCCTGGAATGATTAAGAGATCACGAAAATTTTCAAGGTCACGGTCGAGATTTCGCTGAGAGGAGTGTAAACTTTATTAATTAATATTAATGTACAGTATTTAGTCCAAGGTATGTGGAAACTGCTGTTCTGTTTAATTTACCAAAAACTTCAACTCCTCAGATAATAAAGTAAAATAATAATGAAAAGTTGATAATAAAAGAAATGCTATTTCGGTAAGATGAGTGAAATTGCTAATGACCTTTTTTTCTATTTAACAAAAATTCCACTGTAGCATTTTTGAAATTTTTTTAATTCTTAAACCACGAAAAAACAATTTTTCGAAATATCTCAAATTTTACGGATTTTTGAAGTCGGAAGCATTACTTGTAAAATTTCAGTTCTATTTGTACGTACAATATTTATGTGTAAATGTGAGGGAAAAAAAGACTACTTTAAGACCTGTTATTCAATAATGGATTTTTAAGCCTGAAAAACACATAGGTTTTAAATTGTGAAATAAGAAACATTTTCAAAGAAAAAGATGAGAAAACAAATCTGTTCACTGATCGTTTATTCAGAGCGTCCAATGATGCAGAATGGGTTATAATACATTTACTAAATGAACTTAATGTGGGTATCCCTTCCACTAGGAATGCTTGGGCAACTTTTCTGGGAGCCAGACTTGTATGCCAATGGGGAGGCTGTGATGAATGGCACTTGAATTATAACGGCTTGAATAAATAAGATTTGTGCGCCAATGAATATTAGTGTAAGCTTCCTTAAAGTAGTTTAAAGAATATACTGGGTTGCTAGGTTTTGTGTTTACTACGAAACTGGAATTGGACTATTTTTTTAAATTTAATTTAATTTGATATTTGTTATATTTAACTATAATCTCTGTTAAATGTTAACATTTCCATCACAAGAAAATAATCTATGAAATTAAAAAATAAAAAGGTCAACACACTTTTATTTGTCAACATCACTAATTAAACATCACTTTTAAAAAAAAATTATAATTAATTAATTTTTTTTTAAAGAAAACATTTAACACATTAAAAATATACATTGGACACGACCGGTTTCGCCTACATTACAAGGCATTAACTAGTGACAACAAAAAATGAAGAGCATTTAAGTGCTTCTGTGGTCTCCTATAATCATGTGGGTAGGACAGGTGGTGCCATCCATCGGAGAAACAAAACCTGCTGGCGCCCTCTGTGGAACCTGCGGTAGTGTCGTTTACTGCAGGACGTCCGCAAAGCAACGCCGTAGGGGAAACCTGAAAAATAATAAAATAAAATTAAAAAAACAAAACAAAACACAAAAACAAAACAAAACAGGAAAGAGAAAACCGGAAAAATTATTGGGAGGGATTATTATCTATGTCTCTGCTTCGCTTATCGAAGCCATATTGATAGATGGCCCGAACGGAAATGCAATTATTATAACTGATAGGGATATAATGAAATATCGATTTGTACTGATATCAGAATTC
>JAFIDM010004315.1:42853988-42874839 GCA_023159025.1 Thereuonema tuberculata | reverse complement strand
TTAAATTTTCCTATTGGTGAATATTAAAAATTTAATATTCCTAGCAATAACAATGATTATTGGTCAGTAGATGAATGGACTCCTTACATTTGCACAACATTTTGCTTTCCAATGATTATCCTCTACAATTTATTAATACGCACCTGGCTAGATCTCTTACTAGTATTTACACTTCCGCCGTTCCCTCCAGAAATAAAAAAGTCCAATATGTTTCCATTCCTTACCATCCCATAATTTTTCCCACTTTAAGAAAGTTTTTACATTCATACGACATTTCGTTAACTGCTCCTTCCAACAACAGTATTTCCAGATTTCTTAGTCCCGAACCATCCACCCCATACCGTTATAATCCGAGAGGGGTTGTTTACGCCCTTCAATGTTTAGGTTTTCCGTGCCTTTATTTTGGAGAAACATGTCAGCCAACTGACAGCCGCATAGCACAGCACAAAGCCGCTATCACTGATAAAGATGATAATTATTTAACATATCTTCATGTTGCTAGTACGGGACACTCCATAGATTGGTCCCATCCCTTATCATTTGTAACGAGATCGGACATTTTCACCGCAAATGTAAGGAGTCCATTCATATACTAACTAATAATCATTGTTATAATGATTGCATTTCCGTTCGGGCCATCTATCAATATGGCTTCGATAAGCGAAGCAGAGACATAGATAATAATCCCTCCCAATAATTTTTCCGGTTTTCTCTTTCCTGTTTTGTTTTGTTTTTGTGTTTTGTTTTGTTTTTTTTATTTTATTTTATTATTTTTCAGGTTTTCCCCTACGGCGATGCTTTGCGGACGTCCTGCAGTAAACGACACTACCGCAGGTTCCACAGAGGGCGCCAGCAGGTTTTGTTTCTCCGATGGATGGCACCACCTGTCCTACCCACATGATTATAGGAGACCACAGAAGCACTTAAATATCCATGCTCTTCATTCTTTGTTGACACTAGTTAATGCCTCATAAATCAAATAATAGTCTTTTACCAATCCAATTTTATTCAGAAATGTTAACGTTAATAAAATTAATCATAAAGAAACAACTGTTATTAAAATAGTAGCGATGATTTCATAACCTTATTGAAAACATCAAAAACATACAATGGCTCTCATTTGATCCACACAGGATCGCTTCATTAGAAACATTTAAATCTTAACTTAAAACTGAAGGAGGAGTGAGCTATGATAATTGGTTATTTAATAAATACATCACAATTGGATAATTATGAGGGATTTTCTCAATATTTCGGCTCGGTTCCTTGATCTTTCATCAGCTGATCTTGAGTTTTTCATGGATTCTAGCGTTGTTGCTTTGTCACTGTTTTGGAGTTGATATCTTGGTCTACTTCTCCGATACATTGTGAACACATTGATATAACGGAGGACAGGGGACAGTGAAGGGATAAGCAGGACAGGTCCTTCGCACCTCTTTTTTTAATTGCATGGGAGGGAGGGGGGGCAGAGATTCTTACGTTAAAAGAAGAGAAACCAATGTGTTTATTAAAATCCAAAGAAGGAGAAAAAGAACAAAGAGAAATTTAAAAATAAAAATAAATAAATAAATGTGTAAATGGACAAAATAAGCTAGAATGTATAATAATTATGATAAGTTAAAGTTAAAGTTGCGATCAGGCCCAGAGGACCGCGCAATGCAGCTGGAGGGTAGGCTCCAGTGTTCAGAACCTACGGGACAAAGTTGAGGACGGGGGGTCGGCCCCGTCGCTCGCCCGCCTTTAACTCCCGGGAAAGAAACCCGGTACCCATTCTATAGAGGGCTGGGTAGACCCTAGGGCCCGTTTGGAGGAGAAAGAAGCGTGGAAAAATTCCCGTCCTCCGCCAAGGCCGGGAATCGAACCCGTCACCTCCAACCCGCAGCCAAGCGCCCTTACCCACTCGGCTACCGGGCCCACATAATCATTATGATAATAATAATAATGAACTCAGCCAGCCTCATGTCGACATGGAAGGGTCGAACAGATGGCTGACGAGTGGTGAGCTGTTTGGGGAGACCAAAGGGTTCATGATCGCGATACTTGACCAAGTCATCCCCACCCAACTACAAGAAACACATTCTACACGACGCAAACACACATGACGACCGATGCAGGAAATACCAGTACGCATGAGACGATCGACCACATAATATCAGGCTGTCCCCTTCTCTCTCTAACCGACTACCACCACCGACACAATCAGGTAGCGTCGATCGTTCATCAATTGCTAGCACACCAACACTCACTTATTGCGAACCGGTCCCGCCCTACAAGTAAATACCACAAAGCATATTAGAGTCACCCTTATATGAGCTGTACTGGGACCGCCCCATTCACACCGACAAAACCTACATCACAACAGACCTGACATCACATTTGTTGATAAGGTCAACAAATAGATCTATCTTGTTGACTTTGCAGTGCCTATCAGCAAGAACATGCAGAAACTCACGCAGACAAGATCAGTAAATACACGAGCTCCAGAAGCAGTCGAGGCAGGACCGAGTACTTGTTGTACCCATCGTCCTGTCCTTCTGATCTGGTGCCTCACACATTGCACCACACTAGGACCTCACAAAAACACTTATGCACAACTCCAGAAGGATGTGGTACTCAACACAACACACATAGTTAGGAAATTCATGGACACAACCACATATCCTTAATCATTCTTGCACACGTCTTTATACTTCGCAATATGTGCTTTGGTCCTTGACCCGCCAGGTTTCTTTGCTGGGGAAGCCGAAGGTTTGAAAATTTTACATAATAATTATAATAATAATAATATAACGATAAATAAATAAATAATGCATGCAAAAACTAATAAAATGTAGTTCAAACTAAAAAAGGAAACTGAAATTGTATGCCAAGTGCAGGAAGGAATCAGCCGGAAGGAATTCCAGCATCTTTGGTGATACGACTAGGAAAAGTCTCAAAGTGCACGACTACTCCTCCCCTTATTATATTCGGACTTCCCAAAATACAAAAAGGCAATGTAACCCTTTGATCCAGGATGACTTAGGATGACTTAAGAGAGCATGGGACAAACGTTTACATTGTCTTTATATATTTTGGGAAGTCCGAATATAATAAGCGGAAGGGTAGTGATGCACTTTAAGTCATCCTGCTAAAACTCTCCAAATTCCTTACCAGAATACTCCACAAATTACTTACGAGTTTCCATGCAAAAACACCCATCAGTTTCTATAACCATTAAAAATAGTCAAAAACTTACGATTGACAAACTCTTGAAATCAATGCTCTTTTATCGAACGTCCGAAAGAAATCCCCTTCTGGATACTGAGAAACAGACTAAACTATCTAGATGACAATCCAGTATTTGTAGAAGACTTGATGACAACAATCTCGTTCTGTATCAACCACACCAACAAACTCTACCTCCAAAAGGAAGGACTCCCGTGAGCTCATCTTTATCCCCATCCTTGCAGACATCTTTCTCGATAGCCTAGAATTTAGATTGTTTAAAATGCTGATGCTTAAACCCAAACTATACATCACGTACGTCGATGATACTTTCATTGTCTGGCTCCGTTCGCCAATTGAAACATACAGAAACACAACATCTGGTATTACTTCCTCCTGAGATACTGAAATTCATTAGCCTTTCAGGAAGAAATTAAACACATTAAAGGAACTATTCACGGTACTAGCATGGTAATGCATTTTCCTCTATGTTCCAACCGTTTTCACAACTCTTTAATGCAACCTCCCAAAGTGAAATTCTCCCACTACATTTCCATTCCATAAGAAGAACCTCTTCCGCCATCACAACATCCAACTAAGTACAAAAGTATAATTTCCTCAATATCTTCGCAGAGCACAAACTGAGGACAAACAATATTGCTCACAGTGGAGAAACTCGCAGTATATGGCTCACTATCGGCAGAGTGAGTATCTGTGAGTCCATCTACAATTGGAATAATAAAGATAAATTTCAGTAATTTCAGAAATTTCAGTGTTCTCTCAGACAACACCAAGATTAGATGACGTCCGATTCAAAAGAGGAAACAGCTTTTAACGGCACACAACTGGACACATCCCACAATTGGTTGAAGCCAGGGTCATCCAACCGGTTGAAGATTTTTTCCAGACCGTCACTTTTGAGACGCATTGATACTAAATCCCTCGAACACTGAGCGGCGACAAAGGTCTTCTGAACCACATTTAGCACTCAATCACGAGGAGTCAATAATAACCATCCGCCCACTCTTTAAAAAGAGATGGAAGAAACTTTTTTATCTTCTTTTCTTTTCTTTTTTTTCTATTATTATTTATTTTTTATCATTATTAGGATAAGAGGATTGTAAATTATTTTTATGATTGCACATTAATGTACAATTTTTATTTATTTCACAAGGATCTTTATTCAAAGGTTTAGTTTATTCATCTTGTTTTGATCTCTGCCAAATTTCACTTAACATGTAATTTCCTTATTTGAACAACGTTATTGGTTACTTTATGCATGCGTTATTTACTTATTTACTTATCTTTACATTATTATTATTATTACTGTAAATGTTTCAAACCTTGGGTTTCCCCAGCAAAGACGGGATCAAAGCACATATTGCCAAGTGTAAAGAAGCGTGCAAGGTGGATTAGAGATGTGTGGTTGTGTCCATGAATTTCCTAACTATGCGTGTTGTGTTGAGTATCACAACCTTCTGGAGTTGTGCGTAAGTGTTTTTGTGAAGTCCTAGTGTGCTGAGACTGTGGTGAAATGTGTCAGGAACCAGACCAATGGCGGACAATATGATGCGTACAACACGTACTCGGTCCTGCCTCCACTGCTCGTGTACTAGATCGGTGTATTTACTGATCTTGTCTGCATATGGTTTCTGCATGTTCTTGCTGATAGGTACTGCAATATCAATGAGATAGGTCTGTTTGTTGACCTTATCAACAAGTGTGATGTCCAGGTCTATTGTGATGTATGGTTTTGTCTGTGTGTATTGGGCGATCCCAGTGCAGCTTATGTGACTCTAATACGCTTTGTGGTGTGTATTTGTAGTACGAAACCGTGTTCTTAATAAGTGAGTGTTTTTGTGGTAGCTGTTGATGAACGATCGGACGCTACCTAATTGTGTCGGTGGAGGTAGTCTGTTTGGAAGAGAAGGGGGCAGCCTGATATTATGTGGTCGATCGTCTCAGGTGTAGTGTGGCATTTCCTGCATCGTCATCACGTGTGTTTGCGTCGTGTAGAATGTGTTTCTTGTAGTTGCGTGTGAGGATGACTTGGTCCTGTGTCGCAGTCATGAAACCTGTGGTCTCCCCAAACAGTTGTCCACTCGTCAGCCATCTGTTCACCGCTTCCATGTCGACATGAGGCTGGCTGAGTTCGTGGCGATGTCTGCCATGGTGTTCCTTACGAGCCCGTGATTAAAGCAGCTGCTGTGTGTGGGTGTCGGGGGTGGTGAGTTTTGGATAAGAGTTTTCGAGGTCCAGGGTTGTGAGGTTAGTCTTGATAATGGCTAAATGGAGTGAGAAGTATTGTGCTCTTTGGTGGAAGTGTTCCCTAAGTGTGTGTACTTGTTTTTCGTGTAGGGTGATGAGGTTGATGAGTCCTCGGCCTCCCTCCTTGCGGGGAAGAGTCATCCTTTCCGTGGCGGACTTGGGATGGTGCATGTTGTATTTCGTGAATGTAGTGCGTATTGTGCGTTGTAGTGCTTCGAGTTCGCTGTTTGTCCATGGAATTATACAGAAGGAATGTGTTAGTGTAGAGACGGCAAAAGTGTTGATGGCTTTAATTTTATTTCTGACGTTGAGTTTGTTTTGAGGATGTTGTGAATGCGAACACGGTATGTGTTCTTGAGTGGTTTTTGATGTTTGCGTTGTCAATGACGCGCGCTTGCTGGAAGGTACTTGTAGGTCTCTCCCTCTTCCATGGATTGGATGGCCAACCCATGGTCCAGTTCAAAACCCTCCAAATTAAAAGTCTTCCCGCATGTTACATGTAGCTTGCGGCATTTGTCGATTCCAAATTCCATCTAATGTTGTGACTGTGTTGTGACTTGAAGTAAATTAGTAAGTTTTATTTTATAAATTAAATTGTGGGTTTAATATCATCCATGTAGAGTAAGTGTGTGATTTTGTATGGTGTCAAAATGCCTGAGGTAAGCCTATAATCGTGTTTTGTGTTGTCTAGCATGCGGCTTAATGCATTCAAGGCGAGGCAGAACCAAAGAGGACTTAAGGAGTCTCCCTGGAAAATACCTCTCCTTATGGGAATGGGGACTGTAGTAATGGAGGTGTTAGAGGTACGTAGGTGTAATGTTGTGTTCCAACTCTTCATCGCGGCATTCAGGAATGCCATGATCTTGGGATGTATCTTGTTATTATTATTATCTCGAAGAAGTTTCAAACCTTGGGTTTCCCCAGCTAAGACAATATGGCGGGTCAAGGACCAAAGCACATATTAAGTTAAAGTTGCGATCAGGCCCAGAGGACCGCGCAATGCAGCTGGAGGGTAGGCTTCAGTGTTCAGAACCTTCGGGACAAAGTTGAGGACGGGGGGTCGGCCCGTCGCTCGCCCGCCTTTAACTCCCGGGAAAGAAACCCGGAACCCATTCTACAGAGGGCGGGGTAGACCCTAGGGCCCGTTTGTAGGAGAAAGAAGCGTGGATAAATTCCCGTCCTCCGCCAAGGCCGGGAATCGAACCCGTCACCTCCAACCCGCAGCCAAGCGCCCTTACCCACTCGGCTACCGGGCCCACTAAAGCACATATTGCCAAGTGTAAAATAAAAACAAAGTTTGGAAGAATAGTTAGAGATGTGTGCTTGTGTCCATAAATTTCCTAACTATGCGTGTTGTGTAGAGTACCACAGCCTTCTGGAGTTGTGCGTAAGTGTTTTTATGAAGTCCTAGTGTGCTGAGGCTGTGATGCAATGTGTGAGGCACCACACCAGTGGCGGACAGGATGATGGGTACAATACGTACTCGGTCCTGCCACAACTGCTTCTGGAGCTCGTGTGCTAGATATTATTATTATTATTATTATTATTATGTTTGTATGTTTCAAACCTTGGGTTTCCCCAGCAAAAACAATGTGGCGGGTCAAGGATCAAAGCACATACTGCCAAGTGTAAAGACGTGTCGAGAATGATTAGGGATGTGTGGTTGTGTCCATCTAACTATGCGTGTAGTGTTGAGTACCACAGCCTTCTGCAGTTGTGCATAAGTGTTTTTGTGAAGTCCTAGTGTGCTGACTTCAGTGGCAGACCAGTGGCAGACAGAACGATGGGTACAACACGTACTCGATCCTGCCTCCACTGCTTCTGGAGCTCGTGTGCTAGATCAGTGTATTTACTAATCTTGTCTGCGTGAGTTTTCTGCATGTTCTTGCTGATAGGCACTGCAATATCAATTAGATAGGTCTGTTTGTTGACCTTATTATTATTATTATTATTATTACTGTACATAATCGCAAATTCATTTTCAATTATTTATTTATTTATTTATTTTTATTTTTAAATTTTCTCTGTTCTTTTTCTCTTTCCATTTTTTCCCCTTCTTTGGATTTTAAACACAAAATAGTTTATCTCCCTCTCTTTTAACCTAAGTATTCCCTATCCTCCATATGCAATTAAAAACATATCCCCAAGGACATATTGTGTTAGGTCTTCATTGTTCCGTATCTTCAGTTAGAACAGTTTGTTCATAAAGTCTCTGAGAAGCAGGCCACGAAAAATCAACTTCTCAAAAATATTGACAATGCAACAATGCTTAACTCCATGTAATAGGCAACATCTGACAAAGGCTGAAGGAGCCGAGCCGAAATATTGAATCAACCTTATCCCGAGATGAAAATCTCTTATAAACGAGTATGTTATTTAAATATCCAACTACATTTAAATCAGTTTAATTAAATTCATTTCATTACTTTTCATAACTTTGAAATAGACTAACTTCGAAAGACGGCATTTCATTCAATTTTAAATTTTGAAGAAAATGTTTCTCAGTTATGAAAAGAATTTCCATGGTATTAAGTTTTCTGAACGAAAAATAGGTTTAAAGGTAATGCACACACAGACAAAGCGATTTCGAGAGCTTTATCAATCTTTCCTTTGAGAAGATGACAAAGATAAATTTAAAAAAAATATTTAAAAATAATTCGTTGCAAAATAGGTTTAGTTAAAAAAACAAAAAACAAATAAGCATTTTATAAATAAATTCTTAATATGTATTTTTTTTCCATTGAGTAAAATTAACTGCTTTTTTTACTAGTTTATAGGTAAAATAATAGTTCAGGAAAAAGAACAGCAATCATCTTCAAGAAGTTTATTCTTTTTCTTTTGTAGAATTTGCGACAATCAACATTTACAGTATAATGGCTTGGACGAGAAGCGTCACCACATTCATTAACTAAAAGAGTCGACCTCTTTGCAGAATGCGCTTTAATATAAGAAATTTAGTTTCGGTTTCTCTATCAGCAAATTACGAAAATAAATTGAAATATAAAATTTCTAAACGAAAAAAATATATTTAAATTATTTAAAATGTTTATATACTGTTAGTTACAAGTTAGAAATCTGCATATCCCACTTTGGAAAAGAGAATCAAAATAAAAATAAATATTAAATCTTTTCATTCAGCAAGAAAAATAGCAAAATTTAATGTGATTTTAAGATCTATTTCATATTATTTTCAGCTCTTTTAGAATTTTTAAATAGTTTAGTTATTCTATGCGAACTAAAAATAAATAAATAAATAAATAAAAGAATCTGAGTATAATAGAATCTGAAACTTACGTCCTTAAAATTAGCGCCATAACTTCGAATGTGAATTACAGTGTTGTCTTTGTACATGTATTGAATTCAACCAAGTAAGATAAAGGCTCCAATTATGAACACTTTGGGAGAAATTTTTGAAATTATACTAATACCTGTGAAAGTTATAGCTAAAAGTTAAGGTCCTGTGTTTAATCGGTATTTCTCCTATCTTAAAACTAAAATACTGAAGTAAATTACAGAGATATATAACTGAATAAAAACTTCGTTACTTTCATCCAGTAATGGACCACAAAAAGCAAGTGATGGACAGCCAGTAATGAACATGAATCTAGTCATGGACACCTAGTAATCGACACCTAATACGATGAACCTCTAGCTATTGACGAAAAAAAAAATACTATAAATATTTGATAGCTCGGTTAAAACGGAAACTCGAATAATCGGAGCTGGGATAATGGGGGTTTTACTGTACCTATATCATTTTTTATTAAATGCCCTTTACTGGTATGACTTATCAAAACAATTTTTTTCAACTAGCTTAAATAATTGATTTGGATTATTGAATGTGGATTAAGCTTTTTGTACATCTTAGTTGGGTAAGGGCTTAGATACGACGCCCAAATGCTGTAAAATGGATGCAGATTGTACGGAGTTGCTGGGTTAAGTATTTACTAATCTGAAATGAATTGTTAATTAAGAGATTTTTGGGTGTTCTTCGTTGCTACATCCAAATTATAAAATTATCAAAATATCAAATTTTATGAGAATTAGTTGTGAGTGTCTGGCTTGTTTTTCTGTGATGTATTTTAAGAATTATTACTTGTTTAAGTATCGTAGAAGTTTTTTGGTTTATTATTGAATGATTTATTTTATTTTACGAACCAATGAGTTGTAGTTATTCATATTGTGATGAACAAGGGAAAATTCTTTCTTTCCATTGAATTAATGAAGTGTTTTGTAGACTTATCATAAGTATGAATCTCTCATTGTAAAAAAAACATCTACCTAGTCTACAGAACTACAGAAAAGGTTTAATTCTGTTATTTTTTCCCCTAAAAAAAAAGTATTGATGAAAATCACTAAAATCTCCTCGAATGCCCTTACAAGAGAAAAGCCCTTACAGCACGAATTAAAACATTACTTCTCCAGGTCTAATTTTAATATTTGATGATTAAAATAGCTGCTCTGTATGAGATAAGGACATGATGGTGAATAAAAAGAACTTCATAATTCACAGGCTTATTTTGCAGAATTTCAGTAAATTTCTTCAATAAATTCGTAGAGTATCTCCGTGATATTCCAGAACAATCTAATTATCTTATCAATTGAAAAGTAGTGGAGTTGTAATGGATTGACTCGCAATGGGAAAATAGCTGAGATTAATCTAATTGCAACAATTAATCTTAAAGGTAAAAACCTTTCTTTTAATCGACGGGTGAGACCAAGCGTTTACTAGGTGACATCCTAGAACAGGATGTTGATTCACTCTCTTAGGCGATCATCAGCTAGAAGTAGTCACTAGTAAACAACGAGGTCTTGGTACAGAGACTAATAGCCGTATTACATTTACTATTTCACTCGCCATAAATGCAAGCCATAACGGAGGTCATGTCAGGGTAGATTGCGAGTGATTAGTGCATCGCTTTACACTTACCATAACGCCTTCCATCACATGGAACATTTACACTTCTCAATTGTCATCATGCCTACGTTTTATTTACGAAAAAAATAGCATTGATTTATATAGAAATCATTTAGTTAATGCATCGGATAGGTGAAAGAATGTTTTTAATTAATTAAAATAGTAAATATTCATGTTTTTTTTTCATCATTTTGTGTTTCTTTGTTTTCAGTTTCGATAAATCAGTTTCGATAAATAATTCAGTCTCGTTAAATCTCGATCAACGACGATATGTTTTCGAGATCTCGATCGCTCGTCGATTCAAATTTTCAAGCCGAAATTCTGAAATGATTTTGATTAATAACGTAACATTTTATGAAAGCCACCACGAAAACATAAGGAAAAGATGCCCTCCGATCGTGAAAATCATTTTTGTAATCGGTAATTTCGAATAAATAGATACAAATCGATTGGACTTCTAAGTTCTACAATTCGCCACCAGGAGCATTGGTGTGACATTGCGCCATCTGATATGGCGCCATCTCTTCAAAGATAGCGCACGGGCTATCTATCGCAATGTCCTCGCCATCAGAGATGGCCATAATGGTCGCCATCACCTCGCCATCAGAGATGGCGACCATTATGGCGAGGTTATGGCGAGTGAAATGGTAAATGTAAAACGGCTATAATGTTAAAAAAAATCAGCATTATGAAATGCACATGAATACATTACCTTTTTTTTTGTAGTTAAAAAAAGAATGTTTTGATTTGAAAAATGGCAGCGAGAACGGAGTTAACAGCAACTAAGTTCAGTAAAACATGAAATTTGATTTAAATAATCTAGCTTTAATTACAGGTGATTAATAAATGGTCTAATTGCCACAAAGGAAATATGTCCTTTCTATAAAGAATGCTCTTTCTAGCTCATAAAAAAGTTTAAAATGGCTGCCACTTATTCCTAGTTATATTTCATTCTACTTGTGCATGTTCCTAAAATATATTTGATTTAATCCCCTTTATTATAACAATATAATAAAAGGTTAGTTTAGGTTAGATTACATTCATTAGTTCCTCATTAAAGACTTAATGGTCACTAAACAACTGAATTCCCTTTAGAATTATTTCCGTACAATATTAATCACATTGAAACGGGATTTTCAATTGAAATATTTTTTTTTTTCTTTTGTAGAAGACGCTTCTATGATTTTCTGTTCTGGTGTAAAATGTTTTTCAGATTTACTTAACGAAGATCATTCTTTATTTGACAGAAGAATAAACAATTAGTATTTTCATCTCAAATTCTGTAATATTCTAATCTAAAGCACAGAAAAATGACACAGAAATAACAAATATCTGAGCTTTGGGTTTGGCTGATGAGTCCCTAAAAAAGGACGAAACTGTCCTTCCTAAACTCTCACCGATGAAAGCTCAGAAATTTTTTAATCCTGTATCATTTCTCTATGTATTATATTAATTTACGGCACGTTAAATCTTATGTTTATATTAAACCAGGGGTGGGTTCAGCCTTGATTCTTTATAATCAAATTCCTTTGTGACTGAAGGTTTCGTAGGTCAGGATTTGAAGTTTTGCCTGTTTTGATTTCTTTTTTAAATATGTTTTCTTTTGGAGGGAGACCACAGCCGGGTGCGAGAGTGATTTCCCTTATCACATTTACACTATCTGAGCATTTCATCTGGTGAGTGGCTGACGAGTCCCTAAAAAGGACGAAACAGTCCGTCCGAAACTCTTACCGATGGTTTGTATTTCTGTATCATTTCTCTATGCTCTATATTAATTTCTGGCAAGTTAAATCTTTTGTTTACTGTAATATTCTCTTCCAATTTATTCCAAAACAACAACTCAAAATTACCATCACTTTTATATCCAGTGTAATTTTGTTTAATCAAATCAACTGAACTGTTTCTTTAATGCTCTAAATTTCTATGAAATGATAATTTCAATGCAAAAATCACATGTTTACATTGACTCATTATCTTTGAAGTTAATGTTAATCCTTTCGAGGCCGAAGATCCTAAAGGCAATTGGACTCTGAATTGACTTTCATGAAACTTAGTGAAACCATCTCAAAATCTTAGAATCCAATAAAAAGTTCATTAAAATTAGATGAAATATAAATATGCTTAGATTAAAATGAAAAACACCAACAAAATTTTTTTTAGAAATATATACAAAAGCTTTCGGAGACCTTGTGCGGCTCCCCTGTCAATTGGATCTCCAATTGACAAAGGATATATAACTGTCCTTTTTATTTTTACTTAAGCAATGATGTGATTAATATAGAAATTGGCGTTGATGTTGTGCGATCACAATATTAATAATTCGGGACATACATATTAAGAAAGGACAACAATAAAAAAATACTGGTGTTAAAGTATTAAATAAATCTTTTCTATTTTCTTAGGAAAACTCTAAAGAAATATTAATAATATTTCAGTAATAATTAATAACATATGTTTTTTTAATGATCTTCTCGTCTTTTTAGTTCTATAGCAATTTCATCTTCAGTTGTCTATTAATTTGCTTTTTATTCAAAAAGAAATTCACAAAATTATATACAACATTATTCAAATTAATCTCTATATTCCTGACTCATTGAAGCTTGTTCAATTCTTGTTAATGTTACGTATCGTGGGATTAACAAAACTTAAGCTCGTTTGCAACGAAGAGTCCCTTATAAAATAACTGATATAAAAATCAGTCATTTTCCTACAGTTTATTTCCTAGAGAGAAATTAAAAATGCTAATCAATTCCTCCCTTCATGTAAATGGAAGAGCTTACAATTCTACTTCCACACTTTCAAATTTTCATAACTTCATGGGAAAAAACATGGAAAACAGAAAGAAAAATAATTGTGGCATTTAAAAACAAAGTTTTTATAAATCATTAGCTCTTAGCACGATGTTAATTAATATGCTTGTATTACTTAATTAATATACTGTATTATTGCTTGTATTATTGTAATTTAAAAAATGCGTGTATTCATAATGAATTATGAAATTTAGAGGAAAAAGAAAGCTTTTCTTCTCAACCTGAAGAAGTTTTTATTAAAAAGAAACGAAATATTATTGTTTGTGAGTAGTAAAGATATTTATAGGAATGATGTTCTAATTTATTTAAAAAGTATGCATAAGCATTAAGACAACTTCATAACTTCCATTTTCTTTTAAATCTTCCCTGTATGCGTAAATTATCTCCCTTCATAATATCATTGTTTACAAGTGGTAGCAAATACTTTTTTAAAAGCACTTACCTGTTTCTCAGGTTCACTATAACAACTCCTTCTTTATCTTAACTTGTAGAGAACTTGAAGAAGGGTTTACTTATCGCAATTTTCCATTGTTTTAAGTGACATTTCTCCAATAGATCAGCTTTATAATCGACCACATTGGATTCTTCTTCAACTTCACGAACATTCATAAAATATACTTTATGAGAATGTAAAGCATCGAGAAAAAAAAGTAATATAATTGTTGGTTTCTAATTTTTCTTGTTTTAATTATCTGAAAAGTTTTGAATATTAATTTTTTTTAACAATGTATGTTGTACATTATATTATCACCGAAATAAGACAATAATTATAACTTTCTGATCACTTCTTATAAATCCCATAATTTCATTAAGACATGTTGAGTACGAACCAGTATAAGACATATAACTGGTGCTTTCGTTACTGTGCAAAATAACAAGCTATAAATTGGGGGGCCAAATTTGGAAGCTTTTTTCTCTCAGCTGCATATTAAGGAAGTTATGAAACGTTAGACTAAACCTAAAAGATACCATGACTATATATGTGCTCTGGACACTTTCAAGAGGAAAAACACATGTATTTCCTTTGAGATGTTTATGTTATTCCCAATCTTTAAGACCTTGTCATATTGTTTTAATGAATAATACAGGGAATGTGGAGGATGGATGAATATAACTCACATTCTTGGTTCAGTAAATAGTATCTTTCAAACAACGATATTCCCTGTACCCAACAGAATCTTAGTCAATGCCCTGATATGTACAAAACACATTGCAATAAAGAATTAAGCGAATCGTACCTGTAACGGTAAATCCCTTCTAAAAACTAAAGACAATTTTAATATTTTTAAAAGAAAAGAAGGGCACGAAACGAAAGGGCACTAAGATATATTTGGTAGATCCTGATAGAATTCTACCTTTTTGTTACTTTTACGAAATCTGTTTCATTCTAAAAATCTAGAAGAGTTATTTGTTGTTAACTCTAAAAACTGAAGTTTATTAAATTGAATTATTAACAAAATCTAACCTTCCAACTAAATTTGTCTTTTCTTTTGTTAGTAATAGATTTCAGTGAAATAACATTGTTCTAATGAACGAGATATTATTATTGAACATTGTTTTGTTAAAATTGGAACAAAAGAAAGACATGATTTTATTACTGATTTCTTCTGTTCCTCACAATTCACTTAACTGAGTTATTAACAAACTTTTGCAGTATATTAAAACCAAAAAATATGTTTGAATTACAAACTTTGTTCTTTTTATTTTTGGTTGTCCTTGACTGTTTTTAACAATGCTTTGTATGTTTTTAATAAATATGTTTTTAATTTAGGGAGGGAAAAAAACTTGCTTCTTTGTTATTTGTCTGTTTCTTTATTTGTAATAAATAACATTTTTATTAACATTTCCAGGAATCAAAAATTATTTATTAAAGAAACAATTATTCTATAAGTAAAAACAGAATAATTTCTTATATAAATATGTCAAATTTTAATAACATAAAAATACATTTTTGATTACAAGAATAACAGCAATTCGTTTATGTTGCTATAAACGAATTTATAAACTACATTAATTACATTGGAATTTATATCCTAATTAATTACCTCCATAGTTTTTTTTATTTTCTTAAAAAAAAAGATGTTAGAAACCTGAGTTTTTATTTTAAGGAAACAGTAACAATTGTATTAAAGAATTCCAACATCAACACTAATATTATTACAATGTAGTTTTTTTTTTATATATAATATTAGATAACTGTAAAAAAAAATAAGTTTTGATTAAATCAGATTCACTTCGCCTTTTCTAAAACATAAAATTAAAAATATACCAGTATATGAAAATATTTACATATCCTAACTATCAAGAATATGAGACAATTAGGACATAAATCTCGTTTTAGCATTCGTATCATTCTAAATTAGAGAAAATATATATTAAATAAAAACGTTTGTTTGTAATTCAAGATTACAAGTTTTAAGATTTGCCTGTGGTTTTTCTTAAAACAGGAGATAAAATTGTATGAAATTCTATATATAATTATATTTATTATATAATAAAACAACTGTTTCCTACAATTTTATTATATATAATTTATAATTTAATTATATTTCATTTTATCATCATTGACACATCATCAATTAGGTCATTAAAAACATTTAGATGATCGACTATCTGTTAATTGTAGGATTTTGTTGATATTCATTTTAGAATTCTACTGTAACAGATTATCTTAACAGGATGTAACTGATCTAATGAAGAATCCAAACAAAAAACAAAAAAAATGGAAGAAAAATAAGGAATTAAAAACATATTTAGCTAAAAAGAAAAAGTTAAAATGTAGGCCAATACGTGTATTACTTTAATTATAAGTGCATATTTTTTAAGATTAACAAAAATATTCTGTATTGTAAAGGTGATAAAACAAAACTATTTATTTTTTATTTACTTGGCTGTTCAGTTCTTTAATCTTACAATCAACCATTGAACGTTTATATAACTAAGGGTTGATTGGTCTAATTTATATTTTATAAATTCGTTTACGTAAAAAATAAAAAATATAATTTAAAAAATAATATTTATTTGATGAAAAATATTTCATTAAAAAAAGTTAACTAAATTAAAAGAAAATTTAAATTGTTGTTTTATGGGAAGCTTCCCTATAATTCTTTTTAATTCTATTTTAAATTCCGTAATGAGATTAGTAAAACGCACTCAGTTAATTCTGATATAAGGAAAGCTTCAAATTTTCAGTTACAAAAATTAATAAATTATAATTAAAAAATGTAAATGAATTTAAACTTGAGAGAGATTGAAATTGGGAATGTTACGGTGCGTTTTCTTGAAATGTTTAAAATTTTCTTTAAAAAAATTCTTAATCAAGATAAAATAATAAAATTCTAGATTATGACCCTTCACACGGTCATTCTGCAAGGGAACGTATTCACTTCTAAATGAAAAAAAATATAAAATGATTTCTAAAATTGCTAGCTACAGTGGAATTACATAATTATCAAACTTTTTTTAGTAGGTTAATAAAACTGAATTATTATTATTATTAATATTGAAATAATATTTTTCTCTTTCTTTGATATTTCGATGTATTTCAAGTAGAATGCTAAAACGGGATTTCGAGTAATGTAAACATTTCTTCCATTACCTAAACAGAAACTGTAGATATAATGGAACTGTGTTCATTAGTGGCTTTGATAATTTTAAGTGGCGAATCTTACGTCATTTTAAAAAAGCTCAATGGAAAAGTGACATTTCCTGAAATTCTAGTTTTCTATTGAATCCGTAAATTTCCTTCAAAATTTCGCTTGGTTAAGAAAAAAAATACCATTCAACTAAACCTTTTTTTTTTGAATGCTCAATTGTTCGAAGATGGCCATGTTGATCAGAATTATAGACTTAAAATGGCGCCTTCAGTGACTGCAATTTTATGATATTGTCATGTATCTGAAAAATGTAGCTGACTAAGTCTAAATTAAGTCTAGATGTTACTGATTAAATCTATATCAATATATATGTATTGATGATCATTATTTTGAATTTTGATGAAATATTTCTAACTTACATGACCAGATAAGCCTATTTATTTTTTCTCGTTTTTGAGGAAGTCACTTTCCCTTTAAGAATATAGAAGTTATAAGTTACTTTCAACTAACATTTAGAGAATGAAGAAAGGTAAGTTATAATCTTCCAGGCATGACGATTTTACGATCCAAAAATAAAAAAGAAATACTTAATATTTTTCTAATAGCCCACTACTGCACACAGCGACATCTGGAGGAAAAATTTCAACAACTGATTAAGGAATGTTCAAATCCAGTAATCATAACAAAACCGCACTTTGAGGCTTAATTTTTTAGCAGCAATAACAACATTAAACTCATAATTACCGTAATACTAAACTCCCACGAGTACATTAAGCATTTATTTAAGATTCTAAAACAATAAGATAAAACCGTTTCGAACAGATTTTTAGTTAGTTTAGAGACAAGACAAGTTGTCCAGTGAATAAAAGCTTTCTTAACAGTATTTAGCAAAATATACTAGATATCTGAATATTCTTAACAAATTCTAGTTTACAATTTAGGGTGAAAGTTAAGATAAATTTTTCCTAGTGTCAATATTATTTAGGTAAATTTTGATTATTTTGCTAAATCTGCTCTAAAAAATTTTACTAAAGTACCAATAAATCTACATTAGATGCGATTTTTAAACATCATTCTTGTTCCATTTTATTTATAAAAATCCTTTATAAGGTAAAAATTAAAAAATTGATCTTAAAGACTTTGTCAGGTAAAATTAGATACTTCCAGTGCTTCACAAACTACCGACAGTGCTTCTGGCTAAATTTTCAGAATCGTTTCCACCACAAAAGTTCAAAACCAAACCATGTAATAGAGTATCAAAGGCAAGAGTAAGTTGGAAGAAACACTGACTTAATGTGAACACCATTTTTAGGAAAACTACAAAATAAACCCATTTTTAACAGGTTTCTCTAAAATTAGGTAAGGGGATACGGAATACAATTGTATATTTATATACTGGGCTTCAGGAAGATTCTTAGTCATTGTTCTAAGTTTCACCTAATATCAAATGGCAGTGCAGAAATCTAGTTAGTATTTTTTTTCCTATTTCGTAAGATTCTTTTTTGAGTTACGTTGTAGTACTAGTGTTGTAATAAGTAAAATGTATTGTATATTCTTAGTATATGAGATGAGACTTTGCGTTTGTAGTAGGATATTTTGCTTTGCTGTTGTTATAGATGTTTTTGACTCAGTATAACTTTACCTGCATTTCTACCGTAATTCTAAATCAACTCTATCGACTTTTCTCTTTATACTTTGTTGGCTTTGTTTCTGTAGATGTTTTGGCCAACTCCTTAGGTAGAATAAAAATAGTAAAGAAAGCTATAATAAGAGCATCAGTTATAAATAGCGTTAAAACCGAACCCCAGCTCCAGAAAGTGGATGGTATCCAGTGGTTCCTAATGAAGAGGTCGCGACGAGCTTCGAGATCGATCAGTCCGCCGTTAATTTGAGCGAAAGTGGACAGCACGGAACAGATGTGCAGCAGTTGATGGCTGTGGCCTATGATGTCAAAGCGACCGGGAGCCAATCGTTCGGGGACGTGAAGGGCGTAGAGGGTGCCTCCGAGGAAGTCAGCCACGAACTGCCACAAATGATACTTCAGCGATGGCAGCTCACAATCGATACCCTGACAAATGTACAGGCGGTAAAATATAGGAGTGCTCTCTACTAAAAAGGGTAATACAAATGCTCCTAGGCGCAGCACCTTGGTAGTCAGAAAAGTCGTCGAGAAACGAGAACAACAAGCGAACATAGTACACATGACACAACTCAAGAAGCACATCAATAGGTAAAAATCAGCCCACTGGTTCTCGTAGAAATTGAGAGGCAGAGAATAACCCCTGTACAGGACGGCTACACCATAGCTGTAGAGACTCAGAGCACCGTAATCCAAGAAGTAACACATGTGTCGGGCTTTGTCGGACATGGTACTGAATGTGTGGGCAGTACAACTGGCGAATGGATAAACGCAACATGTCACCATGAAGGAGAGATACGCCCACGTATATTGATCGTACACATTCAGCTGCTGACACAGAAGCCCAAACTGCCAGATGAAATACCAGGTAGGGATGAAATGAGTCCAAACATTCAGCGTTTCGTTGGTGGCGTTGAATACGCTGGCAACCGCCTGAACTGCAGTGGCCTGCGTGGGACGGTAGCCACCAATGATGGCAACCTCCCTCACATCCGAAGGAACTTCATCCACAGTCAGCAAAGGCACTTGATGGGTCTGAAGGAAAGTACTCAGACTCAGCATCTTGCTCTCTAATAGGCCAGACATGATCTTAACTAAGGCGCCAACCTGGAATCAACAAAAGAAAACACGTCAGTATCAATAAGCAAAATCACTTTATTTAAATAACAAATAAAAAGTTTGAAATAATTACGAAAAAAATGAATGATTAACTATGCAAAATTGTAAAAAGTTTTAAATTAAGGATAATTAAGTACTTTTAAAACAAAAACTAACAAAGTTAGCGCATTGTTTTAAAGTTCAAAATTCAGTAGAAGAGCCTTATTTCAGTAAAGGAATGAAACATTTGAATCCCAACTTAAAAAAAAAGGCCTAAGAACATTTTTAACACAAAATATTACTAATGCTATGTAAATATATATTTAATATCCTACACTAATGCAAGCATTTTGTTAATATATTCGTGAAATCTAACTTTTCTTTTACAAATAAAAAACAACATAAAGATTTCTTACAGAAAGTGTAGAATTATTTTATCAGTGACACGGAAATGATAGTTACGTCATCATGAATCATTTGGTAAATCTATTCTATGACTATTACTTAAAGAAGACAATTCGCCATTACTTCCTCTTCAAAGCAGACATTTGGCTCAACAGCTTTCAAATAGGCAACGCCACCAAACGGTAAAAAACAGAAGCTCTTCGGCTACAACCTTCAAACAAGACAGCCATGACTTATCTTTTAAATTCTTACTTTATTTTATCACAGGAGATATTTTTCAATGAAATACGTTTCCAAAATAATAAATCAATATCACCGTATTTATTGCACATTAAATCACAATAGCTTTTGAAAATCTTATTGGATTTTTCAAGTGGGGAAGAAACAAAATTGCCGAAATGTTATTTTATGTTATAGTACAATACAGATTTAGAAAATATAAATCTCAAGATGCCAGTACGTTGAAAGTTTAAATCGTCACCTGATGATGGCGTCCAATGACATTAAAAAAGGATTAAACTAACTACAGTGGAGCACCGTTTATACGTTTCTCGTTTATACGTTTTTATCATTTATACGTTTTTTTGAATAGTCCCGGCAAATTCCAATGCATATTAACTTTAAATAATTTCACTTATACGTTTTCCTGAAATCGCAAATTTCATTTATACGTTTTTTTCAAGAACTCAAGAAGAGAGAAAATGCCCATTTCAACTTCAGATTCCCATTTGCCGATTGTCCAGTCTTAGAAAAGGCATGCAGTCTTAGAAAATTGCACTGAAAAACCTCAGCCAAGTTTTCAACAAGACTTGGCGGGTTTTAACACCTTGCAAGAATACCTCATTAGCAGTGATTTACATGATAAAGTTAAGATGGCACTTTTAACTGTGCACAATGAACTTTTTTCTGTGCA
>JAFIDM010004315.1:42808347-42847158 GCA_023159025.1 Thereuonema tuberculata | reverse complement strand
TTAGTAAATTCATTGAGACAGGTGGACTGACAGCACATGAATTCGTTTGCCTATCTTTTTTTTTTGGTGAATTTATTATTGCTTATTTTAGCTTCGGAAGCTCCACATTAACTCCCACGATAACTCAAAACTATTTGCTCTACAAAGCTAAAATTTTAGTTTTTTATAATCTTTTATATTCTTAAATTAAAGATATCTATTGATTTCGATAAAAACCCATTCAATTCCAATTCTCAAAAGTTGTTATGCAACAATATTCTTTTCTCTTATATTTCAACTATTTATGGAATAAATACTGATATAAAGATTAACTCTTTTTAAGTTTTAATTATTCTAAATATAGAATCGAGATTAAATTAGCTCAAATGTTTCAATTGCATTTTTAAAGTAATTGTTGTTTAAAGTACTACAATTCCTATTCCCAGCATACAAACAAAGTATTTTTAGTTTCTGTTCCAAGCACAGATTTATTCTTTAAGAAACTGAAAAACTAAACCAACAGAAGCTTAAGATCCTTCCAAGAAATTTACATAAAATAGCACACATTTCTATCATAAACAGGAACTCACTTAACACATTAATAGGAAATGAAAGATTATTTTAAAATGAAATTTAAGGGAAGTTCTTTTAAAAAGAGCTTTAAAAGTATCGAAGCGATAAACAAGTATCCAACCATCAACAATGATACAAACTTTTTTTTTGGTTGACTGATATGACTTTTCTTTTTTTTTTCTGTTTTGATTTCGGAAAAATAAAAGTTGAAAGGGTTTCGCGAGTCAAAAAAGTTTAACAGTTCTTCAATAGACAATAGACAATGTTTTAATTTATAATATGAATATTATGGATGCTAATCAAGAACGTATTTCCGATTCACAGTTACGTTATTTCCTACTTTTCTTCGCACTTGGGAATTACAAGATGGTCACGTGATATAATGTGAAAAACTCTTTTTCAAAGGTTCTTCAAATATTGAATTTTTCTTCCTTAATCTTTACCAAAATTAAATTGTGATTAAACAGCAAAAGTTGAACTTTTAAAAATAAAATATAATAGCATACCTCAAACATCCAGGTTGTTAATATAAATATAGTTGGAAATTAACATTCAGAAAGACTTCATCAATGTGCTGTTTCTATTAAGATCGCAAATCGTACTTTGGAATTAGTCGCAGGCCTGAAGGTAATTGATACTGTCCACGCAAAAAATAAAAAAACAAAAAAATAAAATTAATAAGTAAAAATATAACTTCTGTCTGGATGGAAATATGACAGAACTAATTGTTATGTGTTCTACGCACTTAGACAAAAGAATAACTCATCGGAAATAGTTCCTATTCAAACAAATATGAATGAATGAAATTTTTATAACATTTTATATTGCCAAAAGTCATAATAAAAGATTAATATAATAGCGGTGTGATTTGTACAGAGTAGACATGTTTAAACAATTCGCGGACAGCATCAGAAGGTGAACAATGTGTGTGAGAATAATCTACCAGATCGTCAATACAAATTTTGATGAAATAAGTAAAGTGTTGTTATTTTGTTCTTAATCTATTTATGGAAAAATACTGATTAGATAAAAAAGCCTTGTCTGAAACTGAGCAGAATTAAGATCCTCTAATCTTAGTTCAAATATCTGACTGTTGCAGTTATTCATTATGTAAACTTAACATAGAAATGTACAAAGTATGCTTTTAAAGAAAGAAAAACAAGTTGAGAGTCACTTTGAGGAAGAATTCGATATAAAATACACTTGAATAAATACATAAATAAAAATATTTTACAATAATATTTTCTGTGTTTCCTTATAACTATTAAGTGTTTTGTAATTATTTCTATTTATAAACACTGTTTTAATAAGGGTTTAACACTGTTTAATAAGAGTTTAAATCTCTTCAAAAGGAAACACTATACATCTACAATTTACATTGTTTTAACACTGTGTGAATATTTGTTTTTTTTGTTTTTTTTCATTCAGACTCTTAAATCTCATTATAAGGGATAGGTTCAATCACTTGTTATTTCTTCAAATTTTCATTTATTTTTATTAGATGATAATAGAAATAAATATGTTCATGGACATTTAATATTCTGAACTATACGAAAATAATCCTCGGCTTTTTCTTCGATAAAAACCATTTTCGTTTTTAAGCGAAAGCACAATTAATACTAATTATTGGGAATGGTTTCGATTCTAAAATCTTTCAATTTGAGACTAAAACCAAACTTTACAAAATTAGCCCCTTTAAATTAGATCCAATCCTATGAAATAGAAGAAAAAAGTGAGATCTTAACCTAAACCCTATTGATATGTTTGGAGGTGCTGAACCAATATTTGTCAAACATTTCGAGTTGAATAGAATAAATCTCCAAAACAAACAGTAAAGAAAGTAAAAAATAATAATGTTTCAAGAAACAGTGTCTGCTGCCAGTCATCTCCAAACACGCTTTTATTATTATTCCATTTGTGGATATTTCATCATTTTGCCCTGCCGATTACATCTCTTGATGACTTATTCCCTGTTCTCCGCACCCCCATGAACTTCATTTACCTATAAAAAAAAAAAACCTTCAACTACTATTAAATACTGGAAACTAGACAACACAGTCGATTAAAAAAAATGCAGATTTCTAATATTGGCATAACTAAAATTTCGTAAAAATTCCAATGGCTGAACAAACGTATAAATGTAAAATTTTAATACATGAACTCATCAATAGCTTTTGGGTCTTACTACACTTAAATAATACTATATATTTTTCCCGAATATTCTTTGTGTATCGTATTACTTTCAAGGTAGCAAGACCTATGTAGGAAATAAATTGGTATTTCTAATTTTTACCTGCTATGCAATGCAAGAATGTCTTATTTCCTGACAGCACAGTTTTTTCTGAAGCGTGTAGGAGTAAAAACCCACAGTAGGAATCGTCTTCTCGTAAAGTGAAGTAAATTCGAATGGAAATCCTACTTTGAATCTCTTTCTGATAATAGACCAACAGATCCAACAGCTGTACTATGCTAATGTTGCTTATAGTACAAAGAGCACTCATAGTCATTGTTATTAACTATTAATAATAATAAAGAGTAGTTTTGAAGTAATTATTGCGATCAAAAATCAATACAAAAGTGATCATTTCATATAACAATCATTCTATTGATGATCATTTTATAAAACGCCATCTGCTGGTAGAAAACTGCATCTGTCTTTGTATTATTATTATTCTGTGCCACACAAAGAGTGGATGTTTTTATTATTATCAAAGATCTTTCAAATCCTATAGCTTTTGTAAGGTTGTGATCGTAGATAATAAAATTAGAACAATGTGTGCAAATAAAGTGAATTATGATTATTCAACAACCCTTATCACTTTTTTTTTTCTTTTTCAATTCTTCTACCATTTTGTGTCGTAGATCTGAAAGACAAGAAATTTCTAAAACCTTATGAATCTAATAAAAAACAAATAATCAAAGATGAAAAGAAAACCAAACTAAAAATTCATGAATGCTTCTTTGTTTTTTATTTTATTTATTTTATTTTATTTTTTATTTTTTAAACGACAGATAGAAAACACCATATTTTTTATAAAGTACGATACTGACCGAATAATTAGTTTCATGTTTTCTATAATATTTAAACTGGAAAATTCAACATTAAGTCATTTAAACATAATTAAGTTTAATCAAATCATCGTAAATAAAAAAAAAAAAGGTTAAGAAAAGCAAAGAGTATGAACATTTAGGACATTTTTGTTTTTATTTTATTCTAATCGCATATCTTCTTCTCTCCATTAATTAAGTTAATTAATTACTATTAAAACAGTTAACCCTGAACTTGTAAACATCTGCGGTTGTGATATTTTTTTTTTTTTTTCTATTTTAAAATTCGTCAGCTCAAAGTCTGTCCCTTTAGTTCTCTGGTTTCATTTCAAAGCCACTGAAGTATCTTTTCTTTGACTGGATTTAAAAATAGAAACGACGTAAAACCACCAGCAACAAATAAATGTGTTATTAAAAAGTCTTTAGTCAAATTGTGATGTTATTCTAAATTCATTTCCAATAGAATTGCGTTCTGAAATGTAAAGTTACCAGGTTGAATTAGTAGATAAAATGCAGCAAGCGTAAATTGAGCGAATATATTTGGTAAAGTTTATTTGTTTATATGTTTGCAACTACAACCATAAAACGTCTACATTACACGTCTATATTATGGCTATCAGTTGACGACAATGCATCTTTGAGCTCGATTAGCTTCTTGAAGCTTGATTTAAATTAATAATTGTCTTCTGTCGTATTTTATTAGCGTTTTCCAAAGTAAAAAAACAAAAATCACAAATTAAAAAAAGACAATTAAAAAAAAATCAGGAACAATTCACACGATGTATTTAAGTCGTTTGTCACCTTTAATTCCTGTTTATTTTCGAGGAAAAGACACGATTGCACCTTAGACATTAAAAAGGCGTGAGAACATAAAACCTTAAATTCTCAAGCGAAATGCCACGACCGGAGAAGTCATGAACAATTGAAGTGACTCATCGTCTGCCCATCAGGCTTCAGCTTATTAACAAATGAACAATGCACCGCTGCTTGTAATAGTTGAAGCATTCTGTACCAAATTTAAAATGATGTCCTCCTCAACGAAAACTAAATAGAAATTTAATGCGGAAAATTAGCATTGAAAAATCACGCAAATGAAAAGAAAATAATCTTTACAATTTTTGTTCGAAAATGTAATACAATTACTATAACATACGCCTGCAAGTTAATGTTTCCATAAGATTGTCAAAACGTATTTGGCCTTTCTACAAAAAGCCTACTTCATATTTTATAAAATGACATTGAATAATAGAATGGCAAATATTAAATAATAAACAGTCAATATATCCTTGTTTTAATACAAATTTCTGTAACTCATTATTTCAGCTTCAGCTGTCTCATATTTTTAGATAAATCTATAATAAATAGATTAATTATACATTTTACAGTTATAAACTTCTTATAGTTAACTTTGGAAGTGATTCGTACCCTAGAGCACATTTCAAAGATGATCAGAAGTGTCTTCATCAAATAAAACAAAATTATATAAAAATTTATAGGCTAACGAGAATAAGTTACCTGGAGTTGATATATGTGTAATACCTTCAATTCTGCAACCAATGCACACAGCAGCTGATTATCCTTTCTGATAGTTCTGGAATAATCACCGAATAAATCATCATAAATTCTAGAGCATAATCCGCAGTGAAACAAGAACACATTGCCTCTACAACTGCGTCTTCATTATGCAAATAACATTGCAAAAACCTTTCTGACAATATTCCAAAATTTAACACGGTGTTGCTTAAAGATATCTCATTAATACCTTTTTGTTGGCTGAAAATAATATTGGTTGAAGTTATCAAAAATTACGGATGGTTGAAGAAACAGTTGGTCAAACAAAAGTTTGATATTCACAATGATTGAATGTACCTTTGGTGAGAACATTCGAGAAGTAATTTCAGTATATCTATCTTTATTACATCTCAAATAGGAGTCCAACTGAATTTTTACCTCCATTTAGCTTGGATGTTTCCAAAGTTTGGTTTGTATCCAAATATCTAAAATTTTTATTTATTTTTATTTTGAAATGAGTTTGTTCATGTTGATTCTCTCCTGTGAGGGATTTTGCACAGTCACTTGCCGAAGTCATTTTATATATTTCAAAATGTCATAGATTATAGAATGTGAAAAAATTTCATACCTATATAAAGAAATTCTAGAATTTAACAGGGTTGAATTAAAATGTTTTTGTTGCCTAATATCTCTCTAATATTGTTGTCTTTGCTATAGTTCAATGAACAAGTTTTAGTCTGTGTAATTTTTAATAACAAATTTATTTTTTATTTATCCTGAATGATCAATTTTGTGTCTTTTTAGTTTATATTTCTCCATTTATTTTTATTTTTATGCTTCTCAAAATTGCCTTTGAATCCCGAAAATTCTAGGCTAACGTTATGGGGGTAAATATATGATTGTTAATTTTTAATGCTTATTTGACTGAAATGGGGAACCACTGTCTTGCTTACGTAATCTTTGTTTATAATTTGGATTGGAGTTTAGTTCTTTCACGAGTGTACCAAAAAGCCTTTTAGCAATAAAAAAAAAAATTTCGGTTTTATTCTTCGTTTTTCCCCTCCAAGAAGGAAATAGACGTCGAAAATGGACTCCCCCACATTATTATTTAGAACAATGGCACAAGGCTGGTGAGAGTACTACAGCTGTGGATTCGTCTAATTTTAGCGTTCCTTCGAGGGGTTGATGAAATGGAGGAAGTGAATCAGGAGCAAAGAATCTCCTTCCACAAGTGGTTTCCATTTAGTCACCAAAGGACTTCCAGGAAATCAGGCCACAATAAATTACGCTGATCACTTAATGAGCCTCAGTCGAGAAAGACCCTAATTAAAATGAGATAACGATTGAAGATATTTAATTACATTCAGAACTACAGCTTCGCAGATTGATATTCGAAATAGCCATTATAATTGGAATTATTAATAAGCGCTAAGGTTCGGAAAATGCGAAGGAATTATTAGTATAGCGGTATTAATATTACGTCATTTAATTCAGTGTTTCTTAAACAGAGGAATTTCGCTCTCAGAGTTCAGGAGATGATTGAGAATATACAGAGGGTCAGTTTTTAGGTATTATAATAATTTCGATAACTATTTTTATTTCTCTAGTTGCTTGTTTTGCAATTTGAAAGAAATCCTGTTTGGATTTGATAGAGGGCTGGGTGATTTCTGGGGACATTCTGAAGAGAAATCACTAGCGGAAATTATGTTCCCATCTCCAACCTACTCTTCCAGTCCACAGAGAAGACTCTCACCACCTGAACCTTACGTCCTTATAACGATAAGCGAAAGGTAAAATTATTATTATAATGTGGTGATTTTGTTGGTTGCGTTGTGTGAAGTTGAGAACCACTGATAAGGATTATTTCAGTCATTAGATATTGGCTGAAGAGCATCTACATTGGGTAAGAAAGCATAAATAAATACATTACAAGTAAATCTAAATTTAATTCATTGATTACAAAATCTATGCAGTAAAAACTGTCAATGTTAATTATCGTAGTAAAGTCTGAATTTAGATTCACTTGATATCATAAAAGATACCAGAAGGATTTGAGATTATTGATAAATAACACAGGCCTGCAATATTTAGATTCGTAAAATCTTTTTTAAAACTTATCACTGAATTTATTTTGGAATCCTGAATCCAAAAATGACTTCAGTTTTTCTCTGTCATTGTATAGCTTTGTAATAGCATATATTGTCGATTTAACCTGGGCGTATTTAGTCTATTGAAATTAATACTGAAAAGTGATTAAATAAAACATTTTTTGTGGCAGATATATATACAGTGAAGTCTCGCTTATACGAAACTCACTTATACAAAACATTCAGTCATACGAAGAATTTCTCATTCCCCGGCGAAACCCCTATAGTCCTATATGTAATTCACTTATACGAAATATTCACTTATACGAATAATTTTTGGTTCACCCTCATATTCGTATAACTGAGATTTCACTGTACAAATTTATTCTCAAATAGTATTAATGTATTACTTTACATATCTTTAGCTTAGAGGATGTAGAATTCCTTTTCTTTTTGCCTGTGAAGTTTCCTCTTGTACAATCCTTCTGGATTTTAACAGTTGTCTCCCATCCTATTTTACTGATCCTGGTACCTTCATTTCCTTAATATCTTAATGGAAACCTTCTCCCTGTTCTTCACTTACTATACCAAGATTTTCTCAAAGAAGTCCAAGTTGCACATTGAAAACGTGAATTTTTATGCTGATTGAGCATTCCAAAGCTTTGAAGTTTTCAAAAATGTTCTGGACCATCATCATTCTGATTTTTTTTTTTCTCCCACCAAATCTGAAAGCAACTTCCTCAAATCCTCCAAGGAAACAATTCAAACTTTGTGTGGAGCCCTGTTGTTTATCTTGACCTTCCAGCTTCACTCCAAAGTAGGCAAGATACACTTTTCTGATAAAATCTGTAATGTTTCTTTATTAAGTTAAAAGTTAAACTGTATAGCAACAGGCCATGAAGGCACTGGAGTGCGCAGAGGTTTAGGCTCCCAGCAATCGCCCAGGTATCGGATAGTCAGCCTGACGCTCGCCCGCGAATAAGAAAATCCATACCTACTAACAGATGGCTGGGTGATCCTTAGGGTCCGTCTGGAGGAGAAATTGCCGTGGAAAAAAAATCTCCGATCACCGCCGAGAATTGAACCCTGGTTCCTCCAGTCCAGTGTCCAGTCTTAGAAATGTCTCTTAGATGTTTCTTTATTAGAAACTTAACACAAATTTAACAAACGTCATCTGGAAAGTTTCCACAAACAGGGCTAGCCATTTTGACAACACAATACAATACATTCTCGAAATTAATGAGGTTAGAAAATAAGAAAGCGTGAATCACTTTTGTAACAGCCTTCGAAATTTTGTTTCCAATGGCCAAAACTAAGAACAGTGAATACTATTATAAGAACGATTTTCAAGTCTGACTATTTTATGACAAAAATATGTAATTTTGGAGTATTAAAAGTATAAAAAAAGAGGTTTAATTTGTAAATTATTAATGAGCAGTGTACTACTTACTATTTGTGACCAAGGTTTGTGGCGTATCCGCACTAATAAAGAACTAATGGAATTATTCCAGGGGCCAAGCTTGGTTTCAATTGTTAAAAGTAAAAGGATCCAATGGGTAGGCCATCTCCAAAGGATGAATTTGAACCGTGGACTTAAGAAACTTTTCATTGGAAACCCTGGTGGTAGAAGATTAAAAGGAAGACCACGACTTAGATGGCTTGATGATGTGGAACGCGATTTGAAAAAGCTCCAGGTACGAGGATGGAGGAGAAAGGCGCAAGATAGAAAAGAGTGGGCTCATATTGTTAAGGAGGCCAAGGCCCTACATAGGCTGTAGTGCCATGGAGTTAGTTAGTGTACTACTTAAATTACTGCTTTTTAATTGTCAAATTCGTGAAATATCTCTTACTAATAACTTATTAATGCATAAATAATGAAAAAAAAAAAGAATTTTGTAAAAAAAACTGCATTTGATATGAAACATTTAATGTGATTTTTGAAATCAGCATCAAAGAAATACATAAAGAACAGCTAATATTTTTAAAAATGTCTTTCCATTGCAGGCCTGTTTAATAAAGGTATTTTTAAGCTAGGCTAAAAACCTTCTGATTCGTCATCTAGAGTTTTTGACCTAATTAATTCTCCAGTTACTTAATCACTTAAATTCGTAAGAATTAATTAGTAACTTCATAATTTTAAGTTAATTATTGCATGTCTTTCATCACAGTCAAATAATAAAAACACTTCGAAATAAATAAGTTAACTTACAGCAAATTTAGAAATGTGTATTTGTATTAAAGTATTGATAAATATATAAAACCTATGGGGACCTTACTAACTCCAAGCGAACAGTATTATAGTGTTATAATAACAGTATTATAATAGTATTGCACTTTTATAAAAGTCAATTAAAAACGACAAAAAAAGGTTAATATTTTACTTATTGATAATTTTTTATAAACCGACTATGTCACGTTGGTCGGGAGCTCGGAGTGACCGTAGTCGAGAAATACAGAAATTAATTAACGCCAATTAGACTGTTGTTTTTTATGTTTGAAACATCCTGTACTGAAATTCCGGAAGCTAATACGGCAGTTTTAAAATCTTACAGTATTTCCTTAATGTAGGATCAAAAATAAATTGAAAAACAAAATCAATAAAAGAAAATGAACGAAATATTTTTAGATATATGTTTATATTTAATTATTGGAATGGGAACTTACAAAAATACAGTTACTTAATATTTATCGCTGAAATCTAACATCAGATCCTGAATCAGTGACGGAAGCTCTAAATTTTGTTGCGAAAAAAAGTGTGGGATGAAACATACAGTTTCTGGTCTCGTGAATAAATTCCACCAAAAGACGTTGACTAACACCAATGTCTTTATGACTGAGTTCTCTTTGCGTTCCTTCCACCCACTCCCCGTTATTTCAAGTGACCGAAATCAGTTGATCTTTTAAATTAAACTGCTCTTCCTTGAATTAGTCTCACGAAGTGAAAGGACACGGAATTAATTAATGAGGTAACAAAGATATTAAAAAAGACATTTTCCATACCTTTACTAAAGATATGTATTATTATTAATAATAAATAAAAAAAAATTAGCAACAAAAAAATACAGAACTATTGTACTTCAAACATTGTGTTATAAATTTCTTAATTCGTAAATTTTTAAAGCACCCATCAAATACAAACAATCCAATCCTTCAAATTTATTTTCTTATAATTGATTAAATTTGGGATATTTACTTGAAACCTCTCAGTCAATTGTAATCAATCACGAATTTAAGATGGATTAGTAATTGCATTAGGTCAAATAAAAACTCGATACAAATTCATTGTTGATTGTCAGTGGGATGTTTCGATTCCAAAGTTTTCTATGGGGATTCTGATCACTTCAAAGATAGTTAGTAATAGCGCTTTAAATAAAAATTTGTTAAAGATGATGTTACAATTTATGAGACTATGATAAGCTACAATAAAGTAATTTTGTTATAATCTCAGATTATTAAATGAACTGTAGGGAAAAAAAATCAAGAAAATCCGAATTAAGTCGGATATACAGTACGTAACAATTATCACTTATTAGCAGGTTATCAGCTTCGCCCGATGTATTTTGGAACATTTACGTTTTTAAAAAAACTTCCAAAAAAAAAGATAAATTTAAAATTTCACTCATACCATCTATTAACTGACAATTATTTACTTAGAATGTATGTAAAGCAAAAAATAATAAACTTTGAACAGTAAAATATTGGTCAAAAAATACAACTTCAAAAAACATCCATCGTAGGCGCCTGTTAGCGCAAGAATGCCCACGCGATCATTCTGCCTTTACCATTTAATCTCTGTATCCCTCGACTACGACCTTCCATGGTATCTCCACCTTGCCGTGGTGGAAGGGCTTGCGCGTCCCGATGAACCAGAGAGCTATACCGGCGATAGTAGTTGCTATCAGTAGGGCCTCCCAAGCCAGCCAGAGGGACCAGACTAAGTGAGATACCCCGGTCCTCCAGGTTCGGGGGTTGTGCGCGGGGCTAACTACCCAACCACGGAAAATCTAAATACTAGTTAACAGTCATAAAGAATGAAAAGGATGGTAATAAATGGAAAAAGACCTCTGCATGGAAAACAACCTTTGAGAATAGGAACTTGGAATATATGTACTTTATATAGGGCAGGCGCAGCACAACAATTAATATTAGTACACCAAAGATATAAAATTGATATTTTAACCATTCAAGAAACCAGATGGATAGGACAAGGAATAAAACCAATTCAAGACAGGATTATCATCTATGGAGGTAATGATATACAAATAAACACGCATTAGGTACTGATTTTGTAATCACTAAGAAATTATGGTCATCGGTCATCAACTTTGATACATTCAACAATAGAATGAGTAAACTAAGATTAAAAGGAAACACCATAAACATTACTATTATAAATGATCATGCACCAACCGAAGATAGTGATATTGATATCAAAGAGGTATTCTATAATGACCTAGAAAATGTACTTCACAGTGTAACAAATAATGACCTTGTTTTGTTGGTTGGGGAAATGAACGCTAAAATTGGTAAAGAAATTATCTTCCGAGATATTTTTGGACAACAAAGCCTACATGATATAACAAATGATAATGGAGTCAGATTTATTCATTTGGCAGCTGCAAAAAGGGTTTAATCATCAGTAGTACTAAAGAGATGCACAAAAATATACACAAACAAACATGGGTATCACCCGATAGTTACAGAAGAAATCAAATTGATCATATACTTATCAATAGACGTTTCCAGACAAATATACAACAGGTATGAAGCTACAGAGGTGCGGATTGAAATACGGATCATTTTATGGTTGTAGCTACAGTACGCTTTAGGCTCAATAACATAAAATATTACAGTAAGAGACCTACAAGTAACAAATTTCTTATTGAACTTTTGAAAGACAATGACATTAAAAAAAGTACTCAAAGTTTCTAGATACAGAATTGAGTAAGACTGATAAAGAAAATAATAATAATGATACAGAGAATGAATGGCAGAACATTAAGACCTGCATTACACCAGCAGCAATGGAGTGTCTGGGTAGAGACACTGGTCATAAAACAAACCCATGGTTTGATGAAACCTGTAGGAAAGCGGTGGAGGAGAGAAGACTGACAAGACTTCAATGGATTAACATCAACAACAATAACATATTAACTGAAGAAGAATTTAGAAATGCAAACATAAATATCACACGTATTTTACGAAGACAAAAGAGACAATTTCAGAAACAAATAATCCAAACTACTGAGGAAGACAGAAGACAAAATAGAATTAGAAATATGTATAGAGAAACGAATAAGATTAGAAATGGATTTCAACAAAATCTAATGGCAATTAAAAACAAATCAGAACAACTTATAACAGACGAACAAAAAATATCTGAACGATGGGGAGAGTATTTCTACGAATTACTTAATGATGAAGACCCAATTACCCCTTAACAATTAATAATGTTTCATTGGCTATAGATGAAGAACCAGAACCTACACTAGAAGAAACGTTGGCCGCTATAAAAAAACTAAAAAATAACAAAACTGCAGGACCTGACCAAATCCCATCTGAACTATTAAAGGAAGGTGGAGAACATCTCCACAGAAAAATATATAATCTTATTCTCCAGATCTGGCACAAAAGAGACCCTACCCAAAAGAATGGAGTGAGGCTCTGATAATATCAATACCAAAAAAAGGAGACAAATGCAAATATGATAATTACAGAGGAATTACATTATTATCAGCTTGCTACAAAATCCTTTCGAACATCTTAATGGATAGAATTGTAGGATATACGAGAAAATAATACCAGGCTGGCTTCCGCAGAAAAAGATCAACCATCAATCAGATTTTCAGACTTCGGTAGCGTGCCGAAAAGCATTGGGAGAACAACCAAACACTTCTTGTTATATTCATCGACTTTAAAAAAGCTTATGACAGCATCCATAGAAATAGTCTTTGGAACGCATTAATACAACTTGAGATTCCTGCAAAGCTTATCAATTTATTAAAACAATGTATTGACTCTACCCATTATATGGCCTTTTATAAAGGACACAGATCGTCAACTTTTTATGTAACAACAAGGAAGATGCTCTATCGCCAATACTCTTTAACCCTGATTTGGAAATTGTGATTCGAAACACAACGAAAATAATAAATACAGAAATTCTTGCGTATGCAGATGGTATTAGCATCATGAGTACAAAGAACATATTATAGAACAAACACAACAGCTTACTATACAAGCAGAAAGAATTGGTTTAAAAATAAACCAAGAAAAAACAAAATATCTTTGTATAAATAGTAATACAGCTCACCTTACGGAGACACATTTGAAAATAAATAACTTGACAATAGAACAAATAACTACTTTTAAATATCTGGGATCAATTTTCACAACAGACAACAAAACACAAGAAGACAAACGTAACAGGATATCAGCTGGAAATAAAGCATACTTTGCCCTTCAGGATCTTATAAAATCTAAACTATTAAGTTGTGTTACAAATATCCAACTTTACAAAACCATTATTCGACCTGTAGTGTTTATGGAGCAGAAACATGGAACACAACAACATATGATGAACACTCTCTTCAGGTTTTCGAGAACAAAATTGTACGAAGAATTTACGGTCCCATAAAGGACGCTGTTACTGGGGAATGGAGAATTAGATCCAATGAAGAACTAAAGATTAAGAATAAAGATACCATGATCATTAATATTTTAAAGGCACAAAGATTACAACGGTTGGGACACGTGGAACGAATGGCAGATACGGAAGGACCAAAACGAGCCCTTTACTTCCACCCTAATGGAAGACGTCCAAGAGGAAGGCCATAAAAAAATGGTCAGATTGTGTTATGGAAGACCTTCGATCACTCCAGGTGGAAGATTGGAGGACAGAGGCACATGATAGAAGAAAATGGCATGTGATTGTGACTGCAGCGAAGAGCCTTAATGACTCAAAAAGCTAATGAATGAATGAATCCCTCGACTACGGCCACTCCGAGCTCCCGAACAACGTAAAAATAGTATGTTTCCCACGACAGCAAAGGCACCGCCTACGTCCTCCAAGCAATCAATAGATCGTAATTACTGAAAACCTATTACGCCTATATCGATGAAACAAATTTTATTAGTATCTTTAAAATCCTTTCTACATACCTGTGAATGTTTCATGAAAATTTCATAATTCTTGCAGTCCTAGTGGAGTTTTTGCAATTTTTTTTCTTCACTGCTTAGTACCTAAAGTGGCCAGAAACCATCCCTGATATACCTCTTACATTCCATTCAAATTGAATTGTTCTTTTTATATTGGCTTTACGCTTTAAATGTCTAGATATGATTAGCACATGAAGTCGGCCTTTTATAATTACTTTCCTCAAATAAAAGCTAACAACACATTGCAGCACAGTCGTGAATAAATCGATTACTCAACACCAATTTACTTTATCACAAAAAGACACAGGAGATTCCAAACAGTTTAAATCTACCCAGGAAATGTAATCTGGCGTTTTCCGAAATTAAATCATCAATATTGCGTTTCATCAGTTTCAATTGCATTCATTTTTTCCATCCGTTGATTTTCTCCCGTACAGGAGGAATCTCTGTGGATGTTAGACCAGGAATTAAGTTATATGGAAAAAGAAAAAATGCTCTATTTTCCTCAACTCAAATCAAATCTTAAACTGAACATGAAAAAACGCATTGAGCTCAAATTGTCATTAAGGTTGACGATTCCTAAAGCTAAAAGTTTAATGATAACTGCTTTTGCAGATAAAAAGACGGAAAACAATTGGAAATTCAAAAAAGAAAAAATAATAATATTAGAAAAATTTGTAAATCATTGTTCTCAGAAATAATAAATTATCAGACGAATAATACATCATATTCAATATGGAGAAAAAAATAGAAAATTACAAAAATATTGAATGAAACGGGATTTCTGATCGAAGAATACCAAAAAAAGCAATTAAAAAAGTTTATAGTTGAATGCACGTGAAGCACAATTGCTTTCTTGAAAAAAATTACATTTATAATATCTTTAAGATAAATCGATTTTACGATTATTACGATAATCCCCGACTGAATTTGAAGATTATTTTTTTTCCCTGGCTGTTTCTCTTCAGAAGGACCCAAAGTTCACTTAACCTTCCGTGAAATAAAGATAGGTTTCCTTCCTAGAGTTAACGGTGAAGACCCGTCCATCTACGCTCTTGATCTCCACGTAAACTGAAGGGCTGTTAATCACAGAAGCCTTTATCTCGCTCGTCCCTCGAAACTTTATGAGACTTAATGGAATTTCTTTGATCTGTAATCCTTTTATAATCTATGCAAATACAAGATTCTTGTTAAGAAGATAAATATACAAAGTTGCTGTTAATAACATTCGAGAGCAGATTATTGAAAGAGTACATGGTGTACTGAAGTATGTATGATTTAGAGACGCAAAGGAAAGGGGAAGGATACTAAGTTTATATTTTCCATTTTCAGTGAAATACGTTTAGATATTATCGATGAGTTAATAATTAGAGTTCTTAGTAAATGTCTACTAATGGTGATTGAGGGTTTTAATTTCAAATACTAGAAATCAGAAAAACAAGTGAATATAATTTTGTGCTAAAGCACAAATTTAAGGGCGACCCATAATAATAAAAAAAAATTAAAAATAATAATATAAAAAGAAAGAACAATAACGTAAGGAAAAAAAAAAGTATATATACGTATCCGAACCGATAACCTTCAGTATATGAATCCCAAACCTTAATCATCAAACTAAAGCTGACAACTGAAATGAAATGGTTGCATTTCTAACATTTAAGCTAATAGTAGAAATTCAATGAAAACAATGCCAAATATCCAAATATCGAACATGTGGGAGCGTTGGTCCCTGAAAATACCCTATTCCTATGTTGTTTGGGCCTCTGAACATGATGATGAAGTACGTTTGTAGATCTGTACTTTCGTTTTAAGGTTACAATGATAACAATGCAAAATATCTCGAACATGCGAGGGCGTTGACTCCTGAAAATACCCTATTCCTATGTTGTTTGGGCCTCTGAACACGATGGTGAAATCCGTTTGTCGATACGACCTTCCATTCGGGAGTTGTTAGGGGTGAGCAGACGGATGGACAGGTCAAACGCAATAGCTACCGATTTTGGTCGCTAATAAAAAAGAGTATAGCTTGTAGTAATTTTAAACATATTTTAAGTTCTACAGTGCTATCCAATACCAATGGTATCATGCCCTCCTTATACCAAATGCAAACACCTAAAAATGATTTTGGCAATTGGTTTTATCAGATCCACCATCACGATCTCTATGATCAGACCACAGTTTTGACGTCATCAATACCTTTCCCAATCAAATTACACGTAACATTCCAGTAAGATGTCAATAATAAAAGGAAGCAATACAAAAAAGTAGCATGGTAAACCTTAAAAGTAAGCTTAACAGCTGCTTTTGCATCTCCTACAAACTTGAGTTATCATCGAATGACTGATTATTCAACAACAACAAAATCGAAAATTTACCAATGTTCCTCCAGAGATTACTAATAAATAATAAATACTAATAACTAACTTCATTCTTACATGAAGCTTGTCGGGATTTTGCAAATTTAACACACATCTACAAGCAGTTTTTCAATAATTCCAATACCGGTACGTATCAATTAAGCACACTTATCAGACTAACTGTTTTAACACGAGACAATTCCAAAAGAAAATATCAAGCAATACAAATGATCATAATATCTCATTATACTTACTTTCTTCAATATTGTACTTTTGTTTTGTTTTAAGCGCTAAATTTATTGCTGTGCAAATCTATCTTAAAAATAAACATACAAAACTAATAATAACAATTCTTTATCAGAATATCATGTCATCTGATACCTGCTGAACACTGAAGGCTTCTGCGCCACAAAAAGTCAGAACCAAATGGTTAAGTGAGTAGTCGATGACGGTCGAATAAAATTCTTTAATAGAATTTAATAGAACACAGGGAAATCACAATCAAGATAGAGTCGTTCTGAATCAGGATGCTTCCATTATTAAATAAAGTGCTGGTAAGAGTCAGGGCGCCATCATATCCTCGTAGCAACAACGCAAAACGATTGACAAGCAGCCAATGACATTGCATCTTCCGACAGAACTAACTATGCGATGTTACAACACAGGAAGAAATATACAACATGGAGAAGGAGATCATCTTTTTTCTAAAACAGAAATAAGTAAAAGGAATATTAGCACGTGAACGCAGAGCAATTATTCAACAAGAATAACGATAATGACAAATTAGAAAAATGAACCCAGTAGGCCTAATTGCTGTGAGGATGACAACCATGGTTAGACAAATGATTCAACTGAGGAAGATTTACGCTGTTTTTTATTAGAATTTTATCATTTTAAATTGAGAAGGATTAAAGATAATTAACTGTTAAATTCAATTTGATTTTGCTTTATTCATCGATGTTGAGATTTAGCAAAGTCATTCACATGCAAACCTCAGCTGTTGTCTGCTAACGCACTTTGAAAACTGAATAGCAGTGTAGGAAAAGTTTGTTGTTCAGATAGCGTAATTATTTTAAGCAGAGGGAAATATAGCAATATAGTCACGACATTGAAATATGTGTTTTTGGTCTTATTATATCGATACTTTGTTTCTTTGCGTTACCAAAGTTCCTCTCTTGGACCTTCAATAGGTGAGCATTCAAATGTCTCTCATGGTAAGACGAGCAGTTTTGCATGAGAATGACTCATATCACTGTTTCTGGCATGAGCGATTCACATTCTAATCACATTTTCGTGCGATTCTCAGCGTTCGAGGTCACGCACTTCCCTTGTGAGTTGCATTTTTTCAGCGTTTAATATTTTTATACTTCACAAAAATACAGTATACTATGCAGGGTTTTCTATTTTGGACGTTGAAAGAAAAAAAAATCTGTATTGATTTTTCTATCAAATTAAATACAAACTACATTTAATTCTCAATCGTAGTTCTTCTCTGTAATTCTTCTCTTTGAATCAGTTTTGTATCTGCTTTGGTTCTATTAAAATAGAATGTTGAAAGGAGGTTCTCGATCACGTAAATTTGGGAACAACTAAATTAAAGATTAAAGAAGTACCGCCCCAATTAAGATTGGTAGCACAGGAAATAGAGGATCCTGCAATCACCGTAGTAACAGCAAAAAAAAATCGAAGGTCAGTCCAACGCTGATCCGCTGATAAAGTACACAAATCATCGAATATCAAGAAGAAAAAAAAAATCGTTCTTAAAGCACAGCATAAAGTCTTTCCGATTTTTTTATTCATGTAAAATATTCTCAAATAGAGCTGCTTCAACGGACAGGTTGGAAGCGATAAAAACGTGGATGAAGACGCTTCGCATTAAACTTTTATTTAACTCAATGAATAATTCTGGAGTGTTAAGACCTAAATCAGGGCAATATATATAGAAGCACGTGCAGATGGATTGCTTCACACTCCAAGTGCAGCTTCAGCAGCTGACTGTGAATGCCAAGTTCATTATAGATACAGTCCAATGGAATCATTCGTATCTGAAATGTAACCTGGCTATTACACAGTCAACAAGGAAACAAATTACATTAGCTTAATATCTAAGCAACCACACGTTCGTTAAAAATAAAAAAAAAAAAAAAGCTCTTGAAAGAACCAATATTATATTTTCCTTAAAGCCGTGAAAGCAATACAAACGAAAAGCCTCTGTTGACTTTTAAAATGATAATATTTTTGTCGAATAAAAAAAAAATAATAATAAAAATAAGGAAACCAATGAATCTGCTTAGTTAACTCAGATTATTGAGGCCACTTCCGTCCTGTTAGATCACCTTAACAATGACTTTCATTCTTGCGACAACCTAACAGGAAGAAAGCATACGTTAACACTAACTTATGATAAAGTTAGTCACCTGTTAATGATCTACAGAAATCTGAGACGGATTGTTTGGTTTTAATTATAGCAAAGCACGAGATCTTTACAACGGATTATTTTGCATTGGTTGGCACTAATAATAATCACTGTTGTTTTTTGTTTGTTTTTTCCTAATGGTTTTCTGTAGGAATTTTTTATCGCCGTCAGACGCAAACTTCTCGTCTGAGAATGACAAGAAAACAATTTCAAATTGACACGCTGTGATATGTGTGCCACTGAGTCCCGTATCTGAGTGGTAATGCGTTTCAATGAGGGCTGGAGGAGCCGGATTCAAACCTCGGCGGAGGTGGAGCATTTTTCATGCTGAATTCTCCTCCAGACGGGTCCTAAGATCCACCCAGCCCTCTGTAGAACGATACCGAGTTTCTTTTCTGCGGGTTAAAGGTGAGCATGCCTTGGGGGACAACATGACCTCAACGTAGTCCCTTTGATCAGGAAATGCATGGAGCCTTATCTCCCGCGACCCAAAGGCCTGGAGAGAGATACTTTAACTTTATGGGTTTTTTTAATATATATGCCAAGTTTCAAGGGGATCCATTCAAAAACTATTAGGAGAACCCATACATACACCGCACATAGACACCCTGACTTTACAAACCTTAAATTCCTAGAAAGTAGACTGTAAAGTAAGTATAAATGACATTTAAAAAGCCTGGTAATTTACTTCCACTATAAATAATGAAAACTAATTCTATGGCTTAAAGATATAAACTTAATGTTAATTATTTATTTTATCTGTAATTGTTTATAGTTCTAATAGTTCCCATTATACAGCTAACTTGACTATAAATATTTAACTTCCTCTAATAAAATTTCATGAGGTCTTGATTCCAAGTGTCTCGTATCATTTCAATAAGCTTAAAATAACTTTCAAGCTTAGCTGATCGAGTCATAGCACATTGGAAATTCATCTTGTTTTGTTACGTACAGTGGATGTTCATGAAACTTGATATGTTTTAAGATCAATAAACTGTTGAGAAACACATTTCACTTTAATCGACTGAAAACTCGGTTCATTTCTGTTTTTTATATTCGCCTGGCAACTTTAGTGGAGATTTGATCTTAAAAATAAAAGCGATTATAAATACAACAAATAAAAAGTTAAAAATAGAATTTTAATTCGATTTTAAGCATGCTCTCAAGATAATTAAAAAACAAGAAAGCTGAAACTTTCTTAAAATTATAAAATAATGAAAAATACTCGAGGCATAAAATAAAAACAAAAGCAAAAAGTAATATACTGAGAGATGTTGGAAAAGGTTTCGCTAATCTCAAAACAAAAAAAAACAAAAAAAAAGGTTCTGAACTCCTAATCCACAATTAGAAACAGATTTTTATAGGTTTTATTTTTTTTTAAATTAAAAAAAGTAAATAAATCATCATTAAAATTAATTAACGACTGATGTCATATTCTGTAAATATAATCGACAAAATCATCTGCTAATGATGCTATTCAGGGAGTAACGAATCAAATGTTAATTTTTATCCAATACTCCCTTCTATCTTCAAATGATGAGGTCACGTGAACCGGAATTTTTTATATGTGAAAGCCGCCGCCCAAGGCCAAAGAAAACAACCTGTAATTATTCTAGCTTAGTGACATTTCATAGAATGCCTTTGGTACGTCAGAAATATTTCATATCCATAATTGAAATTCTGCAGTTTATTAAAACTGTTCAGTTCTACAGTATGGGCTACTTTTTGTTACAAACTGAGATTACGAAAAAAAAAAAAAAAATTCTGGAAACAGTAAATAAATTTTACGAAATATAAATAAAAAATTGCAATATTTTAAAATGAACCTTTGAAAAGAAAATGAACTCATTCGTAAGTAAGTGAAAAATGGTTAAAAGTACTGTAACTTTCAAAATAAACCAACTAAAATTATTTTTTTATTGATACTATATTACGAATTGATAAATCACTTAATGTTAATTAACGTTATAAATAATAGAATCATAGACTAAGTCTGCTTGTGTGTCGTGCTGCTGTCTCTTACTAACTTCTGAACCAGTGAAGAGATTTCCAAGAAGTGCATATCTCGTAGGAAACGAAGACGTGCCTTTGAATTTGAAAAATAACTACGTGTGGATCTGTGAAGAGAAATTTGTGCGTGAAGGTGCTAAGAATTCCCACTGAAAAGTACTGTAAGCGGAACTATGTTTATTATTATTATTATTTTGTAGAAGTTTCAAACTTTGGGTTTCCCAGTAAAGACAACATGGCGGGTCAAGGACCAAAGCACATATTGCTAAGTGTAAAAAAGTGTGCAAGGGGGGTTAGAGATGTATGGTTATATCCATAAATTTCCTAACTATGCGTGTTGTGTTGAGTACCACAGCCTTCTGGAGTTGTGCATAAGTGTTTTTATGAAGTCCAAGTGTGCTGAGGCTGTGGTGCAATGTATGAGGCACCCGACCAGTGGCAGACAAGATGATGGGTACAACACGTACTCGGTCCTGCCTCCACTGTTTCTAGAGCTTCTGTGCTAGGTCGGTGTATTTACTGATCTTGTCTGCGTGAGATTTCTGTATGTTCTTGCTGATAGGCACTGCAATATCAATGAGATAGGTCTGTTTGTTGACCTTATCAACAAGTGCGATGTCAGGTCTGTTGTGATGTATGGTTTTGTCTGTGTGAATGTGGCGGTCCCAGTATAGCTTATATGAGGGTGACTCTTTGTGGTACATACTTGTAGTACGGGACCATGTTCTTAATAAGTGAGTGTTTGTGAACGATCGACGCTACCTGATTGTGTCGGTGGAGGTAGTCTGTTTTTTATTATTATTTTAAATCTGTTATAATTAATTTAATTGTAAGATTTGCGAATTAATCAGTTTTTAACAAAAGGAATTTGATGGCAATTTGTGTTCTGATGGGTAAGAAGGTATTTCATTTATATATCACGATTCTGAACTAGAATGTTTAACACTGTAAAGCCTCCCTTCAGGATTTTTTTTTTCTTTAAGTTATACATTTAGGTAAAATATAAAAACTCTTTAAATCTGAACCGTAATAAATTATACTCGACAAAATTTAAATAATTGATTTTGTACAATTTGTGTTTTCTTAACTGGGAGTAAAAGATTCAATTCATCAGCGGACGATTTCAATATTTGTGAGATGTCGTACGCTGTGCCGAAGCATCAACGCTGGTAACCAAGGCAACAGTCAGTGCTCGTGCCTCCAATCTGCGCCGCTTCCTGTCCTAAATTATTAAATTGAATTGCCAAAGAATTCAAAGGAAGAAATTCACATTGGCCAAAATATTTATTACAACATAAGCAGGGGAAAAAAAAAATAAGGAAAAAAAAATTTAGAGAAATAATGTTGACTCTGAACTGCATCTCGACATTCTAAGATTTCTTTTTACTTATAAATAAAATAAATGTCATTTAGTGGACAGAATAAATTCACAAAGAAATTAAATAAATAAATAAACGACTCCAGTTTATTCAGAACTTAGTGATGACAAAGATAATTTGTTAACTTTAAAATTTTAATTCCCAGCCTTTCATGGCTATCATCAACTTTCTTAATACAGTGACGTCATTTATGAATGCCCTTTAAATATCACTTCCCTGAAATCATATTTGCAATTTACTCGAAAGTTAAGTTTAAATAATATTCTAAGCAGAAATAAATTAAATATTCAATAAAATTTCATTAAATTATCTCGCTAATAGATTTTAAGAATAAAAATAGGTAATCCTTATATCAGTATTTCCATTTGGTAATTCGAGATTTGTTTTTTTATTGGATGTTAAAGATTCTAGTTAAAGAAAAAAATCAGAAGGAATTCGCGGGTCAAGAAAAAAAAATCGGATTCCTAACATCCTCCCCCTCCTTTAAGGTAAAAGTAAAAATAAGAATACTAATGAGGAATTTAACATGCCTAAATAATTCAGTAAATGATAACCAAGGTAAGCACAAGGCGAAGTAAAAGGATTTCTCACCCGAGCTGTCACCGGGGACAGAATGGGACGGCCGTCAATCCCCAGCGACAGCTCGGGGTGCTAAATCCTTGTGCCTTCCGTGGTTCTCATTTGTGTATTAATTAGGCACGTTAAATTCCTTATTACTTACACAACATAATTTTAATGCTTTCTTTTATGCTTTTATTTAATTTCTTTTGAGCCTAGCGGAACTCAGGACAAGAAATCAACAATTTTTGTATTATTATTTATTTTTGGTTGGGGTTTCTTCGGGGGAGGTCCTGGATCCTTAACCTTTCGCACCTTCTGAGTCTGTCATCGGTGGAGTCTGGCTGGCTGACGAGTCCGACAGAGGACGAAACGGCCGTCCCATCTCTCCCCGGTGACAGCTCAGAGTGCGAAATCCTTTTACTTGGTTCTCATTTGTGGAACAAGAATACTAATTTCCGTGAATAGTGAAAATGGAGGCTTTTGACCAAACCATCAATAATCCGGGAAAAATCAATAAATCGGAAACTCTCAGTCCCAGTGATGCCGAATTGATAAATAGTGAATCTATAAAAGCAAAGTAACACTTTCAAAGAACACTGAAAAAACAAATTCAAAATTATGTTAGAATTACATAGCTTCTTCCTTAAAATAATAAAAAAAAAAATTAAGTATAGAATATTTATTCAGAAATAAGCATTTCCATAAATCAGTATCCTAAGTTTCAAACAATACAATAGTAATTTATAGGGAGATACATAAGCAAACATTTAGACACAGACTTTATCAATTTTGGGCTTCACTTATTTATACCAGAGATGTAATCTAAAAAGAAACAATTATGCTTAATAATCCTTCTAATTAATATCCAGATTTTTTTTTTTTAATTTTTTGAATATCAGAAAATTAACAACCTATATTTGTAATGAATTTCCTTTTTGCTACTTCCTACGGCTGAAAATAAATAACAGGATCACAATAAAGAATTTCTGGAACATTGGGCACAATGTACAGTAATGACAATTACTTGAACGCCATCTGGTGTCAACAGTAAAGACTGCAATATCTTAAACATTATTGTCTGTTAAAGAAACGGTTTAATTTATTTATTTTTTATGATCATGAAATTATTTTTTTTTTGTAGTTGTTATATATTAATGTTTACAGTTATTCACACACTATTTACAGCTCTACAACGGCTACCTTATGCTGGAATTTTCTTCATATTTATAATCAGAATGGTTTCTTTAATGGCGCTACAGCAAAGGATAAACTATAAAATTCAAAAACAAAGATAATCGTCCTGAAATTTTATTAGCTGTGTGACAACAAAGCAGTGTTAAAACAAATTACATTACTCATTTTATCATTTTGATAACACTTTTTATTATACTACTTATTATTTTATTAGCTATTGGCTGTGTTTTAAAGAAGTTCTGCATGCTATTTTACATTTATTTTATTCTGGTTGAATAAAACTGTTCAAACTTTAACTTATTTTTAAAAATTTGCAACTGTCATGAGCTCGACCCTCATGAAGTTCAAATATATATCTTTCAACAATCATATCCATAAAAAGCAAGAGCATTTCTGTATAATCTTAGTATTTAATGAATATATAAATTATATGTAAGAATGGATAAGGAATTTTTCTTACTATTAGGTACAATATTTCGGTCGAACACCTTCAGCCTTCTTCAGAATGAAATGAAAACTATATCAATAAATACGAGCAATGTTATCTGGAATGGAGAAAGTGGTTTTGAAAAGATCATTTGTGAATCATCTTGTTCCTAATTGTATCTTTGTTTTAATTACAGATCATCATGTATCGTGTGTTTTTCATCATGAATGAAAAAATTCCACTTTCATTCTTATATTTTTTATGTTTATGAGCAAAGTCTACTCTTCCTTCAGATCTAAGTTTAATCTTAGTTTCTATAAAAGTGATCTATCTGGATAGATGTCTTGCTCTCTATAATGGCGCTGCAGCAAAGGGTAAACTACAAAATTCCCATTCCTCTGACCTGTCGGAACCGAATTTTACACAGTATCGCTTGGGATCCTGCAGGTAACGAAGGAAATATGCTTCCTTAAAGGCGGGTTTTCTTTTTTTTTTTTTAACTTTTTTTCCCCGATTTCAAGCCCATAACCTATTACTTCTCTACAACGACATGAACCAAATATAAGAAGGTTATGACAATCATTTATTCACGATAGCTGAGGATGGTGGAATGGGAGGGATAATACAGTGAATCTTCTCGGGTAAGTTTGTATAAATTGTTAATGTTTATTCTAAATCACGTCCAAATTTAATTGCAATCACCCAGACTCTCTTTGGTTTTTCAGATTTGTAAATGTTTTAAATAATGTAAATAATATTGGGCAACTGTTGATCGCAAAGTCGAACGATTCAAGACCATTGTTAGATGGTTAACAATGAGATCGAGGTAGGCACTTTTGTTACATCACTGCATTTATGAATTCTATGCATTACAATTCATTATTACGATGTCACGTAGTGATTAAGCCCGCCATTCCTAGAAGCCTTGAGCGTGGGAATGACGATACAGGGCTGACCAAGGGAGAGTCAGATGAATGATGAGGGATGCTGTGGAAAGATAACCTCATGCTCAGGAGAAATATCGGAGGCTCGCACCATTTATATCTAACAAAAAGGTATAAATAAGAAAAAAACTTGGAACAAGCTCACTGAAAAATTAGTTTTTTATTGTTATTATTATTGCACTACAGCAAGAGAGAGTAAAGGATAGAGAATAATTACAAAGTTTTGTTATATAATGTATATAGGATAAAAGAAGCGTTAGAACAAAAATACGTTAAAATTTGATTTTAGTCGAATTAATCCTGCACATCAGTTCTTTTGTGAACAAGATAATTTAACAACTATATATCCCAAAAAGCTGAAATTTTTAAGTTGTTAAGAGAAAGATCCTCACCTTCAATAGTGTACTTTAATTTTTTCTTAAAAAGGGAAGGAGCTACAGGCAGTATCCTTCCAAAATAAGGTACCGTTAATAAGTAATAACTGAGATCATTCGAAAATGTTTTATCGTACAGAACTGATATTGTAATGGTACGTACATACACGAGATGTAATCTTCCTGTTGAATTTTGTAGAACTAATGCACAAGTCTAGGAAAATAGTAAACCTATCATTATAAATAAATATAAATTCCGTAGAAATACTTACACTTTACAACTGACTTTTGTACAACTATTCATGTATTTTTAAGTTGGCACGCCAACTACCTAATTAATTAAAATTAAGCCCTATAGCCTCATTATCAGAACATGAAAAACAAAAAAAAAAAGGATAGACTGAATGAGAAAAATAACAATCAAATTTTGTTTGTACATTTTAGATACGACGATGATAAGAACAACTTCAAAAAGTTCGACCTCAAAACAGATCAGATTAGACAGAAGTTTCTTTTGTGCAACGGACACCCCATTGATAAAACCCCTTTTCATTTCAAATAAATAAAAAATAATAACAATTTCCTGTCATTAAAAGCGAAGGCCTCATCTTTTGTATGTTTAATTCCCGAATTACGTAATATCGCGTGTGGAACGAAACACTGTATTGATTATGTCTTACAATACATGATATGTTAGCATTTTTTTATCTTTTAACATTTTTTTTCTTAAATCTTACATTTTTTAGTTACTTCTTCTGCCTTTAAACTTATAAATATGGATTAGCAGATAATCAGATTAATAATTGATTAAGATATAATATTCAATGATTAACGAAATTTAATTATTTATTTATTTACTTATTGCCGTTCAGACACAGCCTTGTGGTCAAAACAACGGCCTGCCATGAGACTAAACTTCTGAATCTGGTTTCAAATCCAGGCTTTATTATCAACTTGGTGAAAGATGAACCTCCCAGAATGCAAAGCAGATTATAGATTGTACTTTCCTGGCCTTTCGTTAACATTGAAATAGAAGAGAAGCGACCTCTTCTCTTTCAATGTTAGCGAACGGCCAGGAAAGAACAATCTATAATCTGCTTTGCATTCTGGGAGGTTCATCTTTCACCGTGTTGTTAATAGGTGCGTTCTGGATAGTTATCAGCAACATTAATTCTCTCTATGACCCGGGAAATGGATAGGAGGATAAGCCCCAATAACAACATCATTTATTTATTTATTTAATAATCCTATGTCTAATTATTTAAGAATGAGACTAATGAGATACAGGACGTCTTTAAAGCTCGAAGTCTAAGAGAACCTCTGAATAAGAAAAAGGATTTTATTTTCTGTCAAATAATAATATTGTTTATGTACAAAAATAAGAAAATAATCATATACTGACATATGACGATTTCGTAAAGAAAAATCGAAACAGCAACTTTTTCTTCGCTCTCTAGTTACGCCACCTTTTAATTAAACGCAAACTCACAAATTAGTCTGTTTACCTAAACAGCAGCACATTAAAAAGACGATAACATAGTCCTTTTTCGGCTGGAAAAATTGGTGTAAATCACACAGATGCAGGTTTTACATGAATATGTTGTTTTCATCTAGCTATTTCCCAAATATTCCAGCAATTTAACTTGAAATAAGAAATAAGCATTAAAACGGTAAGAGCGTGTAAACAATATTACCTCTCTTTTTCTATTATTAAAAATGGAAATAAATAAGCAGCTCAATTTTATTATTATTATTTTGTAAAAGTTTCAAACCATGGGTTTCCCCAGCAAAGACAATATGGCGGGTCAAGGACCAAAGCACTTATTGCCAATATTATTATTATTGTTGTTATTATTATTATTATTATTTACTTTTAATCCATCTCTTTGATTGTCGCTTTTCATTTTTTTCTTAATTTAATTCAAAAAAAACAAATATTAATTATTATGTGCCGCTTTATTATCGTTGTCCATTCTTTTCCTCAAAATCATGGATCCAAAATTTAGCACGTAATGAGATTCAAGCGCTTCAATATATGGAAAGCCAGGCGCTTCCAATCGATCAAAATTAAATCCCCAAAACAAATTGGCGCTCTTTGGGCGAGAGAAAGCCACAGATTAAAAAAGATCGACTAATCTCTCTCTTATGAAAGATAATACAGTAAACAGATTCAAATTATTATTATGAAAGTGAATAAATAAATAAATAAATTGAATTATATAGTTTCGAATTAAATCTAAAATCTGTTGTTAAAACAGCACGTAAGAGTATAAAAAGGTGTTCTCCGAAAGTTTCTGAAATCTTCAACATCACTGGGTTTTTTTCTATTGGGTGCAAATAGTTTAAAAAATATATTACTAAACATTTTAAAAACAAAAACTTATTATTCAGAATATATAATTATTACGAATTATAATTATATAATACGAATCAGTTCAGTGACGCAATTCAGTGGCCCACCGAGGATTATGGTTTGGATGGGAGAAGGGAGGTGTTTGAAACTATCCTTGAGGAAGGAGCTACGTATAAAAAGTAAACCTATTTAAAAATAAATTGATTCACACTTGAAAATAAGATACAGACACATTAATGTTTTAATAAAGGGGGTTTTCTTTTCGTCCTTTCTATCTTTAGTTTTGGGGTTTGCCCCCGTCCCTCCAATAGTAATTAGACTGATTTCATTAATTTCTTTGAAGAAATAGTAGCTTAAATCTTTCATGCCTTAAAATTAATGAGTTCAGACTTCTGTAACGGCTGTTCAATTTTAAGTTTGTTAATTTTTTTAAAATTATATCCCAGAAATACCACTTTCTTTGTGCAGAAATGAGAGGGCTGAAAGCCAGCTTTTAAGATCATCATCACTCAATTGTGAAAAAAAATCAAACAATAAGATTAAAGATAATTATTGCGATGATTTCCACTTTTCCAAGCTTTTTATTTTGTGAATGGCGGCAACATTTCATTAAATCAGTTGATTTTTATTCTTATATTTTATTTTTAATCTAGTCTTTTAAACACTATTAATTTTCGTACGTTATAAATAAAAAGTAAATAAATGAATACAGAAGTTATTAGAATAAAATTATTTTAATTATAAATTTAGTCAACTGCTTTAATTCTACTTTTTCTTTATATAAAAAACCGTCTTTAAAAATCTAGAATTTGATAGTCGTCTTGTCTCCTCTGCAGCTGCTGATATTCGAATCCCACTGTTGAAGGTCAATGAAAGGAGTCGTTTTCAATGGAACAAACCACTCTAAAAAAATTAGACACTTTATTGAATCTTCGCCAATCAAGCACTAATTCATTACCTGTTCATTACGAAAGAGATAGCTGTGGCTTTTAATCTGTCCGTTTGTGAGTCAATGAAGATAGAATTAATTAATTCATTAAATTTCCCATCAAAAAAATAGAAACATATTCATTACAAATAAAACATCATTTATCAGTTTCTTACTAATTCGTTTGATAGATGCCGCTTTGCTTTTTATCTCAGCATCTAAAAGCATTTGTAATTATTACAAAATAAAGGAGAAAGTGAAATATAAACACAATCGTAAGATTATAGTGAATTTGTCACTCTATAGCTCGTCGGTCGGCTGTTTCAAGCATCTGAGGTTACCCATACTTTCTACATTGAGAGTTATTTTTTTAGGGTATGTTTTTATATACAGTGTTTGCTTTTATTTCTTTTTTGATTGTGATAGAATTGAAGATCTGACGTTTTTGTTCATTTGTTTTTCAAATTTTGTAAGAAGTCTCACTTACAGCAAAGTTGCGGATCTCTGTGTAATAAAGTTGTGAGAAGGCCCACACTTTTCAACCAATCAAAAGCATCAAGATTATGATACAATTTCCTGTGACTGGTAAAATGTCAAGAAGGCGGGGCCAAGGTCAGGACATTAACTCGTGATGATCATGACCTTGCCTTGATATCGAGATGCTATAACACGTTTGCAATCAGAGAGATTTTCTCCCAAGATTTTTTTCATTTTACAAACCATGGTGTGTATTTTCAGCTCCTAGGAGAGTTAGTTTTCTGCTAGTATGTTATTGCAAAGAACGTAAGAGAACGGCACTGTTTTTCTGCTGTCAAGTCAAAATTTCTTGGTGAAATCGATTATCAATATCAAATCAGGTTCTGGAAAAGTAAACACCTGGTTCTCGATAGAATATATGGAATAGTAATTTTAATGGCGGTGATTTGTGAATCTGCTAAGACGTTTATGCTACGAATGCCACTCTAACTGGTCAGAAAGACAGTGAAATCCTTCTGTTCACTGGTAGGCTTCTGTAGTTCCTTTGGCCTAAATTCTTCAATAACAGTAGGGGTACCAATACTAGCTTGACATGAGTGCAACTGTCTTGAGAGTTAGGATATTGGAAAGATCGATATATTTAATGCTGCAGTTGTACTTGCATCTGGGCAACTCAGCTTCAAAATTCGCGGCTGAGTGTTTGTTGAAGCCAACCTCAAGTCATTCTCAACATTCCGTCTATTTCTTGCCTTTGTTTTGATAAGAAGTGGTGTTGAAAATCCACTCTCGCTGATATACGTGGAGGCGAATGGAAGTAAAACTCGTAAGTCAAGCGTGGTGACATTTGGCTCGACTAATACATAACACACCAGAACTGAGTCAGCAATATTTCACAAAACAAATTAGGCCTACGTGCCGAGGAATCGTTCCGCACATCTAAGAAGTCATCCTATATTTCTTCAAGGTCTTAATCAAGGTCCGCGAGCGGAAATTTGAAAAAATATGAAAGGCCGTAGAAAATAATTAAAATAATAAAAAATATTTAATATGTAGGAACATAGCAGGTTTTTAATATTTTTCATGCATCAGCAGAGGTGGATAATAAGTCAGTTCTGTTTCATTTATCAAAAATTAGTGTTAGAATCATTTTTACAACATTGTAGCCATATTGAACTAAATAAATAAATAAGGGCTGAAAACCTTCATAGTGAAATTTCTCATAAAAATAATCTATCTATGAGAATAATAAGTTTAACGTGCGGCAGATAATCTTTGCAATAAAGGGAACTCTTCACATACATATTCATGTACATAATATCACAATTTAATATGTAATTCATTTCTACTTTTCTCAAGCGTTACACACAAACGAAAAAAAAAACTCTCAAATAAATACAATAAACATGCAAATAAAAGATAAACGAATCAATGCATCCTTCTTTTTGGGTCAATCATATGGAAGTATCTTCGTGACGTAACATCTGCAGGGATGTGTTCGGAAAGACTTCACGGTATTCACCTACGGTTGACCATCGCCTAATGATGACATCAGCAATAAAACCAGAGATAATCTACGTAACTCTGGTAAACAATCCTTAAGAATGGTTTGCAGCAGTTCTTCATTCATCTTTTTCTCAGCCTTCCTTTTTAGTTCCGAATAGGTATTACAGTTGTGGTAAGCCATAATTTGTCTTATGTATTCCAAGCTTCTGTGATTTGTTCCTTCTATTTCATTTTCAATCATGTTAGAAAATCATTATATCATCATGAACATCATCATATACAGTATGTCCAATAAATTTATCTCTTCTATGTTTTTTACTATACCATAACTATTCAGGAATAAATTTAAAGTGATGGAAAATTTATAATCAAACAGAATAAGAACCAACGTTAGCACATGGATAGATTGCCTTTCTGATTGAATTATCGGAAGGAATCGGGAACGGCCGTTTCGTTCTGCATGAGACTCATCAGTCCGATAATTGAATCAGAAAGGCAATCTATCCATGTGCTAACCTTGGTTCTTATTCTGTTTGTTTATAAATTTTTCATCACGTATAATTTATTCCTGGGTTAATTCACCTTGTTAGGAATTTTAGTTTCCTTTTATTAAAAAGCCTTACATCCTATCTTTTTTTAGGAAAAGTTTTTTGTTGTGATTTTTTTGTTTCGGGGGTCACTGCCAGGTGTGACGGTGACCTCCTCCACTTAAGTATCTTGCCTTTCTTGGTCTTTTATCGGGGAAGGCGGATCAGGCTGATGAGTCCCATGCAGGACGAAACGGCCGTTGCCGATTCCTTCCGATAATTGAATCAGAAAGGCAATCTATCCATGTGCTGATCTTGGTTCTTATTCTGTTTTTCCATAACTGTTTACTTTCTACCATTGTTTTAAAAATATCTTCATAGGTACTTTTTCAATCCATTAATTTTGAGCCTGCATCTAATTGCAAGTAAAACTAACTGCGGCAACCCCCAGGTTGGAAAATAACAGAGCACAAGAGCATTTTCTGGAGATTCACGCTATGTTTTCAGCAGAGGTGAAAAACATGGAACTAATTGACTGAAGTTCCTTTTAGGATTTAGGAAACTCTGACTTGAGAGAAGGGGATACGAATGGGACTGAGGGGAACATTATCGATTGCCAGATAATGATTTCCCTCTTCCACATATTTGAAGAATCAGAATGTGTTGCTTGTTTCAATAATAACACATGGTGTTCCAAGTTATCATTCCTGACTATTCAACTTTATGAAATAGCTAACTTATTTCAAAGAAAATTCAACTTACAGCAAAGACGCCTAAAACGAAAAGATCTTAAATTTATAAAGAATGAAAAAAGATGTCGAACGTCAATTTTTTTTAGGTGTATTTTAATTTGTATGTGTCAATTTTATTTCTTTTAAAATCTTATACAAATAAGATTATCAGTCTTATACAAATAAAACGTTAAAAAAAATTATGAAAAAGATTTTTGAATGTTTTCCAAAACTTAACGTATTGTTTTTTATCCATCGTAGTCTGAAGCTAAATTTTGAATTCAAATTTCTTCTGATTTCTCCAAAAATATCAGAAAACGTTTTCTGAATATATTTAGGGTTTTCAAATTTGTAGTAAGCTTATATCTAAAGCATATTTAGCATGCCAAATTAACCATAGTAATATCTAACAGTGTAATTCTGTGTTTTCGTAAAAAATGGAGCTTTTACAGAGACCCGTTTTAAGCTCTTACGGATTCAATTCCTACCAAGTCAACAGTGCTTCTGATAATGTTGCTTTGCCATTGAAATTTCAGAACTGTTTAAGGCAATTTTTGAGTTATTGTTGCTATTGTGTTTTAATGGTATTTTATTTTTTGGCAGTTTTGTTTTGCCTCTAAAGGTCACTTAGTCTGAGTAACCGGGATTTCTCTTGTGGCATTGAGATCTATCTATGAAATATTAGCTACAGTACAAATATATTGCAGTCACAGACGGAGAAGCGTATTTAGATTTAAAATTCAATTTAAAAACTTTCTTCTGACCAATTACAATGGTTAGACCAAATCAATTCTTTCTGGCCCTATCTCCTCCGAAACTGTAAGACACAGAAAAATGGTAAAGATTAGAGGTAGTATTGGGGATGGTCACATTTTCATTTTTATCAATGTGGGTCAGCCTGACGTCCTGGGACGTCACGAGATATCCCGAATCTCCGAGACGGTCTCCGAGATGTTCATTGTTATCGACGTGGGTCAACCGGAAGTCACGTGACTTACGATCAACCATGAGGTCTCCGACAAGAGCTCGCGGATTGTGGGAAAGCGGTCGCGGTCACAGGTTGTGAGAAAATTATCTCAGAATCCAAAAATCACGTGATCACAGGTTTTCTAGTATCTTTTTAAAACTTCATGAATTGTAACGATTGGTTGCTACTCCTTGATTAGATATTTTTAATTTGGGAATACATAATTTTTTAATGTTTGCCAGCAAAAGAAATGAATGAAAATAAAGCATTTTATATTTACATGTTTTTGTGGGTGTTCTCGCAATTTCTTTTTACCAGCCCATTTTTGGCTACTGAAAAATTAGTGAACAACATGGACTTGTTCGAAACCAGTCAAGCGTTGTTAATGTATTTTAATTTTCCTTCACTATTCAGGTAACACGAACGTCAATTACGCTGTCTGTTTGTGATGTATTAGTTTGTTGTTGTTATTATTTACTTTTTTTTTTTCCGTGCCGAGTTCAGTATCATTATACTATGCTTTGTTTGAAATCGTTACAACGGTGAACACATTTCGTCGCAGGAAGAAAACAAAAAGAAAGACTTGGTTGTGACGGTTCCACAGAAGTTTCTCAAGGTTTTCCAACTGTAAAGAATAAATAAAGGAACTCCCACATGATAACATTCGAAGGCTCGCATGAAATGAAAAGAAGAAGTTATATAAGAGCCATTTGCAATACTACGAAAAAATTCTGGGCGTTTTTTTAGGAGAACACAACCACCACCAACAATTCACGGTATTTCGAAGTCTTTGAAACAAAGCGTCTTGATTTTCTATAAAAGTTTAATAAATCAGGGTTATTGTGTCACATTAATCAAAACGTTCCCAGTGGCTAAACTGTAATTAAATTTGTAAATATTATAAAAAGCATTTTTTATATATATATTAAAAAAAAAAGAAAATTTAAATAAAATGCTAAAATATGTTTTAAGGTTTAAAAATATATTTTCGTTTTCATCAATATGCCATATTTTTGAGGGGAATTAGAAGTTAAATAACGATGCCACGACGGGAAGTGTGAAGCGAGAAGCAGAATTTTGATGAAGTTTCCATCACAAGGGAAAAGGGGTTGGGAAGTTCGAAAGGGTTAAAATTCTCCTTCCAGAAGTGTGTTTTTCTTAATACCAGAAGTCATTTTGAATTTCTTCTTTTTAAGAATGTACTGTTTAAGTTTTTTTTTTTTTAATAGATAATTATTTTAGCAATGGAGGTACAAGATATATTTTCTTTTCCTGCTCTTCCAACTATAATTAATATTACAACATTTCACTGTTAATATTATTTTAGTATATCAGCCACTGTAAATTAATTCTTCTAGTTTTTCCAAGCGATAAAAGATTTGTCTCGGCGCTTCTATTAAATATATTTTTACAATAAACAATAAAATTAGATTTGGGAAAATATTAAAAAAATAAATATGATTTTTTTTATGCTATTTGGTTTTCGTTGTTTCTGGAAATTTCTTGCTACTTATTAAAATATTATTACAGGAAACTGTAGTTAATTTCACTTAACGTGAAAATTAAAAATAGTACTCAGTCTTAAAGCTGAGAATGTACATCTTGAAATAAACAACAAATTTACTTCCTTACACCTTAAAAATACATGAAATAGTGAATTACGATGGGAAAATTTTGGGCAGATTATTTTCCATTTGTTATCATAATACAACAGTGTATTTTTTTTTTTTTTTTTAAATTCAGAAGAATTTGATACAAAACCTATAGCAAGATAATTCGGTTATTTTTTTTTAATGAATTAACGTAAAATTATTATAACGATATTATAGGATTTAAAATTTATAGGAAGAATTTTACCCAAGATTATTTTTAAAAGTTGAAGTTACATTAGGCCTACATTAATTGATGAATTTAGAAAAACTAAGATTAGAAAACTAAATAATTCTAAACAATATATTCCGTTACTCATTTATGCATTTTTAAATTTTTTGACATAGCAACTGTAAAAAAAGAGACTTTTTGTTTTAATTATAAATCGTGATTGAATAAAAAATGAGAAATAATAAAAGTAATTAGGGGAAGAAAATCCTGTCAGAGATGATGTATTTGATTAAACAATTAAACAAGCTTTGATTAAAATTCTACTCAAATTATTTTTGTACTGAAGCAGAACACTAAGAAAAAAGAATTGATGAAATATTTCAATATTACTTGAAAGTCAAACCTGAAAGCTGATAATGTCAAATAAAGAAAAAAAAAAAGGTTACGCATGAGTTTTTCAAAATGGGTTTTTTATAATTTGATCCTTGAACTAAATGTGTATAGAAGTTTTTATTATTAACTTTATAAATTAATATACAGTAAATATTCGATATAAAAAAAAATTTAAACATTGTTAGTACTGCCTTACAGCGAACAACGATAGAGATTTAGTGTGATTCAATATCATTTTCAGATATGAATCAGTGAGTTCAAATGCGGTTAAATTCTTTAAATAGCAAAATCATTATACAACATGTTTCCAAATCTAGACCAAATTCTCTTATAACGAAATTTCAATAGAACAAACAATTTTCTAAAAAACTCAAAAATATAATTATAAAAAGGATACGGAATTTGAGGATACGGAAGTGCAAAGCATTATGAATAGCCTGAATTTCTTTTTTAAAACAATGAAATACCAATATTTTCAGTAATTTTTCTTAATATCTTGATGGTTAATCTTTTTTTTTTTTTAATTACATGTTAAATAACTATTAAAAGCTGATCAAATATGTCAAATAAATTTTTAAACTATCCTCAATATTTACATTAGCAATTTTAGGCAATAATAAAAAAGTTGATAATTAATTACATACAACGAATTAACTAAAAACGTACAAAATACCAAATTAATCTAAATTTTATTTTTTTAAATTGTCTTCTTTATTTCTTTTATTTCTATTTATTCACTTTGAAAAAGGTTTCGTATTTGCATATCAAATGTCATGTGATCACACATTATTTTGTTTTTTGTCACTCCATTTTAATATTACGGTATATTTTCAATGAAAATTCTGTATTCTTAAATACTTCTTTCAAATTCTCTATTTCGTTGGTGCTCTGAAGATAATTATGAATATTATTTGTGTATGAGTAATTGCTTCCCCTCCGGGTCTTTCTTCACCAGTCGCCTTTATACTCGGAAACTTTTTTTTTTTTTTTTTCGTTATCTGCTGTGTTTCCGTTGCGTGGCATCAGTATCTACCATTTCACTTCCCTTCAAAAGTAACTCGTGTACATTCCCTGACTGGATCCGACGTCGAAACTAGAAACTAGATTCACTTTCTCAACGATAAAGTTAACGTTTACGATAGACCAGAAGTTATTGTTTACGCGGTCCCGCTTTGGTGATATGGTGTCACAGCGAAAACTTTCATCCTGTTGAAAAGGGGATGTGTTGCAAAGCAACTGTTCTTTAGTGAAAGAATCACCGTGAGATAAAAACATTGATATAATAACACTCAGGTGATAAATATCAAGGAAGTAGAAATATATATAAAAATGTTCCTCTTTTCTTAATATTACAGAAATCACTGCAGAAATAATAAGAAATTCAAATTCAAATATTTTTTTTTGTTTTTTGAAGTTCAAACATAATTGAAAAAACATAATTTCAAAGTTTGAAAACTGGAATGCAAGTATCAGAGCGATCTTAGAAACATTATTTCATTGATTATTATAAATTATAAATGTAAGCTTGGTATTTTTTTTTTTTATAAAATTAATGTTTGAAAAATATAGGCAAAACTGTCTGATAAATCGCTTTAATACTGGCATTTATGGCAAAAGATGCGCCCTGAAAACGTGAAAATTCCTTGCTGTAATTTGGGAGCAACGCTCTGTGTGATTCGCCAATCTATATTTACTTTCAAACGACTCCTCCATTTCGGTCGGAGGACACACAGTCACCTTCAGTGCCCGAAAAACTTTACTCCTTACCTTGAAAGCGATCGTAGCATCGTTTTGGAGGCGCCATCCGCTACGGGCTCCTCCTTCGGGGCCCGTGTTTTCTTCGACCAGGAGCATTGAGCACCGGATATCGCATCCGAACGTCAAAATCACTATCTCGGGCAACGAGGAGGCTTGAGGTTGTCGTCGACACCCGAACCAAAACAACCAGCAACAGGCGGTCAACTAAAACAAGGGACGCAACGCCACTCAGCGGGCATCCGAGCAACTAGAGACGCCTCAAGAGGAAACCGGCAGATTGAAGGTGAGCGGCTCAAGTGCTCATAAAATCGAAATGACTGAATACCACGTGCAGTGAAGGACAGTCAGAGATGATCAAATAAATTGATGATGCTTAGTCAGATGATAAAATTAATTCTTCCTTATCAAGGATGCATTAAAATTCTTAATAACGTAAGTGCAAAAAAAAATCAGTTTTCAGTTCCAAAAGTATAAATATAAAATCAATATTATTCAGGGAATTCTGTGGCTTAATATCCGGCAGTTGGGATTAGTTGATGCTCGCACGTGTATTGAGGTAATGGGATGAGAGACAAGATTAAAGAGCAACGAAATGACGAATGAAAAGTGAAAAAAAATTATGAAAAGAGAATAAAAAAAAGTTATACAATTAGAGGCATCTCACTTATTCTATATTACATTTGTTTACTAAAATCTAATTTTCCTTTTTACAACGTGTAGTAAAAAAAAAAAAAATTACAATTTAACATTTCATGAAAATACTTTACAGATAAAAGAATAATAGAAGTACTATTTTTAATTTTCCGATATTTTTTTGTGATTTTAGAAGTATGTTATTTTTACATTATGATAGCTATAGTAAAGTGTTTCAATATTTGTCGGCCCATGTGTGATTAAGAAAATGCAAAAACTACTTATCTTGGCAAAAAAATTCAGAGGGAGATTACAGTTGATTTTGGTATTTGTGTAATCACTACGAAAGGAACTACCTTAATAGCAATTTTTGATAGTCTCCAAGCGGCTCCTTATTTCATAAGTCCTCAATTTCCTTTTTGAAAATGAATATTTTTTAATCACTTTTTTTTCCAATCTTACCTTGCGAATATTCCAAAACTGGTACGCCTACTTTATATAGAAGTGAATGAGTTTCATCACAACACGTCTGTAGAAATATTGGATGTCTGTAGAAATATTGGATGTCTGTAGAAATATTGGATGTCTATAGAAATATTGGATGTCTGTAGGAATGTTGGATGTCTGTAGGAATATTGGATGTCTGTAGAAATATTGGATGTCTGTAGGAACGTTGGATGCCTGTAGGAATGTTGAATGTC
>JAFIDM010004315.1:42784901-42798771 GCA_023159025.1 Thereuonema tuberculata | reverse complement strand
ACATAAGTTCTCAATGCTTCCTATCTCTTTAACAATTTCTCCATCAATAATATATCTCCATAAGCGCAGTAATCGATTTGTCTTCTACAATCAGTCAATTTATCATTGCAATCAATGCCTGTTTCAATAACTTAGCTAACCGAAAAATAGAAGTTGACCTGTTAAACATTTACTGAGGTTGTTGAGATTTTGAGAGAATAATTCTTCTAGTTTTGACACTAGACCATCACTAGGCCATTTTTTAATTGTTCTTATATTTTCATTAAAGATAACAGATAGTTATCAACTGAGTAATTTACTTTACATTTACTTTAGAATAAGGTGACCAGATTTTGAAAATAAAAGTCCGGGACACTCATAAGGTCATTCATATATTGATCACAACGCTAAAGAGTAATTCATTTTCTCGTGTATTTCATAAATTTATTTGTAAATATGATATCTTTCAATTATATAAAAGTGTTTCTTTAGGTTGAATTGTAATGGACACTCACAGGTATTAATCTTTTATGAACTTTATTGCAGGTATTTGAATAAGACGTTCTTGCGGATAGTAACTAAACAATCTAAAGCCTACTCTCGAGCGTAATATCCATTGCTGGAAACGTGTTCATAACTTTATTGTTCAGAAACGCTCGACCAATGATTTAGTGTTGCTCTGCAGAATCGCTCAATTCAGGTAGTTCAAATGAAAATATCTCTTCCCAGTTCCTCACGTTCTCAACGGCTGAAAATAAAACTAAGAAATGCGGATAAATAATCATCTTGAAATTGCATTCAATTATGGGACAGTTATGCGTCCCGTATTAAAGTTATCAGGATAACGGAACACAACTTCAAAAAACGGGACAATCCCGTAAAATATGGGACATCTGGTCACCCTACTTTTGAATTACAATTCTTTTAATGGCAGATGTAAAGGGCTAGTTTTTAAATTCCGTCTTTTTCAATCCTTTCATTTTTTGAAAACAAATAAAGAGAATTATTTTTATAGAACAAGATTAATAAAATCTATTATGATCCAATTTCTCAATGATATTAATATTGTTAAATGTCTTTATTTTACAGCAAGATAAGCTTTTTCTTAATTTTGTATTTCTTATCTCTTTTAATGTATAAGAATATATTATCTTTTTTATGTTTCGTTGTTATTTTACTGTATATAGGCTACTTACATGAACAAAATATTCATACATTCAACCCTGAAAATATTTTATTTCAAGAAAGGAAGGGACGTTACATTTTTTTTAATTATCAAAGGTCTGATAATGAAAAATTTGAGCAACACTGATGAAATAGAATAAAAAGTTTTCATAATCATTTCTACACATCACTAATTTCATATCAAATCATTCAATATTGTGTTCATTAAATCAACTTAATTGCACAATTGTTGAGCATTGATTCAAAATATTATTATTATTAGAAAAATGAATTAACAATATTAAGCAAAAATAGATTCGCGCGAGCAAGTCAAAATTTAGTTATTTCCTCATAATTATTTGGAAATGTTTCAAAATTGCATCAAGTCATTTGCTACGTATTACTAAAAGTCTAATCATGATAAACGTCAAACAATTAATAGTAGTCCGTGGTTATTTTCCTGATTATTCAAATTAACAGGATTTAACAAGTAAATGCTTGTAAACGTAATTAATTATCAGCAAACGAAAAATTAAATTAGAAGTCAATTTTTTTTTTTGGCAAAACTTGCAATTTACAACGACTTTTTTGGATTTTTTTCGATGACCTAAAAGAAAAAATATCAAAGAAAAATATAAGAAAAAGAAATATTTTAATTAAAGTAAAGTAAAACTATTTGAAATTGTTCAAACATATTTTTCATTTCTTTTATTTACAAACAGTTCTTTTTTTTTTATTTCTTTCCCGTAAATTTAACATTGCTTTTTCTTTTCTTTTTAATCGTTCGTTATTTACTGAATTCACTTTTCTTAGGTTTTTATCTTATCTACGTTTTAAATCCTTCGACTTTAAAGATGTGAGTGTCAACGTCCGTCTGGTGGCTCTCAATTGTTTTATTGTTGTTTTGAATAAACTTAAGTAAACAAGCAATCATAGAACGAAGAGAAAACCCCTCAACTAAAGCATCTCAAGGTCATTCTGTAGTGGGGGCGTTTCCTACCTACTAAGCAGCGTCATTACGTCTTCCAAATACGAATTAGCATAAGAGTTTCGCCGTCAAGTACAAACAATTAACAAAGGAAGAAAAATGCAGCATTTTCAAAAGCAATGCAAACAGTCAGTTTTTTTTATTCTTCAAGAATCCTTATTTGTATAGCTCTAGATAATGTTTAGTTCTTAAATTACACATGTGCCAAATCTTATTTCTCTATAAATAAAAAAAGAGAAAACTGAATGCAAATAATAAGTAAATTAATCATATAACTTGTAATTTTGTTTTTTGTTATTTTTTTATATCGTTAAATACGTTTTTCAATATAATTAATTATGTATAATGTTATCGCTAATTAATGTTATCGCTATCTTTGTATAATAAAAAATTATTTCTTTAATTTTCACACAATATTACTATTATTCAGAACCTGCTTTTAGAAGGGATTGTAAACCTTTACTGGGACTAAACAATATATAGATAAAAAATAACAAATAAAACTCAATTCTTGTGATCAATATTTGCAACAAATTGTTTTCAGGTACATTTAAAGACGAATTGGAAATTTTATGAATTAAAATGTCTATTTCACCTTTAAATGTATCTGAAAATAATTTCTTGCAAATATTTATCACAAGAATTGAGTTTTATTTGAGTGTGAGTGTGAAGATTTATCCCTTAATTCTTCTTGGATTATTATTAGCTTGGAGATTACATTCCATGATGGGTGAAGAATGCTGCTGTCTTTGGATAAATATCCCTGAGGCGCCGCTAAATGACAGTCAGAATTGGAGAATGAAAAAGAAAGAATGGTGGAAGTAGGATAGGGAAATAAGAGAACTCCGAGAAAACCTATCCAGCTCGGATCGTCCGCCACGATAGCCACATGAGAATCGAACATCGGTACTCAAAGGCATGGAATCAGTTAATGAGTTTTCACTGTTTAAGTTATTTAGCAAATAAAACATTAGCAGTCAATTGAATTTGTTTCGTCTTTGAATCTGCAGGGGCCGTCTGCCAATCTACAATGAGATCCTATTTGTTCTAGAAAAAGACCCCCACTGCATAAAGTTTGGTTCTGAAGGAGGAGTGGGCCACGATACTAGATAAACTCATTGTCTGAGGAATTTTCGCACACCGGTGAGAGATAGACTAATATTTCGGTTGGTACCTTGGGTCTTCTTCAGGAAATATAGATTGCTGCATTAAGTCTGGTGCATTTCTGTTGTCAGGTTTTTTTCACTAAGTTGTTTGCGTGGCTTGCTTCTGTCTCCAAAGAAACAATCCACGCAAATAACTTAATGTAAAAAAACTGACAACAGAAATGCGTCAGACTTAATGCAGCAATCTATATTTCCTGAAGAAGACCCAAGGTACCAGACCGAAATATTGAGTAAATCTCTCTCCGGAGTATGAAAATTCCTAAGACAATGAGTTTATCCAGACTCCAGTGCATTTCCAAACTTGTTCTAATTGTTTACTTCTGTTCATCACCTAATAAGAATATTAGAAACATTCAGCCAAATCTCTATATCCAGTGTAGCTAATAAGTATAATAGAATTAACACAAATTGACCATAACTAGCTTGGGAGCCCTCACATACAGGTCAGTGAAGGAGAGAAGAAGTTTCAATTTCAATGTAATTTCTTTCTCGCTAGAGAACTAAAAGATACAAAAAAGTGATAAATTTAATAAAAATTATTACTTAATTTAATTTATATAAATTTATAAAAAGTACAATTTTTGTAAACTTCTTTACATATTTTACCCCGTTCCTGCAAAAAATTCTAATGGCGCCCTCCAATAACTGTAAGCTATAGTTTCTTTTCCAGTCTTGGACTTCCCTACTCCAAAATCTATTGAACTTTTTTTGATTCACCTTTGCTTCAGTCTCTTCATGTTTTCATTTCCTCTCCAAAGATATCTAAGTGATGGAACAGATTAAACGTTTGCACCAATTTCAAGCTTTTCATAAATGAAAAAGAATAATAATAAAAATCAATAAAAAAAGTAAAATAATGGAAACCTTAGTTAAGGGAGTGGTTGATAATCATTGAGAGTCCACTTCATAATCAAAACAAAGATGTTGATCACAAAAGAGTAAATCTTACTGATGGAGTCTAAAAAGAATAAAACAGCTATTTCAGATTCCCAATGAGGAAAGATGTGATTTGACAACTATACTTCCTCACCCTCAACTTAATCATGTTCCATCACTGCCCCTTAAATTCCTTTTTTTTTTTTCCTTAAGTGTTTACTACATTTTAAATACAGAGGCTCCGTGACTTACGGAGGTGGATGGTTCCACAAAACCTTACCTATGTTGGAACATACCGGGTATCTTGTACTACTTTACCTCAAGGACGTAAGAATAAAAACAGTTATATTAAAGCATAAATATTAATTATGAGACGGTTCGTAATTTGCTTTTCCATCACCTATTGTTAATAACGAATTGAACAAATACCAGCACAAAACAATTTTTAATGCTTTCGAACTTTCTGTGTAACTCCGGATTTAGCTCGGGACTACGTAAGTCGGGGACCGTCTTTATAATTTTGAATTTAAAATGCATAATTGTATGGATAAATTTATCAGAATATTAAATTTGATACTTTCATTTTTTTGAAGAAAATGTTTTCGACCAAAGTTTCATGATTTTTAGAGATCTACCGGTGTATCAAATTTCAAATTCACTTCTGTACTTAGATGCACATGCTAACTAAAGCGGAAATTGTACGATTTCATCTTATCTTTAAACTGAATTCACTAAAAGGAAAAAAAGAACTTTAGAGAAAATGAAACAGTTTTTATATAGTAATAATTTGTCAATAGATGGCGTCACATTCGCATGTACTAAATCTATGGAGAATTAATTCTAATTAATCTCCGGAGGCTTTAAATGAACTGATTTCGACTTTGCGTTTGTTTTAAAAAACAAATTATGACATTTTCTGTGAATTATTCTTCGTATATCTTCCAGTTGATTTTTAAAAAAATTCAGAAGTTGCTATAATTTGCATCATTGAAATCTCATTAAAAGATCCTTCAAAATATTTATTTACTAATACAATAAGTGAAATTCGCATCTTGCTAGGCATTCGCTAAGTTATTTATTAAAATAAAGTCGTTTGGTTACGCTGAACATTTACTTTAATAACTGGAAGACACCTCTTATTCCATAAATAGGCTTGTCATGTTCAAGGTGAACCATTACTGATTACAAAATTATTAAAGAAATAATTTCTTAATCTTTCCATGGGAAACTAGACTAAAAATGCAATCATAAAATTAGGATATAATTGTAAGTTTATTACTTACCTTATTGTAATCCTGCAACCATCGTATCAAGGAATCTTCTTTCTGGGAGGTACAGAAAAGCCTTGGATTCCTCTGGCTCTGTATGACCGTCGTCTTCATGACTCTGTTCCTTGTGTCATCGAGTCCTGAATATTCTGGTGGCTTTTTCTGAAGCCTTAAACTTCTTCGTAGCGGCATTTGGAAACAGTTCGTTCTCTCCATCTCTGACTATGGAAGCTCAATTGAACTTATCACACACTACATAACACCATCTTATCAAACACCACGAGATTTCGACCTAAGCATTATTGCAAAACTCATTGAAAACACAGTGAACTTTCAGCTTTTTTTTTTACGTAACTTCAAAATTACCTAAAATTACGATTAACGAAATAAAATTCTAAACGAAACAAAACATTCAAAACTCGACTATATGACCAAACCTTTGTGAACGATTTCTTTTTTTCTAATTATGCTTTATGACTCAAAGCCTAGAATTTCAGCAAAGCCTTAAAATAAAAACACCATTAATAACAATGTTCTTAAAGCAGAAATTCTTTCAAAACAGGTTCACTGAGTCTATTTCATCTGACTGAAGTTAAAAAACAGTAATGAAGTATCAACCCAATATCCTATCTGTATTTCTGTCAATTGAGCTGAGTAATCACCGACTCAGATAAAAGATTTGATAACAAACATTTCACCGATGAAATTCGATCATTACTTGATATTTATCTGTTGTCAGGTTCATAAACAGACGAAAGTGTGATTATTTTTGTTTGTTATAAACAGTAATTCCGTTTCATATCTATTAGAGATGTATTTTGAATGTTAATTGTAGTGTAATATAAATGTAATACGAATATATCTCATCACCGCAGTTACAGATAAAACAGAAAAGAAAAGCACAGTTGGAAATTAAAATATTAATAACAAATATGACAAATTAGTTGTTTGTCTTCCTCTCAGATGGCGTAGTTTGCCATACTAATTTTTATTCTGTGGAAATGTATATAGAAATATATTTTATTGGTAGGTTATTTATAATTAAAGAAAGTAATAAAACCGAATCCAAAAATTCGTTGTTTTTTTAGAAAATATTAATAAACTGTTAACAAAGATGACGAATGCTACTGAAGTATGGCGTGCGGTTTCTTATTAATGTGAGAGAATCACAGAGACGTAGAGATCTGTGGTTTAATATTACTCATATGCTAATACTTCATTGATACGCAACCTTAAACCAAATGGAAAAAAACTGGAAAATATTTCTTTTTACAGAAGCGAAATAATTAATTATTTCACGTCATATCAACCAGGGCTTTGGAGCAGACAAAATTTGTAATTGCTCCGCTCCAGCTCCGCTCTGACATGACAATACTTGCTCCATGCTCCGCTCCATGCTCCAAATACATTTTTTAATTCATATTACCAAAGATCAATTATTAAAAACAAGTAGTTTTTTTAACTAAACTTTATTAATCATCATAATTAATTCTATAAAACAGAACAGCTGACAGTTTTGTATCAGTTAATATCAATTTTAAGGCAGAAAATAATCGCTCGACACTAGCTTCTGTCGTGGACTTACTCGATGCAACTCGACAGGCAGCTTGAATTCGGTATGGGGAACCATCAATAGCTTCAAATGCTGATTTTACTTTGATTTTACCCATACCCTCGATTGCCTGACAATCTTGGTGAAACTTCCTCTCAAAGTCTTCTTCATTCGAATGTTGCATTTCTGAAACTCTCTGACGTTTTTCCAGCTTGTCCAGCTCTTTTTCAAAATCATCATCATCTGAAGTCTGCTGAAATCGAACTATTTGTTTTTCCTTTCTGTGATTGTTGAAAACTTATGATGTGGCTGCTCAGATTCAACTGTTCAGGATTCTAGCCTTTCACTCTCTTGCCTCATATCAAATCGTTTAAAAATATTTAGTTTTTCGAGTCATCGGGCGATATCAAAAAGTCCTTCTTTTGCTTTTGTCGTTTGCGACGAACAGTAAAATTCTATACCGGGGATCTACATAGACTCCGGCAAGAAAATGGGTTTTTTGGAAAAGATTTTCTTCAATGGAGATCAAAATTCCCATAGCAATTTGTCCGCCATTGTCTTGCAGAAATTTTGCAAGTTTTTGCCACTCCTTCTTGAAAACTCCCGGAGTTAAGTCAGCTGCTTGAAGGGTTACTGTCGTAAAATTTGGCTTTGCCAGGAGATCTCTTATATTCTTAACTTCATTCCATCCGGCTTTAGTTTATATCAATTCTCTGACTCCAGCCGCAGCTACTTGTTCAGAATAATGTTTAAAAACAAGTAGTCGATCAATCATTGGAAACGTTGAACCCAACGACTCACAGTATCCAAAGGTGAGATAGCCCATGATTTTTAAGAAGAATACTGCGAATATTTGGGGTTCGTAATTTGATAACGACTTGCCCTATTTTCCCTAAAAATACCTTGGCAGGTTCTTTCTTCAACCCATCCCAAATTGCCAACTGAAGAGTGTGAATGCCATATCTCATCAATTGGACTTCTGAATTATCTTTAGACAGCCATGTTGGCATTATAAGGGTAGGATCCTCAACCCATTGTGCAGGAACATCCATGTCGAGTTCTCGGCCATCATGTTCTTCAGTTTCTTCTTTCAATGAAATAATTTCGGTTTTGTTTATATTATCAGAATTAGAAACGGTTTCATTGTTGCTGAATTTTTTAAAAGCCCAAGTCATAACAAGCAACAAACAAATAACATATAAAAATTAATCTATAAAATTTTAGATATTTATATAAATTTTAAAAATTAAAATGAAGAAAATAAAACAAGAGTAAGAGTAAAATATAAAATTTTGAATATAGAAGAAAAATTTATTTATAATGTTTTTATATTTATATATATTTTTCAAGATTACATCAGAGAAAAATACTCTTCTGAATACAAAACTAAGACTTATATTTTCAACATTCTTACTATAAACAATAAGTTTGGATTTACAGTAAATAAATATACTTATTCAAAAATATTTAGACAAATAAATTGGAATAATTATAATTGTAATAATTTTAGAGAAATCAAAAACCAATTAATATATGATATAGTCAATAAAAATATAGTCAAAAATTTCTAATCTGTATTTAACATTAATTAAATTTTGTTTTTTAAAAGACACATTTTAAACTTTCCAGCACCTATAAAACAGGAGTAATTTTGTAGTTACACCTAATAGGACAGGTAAATATTGAAAAAAAAAATCTGGAGCAATGGAGCAGTCAAAAACTTGTTTGCTCCGGCTCCGCTCCAGCTCCGGGCAAAAACCCATTGCTCCACTGCTCCGTGCTCCAGCTCCGGGCTCCGCTCCAAAGCCCTGATATCAACACAGCCGGTTGTTCTCATCTGCTGTATTATAGAATATTTAAAAGTGACACTGTATATTGTAATTGAGTAATTTTTACTCAGAGCTTATGAAGTTTTTCTATTCGATTTAATCATTTTTCTTCTTCTTTAGTCTGTCTATTTGTAAGCGCATCACATTGAAACGGATGAACGCATTTCTAATACTTACATTATAATGACGTTGGTTACCTTTCTATCCTTGCAAGCTCAGTTCCCGCCATGCGATACCTGATACCTGAAAGTAATACTAATTATGCATTGTTTATTAGATATAATGGATCGTTTAAGTGATGTCGTCACAACCTACGTCACAGTTTAAACAGGCTGTTGCTATGGTCCGTTGCTAGGGTTTTAGCATTGAAATAAGTTACGACCAAGCGGGTTTGTATCTTGGTTTTTCTTTTAGGAAAGATCCCAAAAAATAATAAAAAATTATCAGAACGAATTTTGAAGACTTCAAGAAAGTCCACCTTTGGGTTTATTTTCCCTTTATTTTTGTGAATTACAAGAGAAACATTAAGGCAAAGAAGCTATATTTTTGCGTATTTTTGAGGCTCGGACTGCCATAGATCACAGTGCACCCGATGTCGAGAGCTTCTGATTGGTTAAATCAAAAGCCACTCTACAACAGCAAAGGACCGATCTGAAAATACTGAAACTCAATTCAGAAGTAGGATTATAGAAGAATAAATAATTATATAATTGTTGGCGAAAATAAAATTATTTATTCTTCTATAAACCTACTTTGGTGACGAGACCACTTAAACTGTCCATTCAGGTTTTTCTCTACTGCTTTCTCTTTATAAAAACATGGATATGACAAGAATCTTAAGGAAAATACTACAGCCGATTTACGAAGATCTTTAAAAGATTTCTGCTTTTAAAAATTTGGAGAGTATTTTTTTTTGGACAATCGTTTGTATACATAGATAGTATTGTTGGGAGATTCAAGGACAAGCGATTAAGAGGACTAGCTAAGCATCCTGGGATTGATGCCGTTCTTGCAATTGAGGTGATTGGCTGATTAAGATTTCATCTGATTCTTCTTTCCCGCACAGACGGACCTGCATGAAATTGGCGGGCAAGCTGTGAATCCGTTGTAACTGTCTGTAAACCCCTGTTATTGTAAATAAAGAGTCAGATGTGTTAACTATTCAACACATGTATACTCCACTTATTCCAACCAAAGAACAACACAACAGTATGTATAATACAGTATGCACGTATGTATGTATATATATATATATATATATATATATATATATATATATATATATATACATGTAACCCCCGAACAACACGGTACTTGAAGGACACGAGTTTTGGATATCTTCCCCCGAATTACACTGTTTCAAACTACACGATTTTCGACAAACCACACGATTTACATACAGGTCTATTATTTGATATAAAATTATCACAATAGTTAAAAATTTAGAGTAATATTTCTCATCAATTATATCAGCGATTAATGAGGTTTTAACGTTTTTAATACTTTTGGTGTTTTAGAATTATATGTTTCCCAATTAAAAAATTAATTTGAATTGTGTAATACAAGATTTCTTAGAAGTGTTTACCAATATGACTTCAAAAAAAAAATTTTTAGTTTTATATTTAATAAAAAAAAATTTTTAAATATAACTTTTTTTTTTTTTTATTTTCACACTTGAAACGGAATTTCGTTTTTTGTAGTCTCGAACAATACGGTTTCAAAGAACACGGAACCAATTAATCGTGTTCTTCGGGGATTAGGTGTAGATATGCCAACCTTAGAGAGTCGTCCATTGAATGACAGTCTAAATATAAGTTGTTATTCATAAAATTATTACTGATATTTGACTGTTAGATATTTCAATGTTAAGGGTGTTTTGTTTTAGGTTTTTTTTCCCTGAATTTGCAGAATGGAACCTGTTGTTAACAATTGTTGTTAACAAAAAAAAAAAAGCTGTTGTTAACAATTCAAGCGTTTACTGAACTCTAATGCTGCATACCAGGAATACCTAAGTGATCAAGTCATCACCATAAAAGGTAAAGCCGATGTTAGTCAAAAGAAATTATTTGGAATTGCCTATTTCTAAAACATGCACATTTTAGAAATATATATAAAAAAAAAGACTAACTATTCTTATATTTCATAATTTGTTGAAATCAATGTAAGGTCGTAAAGACAAGGTAGTTAATGTTTACAAATTCATGAAGAAGGATCTACCAAATCGAAACATCAAAATCTATTATCGGAAGTAATGGACCGTTTAAGTGTGTCGTCACAATCTACGTCACAGTTCAAACAGCCTATTGCTAAGCTCAGTTGCTAGGGTTTTAGCATTGAAATTAGTTACGACCAACCTGGTATTTATTTTGAAATTTTCTTTCAGAAAAGATCAAAAAAAAAATTATCAGAACGCATTTTTAAGACTTTAAGAAAGCCCAACTAGCGGTTTTTTTCCTTATTTTTGAGAATTTTAGGAGAAACATTAAGGAAAAAAAACCGCTGTATTATCCGGATTTTTTAGGTTCAGACTGCCATAGATCACTTTTAAAGGCTTTTGATTGTTTAACTCAAAAGTCACTGTCCAATAGCAAAGGACGGATCTGAAATACTGAAATTCTTTTCAAATATAGAATTGTAGAAGAATAAATACAGTAGAGTCGCAGTAATCCGATGTAATTGGGGCTGATGGTGTGTCGGATTACCGAAAACTCGAATTACACGGAAAAAAGAAAAAAAACAACCGGAATTTTCAACTAAAACGAATCAAATTTAATTTATAATAGATATTACAGTTACAGATCATTAACAATGTTACTTAGTTACATTAAAAGACTCTTTGTAAGCATTTACAACTTTAAAAAACTGTCCAAAGTCTTCTGTTTCACAGTAGAGCAACGCTTTTTAGCAGCGATGTCACGCCATCGTCTAAGTAGTAGGGTATCGCTTGGGGTCGCCTCTGGCTGTTGTTCAACGTAGCGTAGCGCTGCCTCCAATGCCGCCAGTCCGTCAGTGTGAGACATCACTGGTACAGACTCAGCATAACTATCTTCGTCATCACTTCCTTCAGTTGGCTCAGATACCATTTCCATGATAGCAGAGTCAGTCACTTCATTTTTCTCATCATTGTTCAACCACTCAGCAACATCACTGAAGTCTATGTTCGCGCAACCAGGAAGCTTTTTTATGAGTTCTACTAAGGGCAAATCGTCATCTGGGTCGTCTTGTTCACTTCCTGTAATTTGTTTAAAAATGTTGTTCCAAGATTTGTTTACGGTTTCAGCCTTCACTTCATCCCAAGATTCAGCTAGCCAATGGATAACATCTTTCATCGTAGTTTTCTTAAGAAAATTGCTTACTGTCATTTCACCTTCCATTGCTTGGAGCATAGACTGCAGCAGACGACGTCGATAATTTTTCTTCAAGGTTTCTAATACGCCTTGGTCCATAGGCTGTATCAGGCTAGTGACGTTTGGTGGCAAAAATAGAGCTCGGATTCCGTCACAAACGAGTTCTTCTTCATCAGGGTGACACCCTGTGTTGTCTAGTGTCAAAATCGCTTTCATAGGCACATTTTTTTTTTCAAATATTTTTTTGTTTCGGGCACAAACTCTTCAAGAAACCACTTCTTAAAAATGGTTTTGTCCATCCACGCTGATTTCTGATTAGTGTAAATAACAGGCAATGCAGATTTTGTGATGTTTTTTAAAGCCCGAGGCTTGGCAGCTTTACCGATGAACATTAACTTCAGTTTATGGTCACCACTTGCATTCGCTGCAGCAAGAACTGTTACCCTCTCTTTTGATTTTTTAATATCTGGTGCCGCCTTGTCTTCTTTAGAGGCAAGGGTCTTAGAAGGTAACATTTTGTAATTTAGTCCTGTTTCATCACAGTTATACAGCTGATCTAACGTAAGATTTTCTTCTGTAATGATCTTTTGAAAATTTCCACAAAACTTCTGTACAACTTCAGAGTCTGCGGACAGTTTTTCACCAGAGATTTCAAGTTTTCTGATACCGTATCGTTTTTTACAACGGTCCAACCATCCTACACTCGCAGTGAAATCTTCTTCACCTTCTTTCAGCTCATTACGGAAAAACAATGCCTTTTCTTGAAGAATGGGACCCGAAATAGGACTTCCTTTTTGACGCTGTTGACTAAACCAAAGAAAAAGTGCTTCCATGTTTTTTCATAATCAGATTTTTTCATTGATTTTCTGTTGGACGACGAAATGTTAACACATTCAACGGAAGAAAACTTTTCAATTTTGCTTCTGTATCGGCGCCAATCTGTACTGTTGTTATGCCTACACCGTAGTCGGCTGCAATCTTCTTTAGTGTTTCACCTTGATCAATTCTCTTTAATGCTTCTAGTTTCTGTTTAATAGAAACAAACTTTTTCTTGGCCTTTCCACTCATTTTCGCAAAATGTAACTAATTGAACAAAACAATGAGAGCGAACCGGTCACAATAGCAGACAGACTGATACTGGACTGGCCACCGACCGCGTGACCTTGGAATCAGCTGCACCTCGGATTATACGGATCATCGGATTACCGGGACTCGGATTACCGGGACTCTACTGTAATTATATAATTTTGTTGACAAATATAATATTATTTATTGAAAAGACTTCAAATCTTCAAAATAAAACAAAAATAAATGTATAAAAACCATACATTTATTGAAATAAATATCTCTTAATTTTCGAAAAGACATGACTTCTTTTCTTTTTCAAAGCCGAAAAACAACAACAATACGTTACAAACAAGTAGAGTAAAACGATACAGATATGAGACATTCATGAAATTGTATTGTTACAACAATACTTACAAATGCTATTCTCCTAATTCTTTAATTTTCACCTTATTTTTACAATTTGAAATACATATATTGTTAAACTCTTTGGCCATTTCCACAATAAATTTGTTTACATTAACACCTTCATTTCTATTAATATTTATCTTTTTGGTATTTCTAATTAGTAGACTTTCCATGGTTTTTCTCGTTTTACAATCTTTTTCAATACATACAATTTTGATTTCATTTTTT
>JAFIDM010004315.1:42709487-42771050 GCA_023159025.1 Thereuonema tuberculata | reverse complement strand
TCGACACGACTCGTCTGTCAGACTGTATCTGTAGAGGTATTCGTCTGTCAATTACCTTTATAAAATGGAAGTTTATCTTTAGCTTAAATCTGACAGACGAGCACTTAAAACAAATAGCCTACAAAAGCAACTAACTAATTGTTATTGATAATCGTAATAACTGAATTCGTTGCGAAATATCGATCAGTCTTGTGCGTTGGAATGACCATCGAGTCCATTCTAAGCCCCTCTTTGACGATGACTGAAGTGTTCTATCTCCTATCTCTGCAGGTGTCCAATCAACAGAGAGCTTACATTAGGATCTGCCAACAGAAAAATAGAATTCTTTTCATCCATTGTATCTGGGCTCTTCTTGCTTTTCTTTCAAAAAACTTTCTTTTCATCTGCTTCTCCGTTTCCATTAAGTATCAAATACTTTGAAGCCGTCGTAGAAACTATGGAAGATCGAGCCATTCTCTATATTCTTAGTATTATTGTAAACCAGTTTTGCTACTGACTTTTTTTCGTTTCTTAAGTGATAATCTATTCATATTAAGCCTTAACTAAACACACTTTTTTTTTCTTCTACTGACAACATTCAGTAAAATCTCTTTTATCCTTTAAGTTTAACCCAGACTTAAATATGGAAATTTCGTTTCCTGTTTCATTCTTTAAGAATCTTCAATAAGTTTTCGAAATATCGCTTCAAAACAGATTTTTAAAAAAATGGACTGAAAATCTTTCTTTCAACATTTAATGTAAGAAAAATATCATCGGAAACGCAGTGGTGCCTCAAGAGAAAAAATGAAGAATAAAAAATTCACAAATGAAAAATTAGTTAGAAAATTCATGTGCCTGTCGTTCGATGGCATCAATGAATTTTTTTAAAGCATCAAAATTCAAACTGCGTATTTGAATTATTAATAAACAACAAAAATATCATCAAAGAATCCATATAAACAGGAACAGTTATCGTATCTTCTCATTGAAAAGTCATCTAAGTGTTATCCTTATTGTTGAAAGACGTTCAAAAAAATAAAATTAAATTCCATATGCAACTTAAACAATAAATTAAACGGTAAATAAAATATTCAGTTTTTAAATATAAAACCAGAATACATAAAATGAAAAGTAATTGTAATAATTCTAACAATGGAAATGCCAATGAATAATTAACCAATTACGAACAGTTATTATTTCTACAGAATTGTCGGTTACACTGATCGAGCAAAACTTTATATCTGACTTATAATTAAACTTATATCTTACATTAAAAAGGTAATAATAATATCAACTTTAACATAATTGCGATTTCAGAAGATACGTTGTACTAATCATACTAAATTGCTATTGATATCTTTTTTGTATAAAAAAAATGAATAAACAAGATTAAAAGGGCGATGGTAAACCGACAGTTTCGGAATACATGCATGTTCCATCTTCAGGGATGGCACAAACATGTAGACAACACAAAACGCTTAGGACGACACGAGATGGGGATACATCCCTCACCCCCTCAATATGTATACGCTAAGCCTTCTTATTATTGTCATCTTGTAAATAATATACAAAACATTTTAAGGAACACAGACTGTAATATAATATAAATTTTAACCATAAAGCCGATATACCTGAATAATTTACACCAAAATTATTTAATTACAACTAAATACAACTAGTTTCAACTTCAAAAAACGAGAAGATTCGAAAAAGGCTTCCCCTTTTTTTTTTAAGTTGAAACTAGTTGTATTTAATTATTAAACATCAAGATCTCTACACCAAAAAATAAATGTAAATTTAAATACATTTATTCATAACGCAAATTTTCGAAGAGACATTTTACACTTCTCTTCTTTTTCAAGCTACAATAATTACGACATAATATTATAACAAATATGGGAAAAAGAAGCCGTGATATTTACATCACTTTAGAAATGTATCAATTCTTACTTTATTGTTACATCGAGATGATTTAATTAAATCTTTAGCTAAGTTTACAATAATATTATTAACCTCAATACCATTGTTTCTATTCATATTTTTATCCTTAGTATTTCTGATGTATACGCTTTCTGTTGTCTTTCGTATTTTACAATCCTTCTCAACACATAAAATTTTAATTTCTTTGTTAATATAATGTGCTTTCTTAAAACAATGTTCTGCAATTTCTGATTTATCAATTAACTTGTTTCTAATATAGTATCCATGTTCCAGGGCCCTTTCTTTAATAGTCATTTTGCTCTCTTAGATAAAATTCGTCACAATATAAACATTCTATTTTATATATTGTCCCCATTTCTCCTTTCTTGTCACATTAGGTTTTTTATATAAAATTTTTTTAATTTATTATTATAATTAAACCCAATATTAATGTTAAAATCTCTGCAAATCTTTTTCAGTAGATTGTTAACGTGATGTGTTACTACAACAGAATGATGTAAATATCATGGCTTCTTTTTCCTATATTTGTTATAATATTATGTCGTAATTATTGTAGTTTGAAAAAGAAGAGAAGTGTAAAATGTCTCTTCGAAAATTTGCATTATGAATAAATGTATTTAATTTTACATTTATTTTTTGGTGTAGAGATGTTGATGTTTAATAATTACGGCTCGGATTATATGCAAAATGCATATTTGTTATTAAGAGGTATATCAACAAAATTGTAAGTTTTCTATGCATATCTAATGTTTTTTGATAGAATGGCCTATTTTAATCAAAAAAACATTAGATATGTATAGAAAACTTACAATTTTGTTGATGTACATCTTAATAACAAATATGCTTTTTGTATATAATCCGAGCCTTATTAATAATTATATATCTAAAAGGAGTGAGATGAAGAAGAATTATGGTATAGTTGTATTTACTTGTAATTAAATAATTTTTCTGTAAATTATTCAGGTGTACTGGCTTAATGGTTGAAATTTGTGATATGAACAGTACACGTAAAAGTATTATAGATTGTAATTTCTTTTAAGAATTTGTTAGTATACGCTATACGCAGCTAGTGAATATTTTTGGAAATTAGTGTAAAATTCATTATGAACAGATTAAGATATATTTTGGATTAATTATCCTTATTTAATGGCTTATTTTTAACTGACTGTATTTCCTTTGAAAGAATTCACTGGTTGTTATTGTTGTTATTTCCCCCTTCCATTTACACACCTTTATTTTTTTGTACGAGGGTGGAACCCACTGGGGTAATTTAAAAGGAAAGGCCAAAGAGGTAAGTAATAGAAAGGGCAATAAAACGGAGATGTTTTATTCATTACTAGGCTTCGCTGATGACGTAAAGGGTTCTTTTGATTCCATTTGTAATAAAGCAATAAAACTACTTAATTGGAGAGAAGAAAAAAACACAGACTAACAACAAACATCAATATAAAAACAAAAATTAAAAAGAGGGAGAATAATACTTACAATAAAAAGGAAGTTTATGAAAAACATGAAAACAAACTTTCCTTACAATTTTTATCTTTTCTTATTAACTCTTATAAATAAAGATTTAATCCCTCTGAAGTTTTCTTATTGGAAAATTCAGATTTAATTGTTTCAATGATTATTCTTTTTTTTGTTTTGTTTTTTTCAATATTCCGTTTATTTGTTATTAATTCGATTGTTGATTTTTAAGAAAAAAAATATGATAATCTTGTTCGTGATTTTTTTTATTAATAAATAAGTATTTTGAATCAATAAATGTAATCTTTCTCATATCTAATCCAAATTGTTAAATTCAATATTTGGGTGAATGACTGAAACCCACGTAAATTTCGTCCAACAATTTTTAGCGGAACTGCCGCAAGTGATTTCCATTTAAAAACCTGCTGCCAAATTGCCCAAGCATTTCCTAGAAAGGAGAGCGGCTAATCCAATAGATTTGTCGTTTCTATCGTAGATCTACGTGTACCGTAACAGCTGCCTTCCATTTTCCCCTAATAACGAGATATCCCATCGTTCTGCGGAATTCCATCTCTCATCCTTCGATATTTAGCATAACTCTCCTGGTTTGGCCAATTGCCGAGCGATGGCGCCACCGCCGCGTCTTCTCCTAACCAAGCGGCTTTCTGCATCGAAGCGAGTTGAAAGCAAGTGCGAGGAATTCCTCTTGAGTTCCCATCAGCGAATTCCAAAGATATGTGATTGATAGGCGAAGGAAGGCTGTGTTTTTTTGGAGGGGGGTTCAGATGTCTTCTCGATGCTATTCGACTTCGCAAATCGAGAAAGAAGTCGTGGTCTGTTTGGTTGAAGGTCACGCGGGAAAGTCTCGGCCTTTTTACCCACGAATCCCGCCGCGGGAAAAAAAAAAAAAATAAAAAAAAAAAAAAAAATTACGTTGGGGAAAAAAAAAGCCTCCGTTCAAGAAGAGAAGGCAAAAAAAAAAAAACCTAGCTGACTGAATGGAACGACTGGAGGAGGAAGAACAAGCAATATGGCGGAGGCACAATTCGAGCACGAACCTACATCGATTCTATGAAATTCCGTTTGCGATTTTATTACTGCTTTTATTGACACGAAAACAAGAGGGATGGGTCACTAATAGGCTGCCAATGAAAGATCAAAGCATTTCAGGGCTGGATTATTTTTTTTTTTTATCAGTTCTAAAATGCGAATGGAATTATGAAGACACTGCTTGGGGTTTAGTATTTTTTTTTTTTCTTTTTGCCGTTCTCTCCACCATTGCGTGTTTTTTATTTTTATCTTATTTTTTTACTTGTCCGTATTAATAAATACGGACAATTTATAGGAGAAAACCTAACTAAATTAGAAAAAAAAAGGCCCAATCTTTTTTTTTTTCTTAACTTTTTTTTTTAATTTTCAGTTATCTTTACTGAAATGTACCATTTAAATTTGATTACAATCAATTTTTAAACTTCGGTCCTGTAATTTAAATTGATCAACAATTTAAACTTGAAAATTTAGTTTTTCATGTATTTGTTGTTTATTTATTTAAAGGGTTCTAAATTATGATTTTTAGCCTTCCTTTTTTTTTTTTTCTTTTTACAGTAATTTTCTAAATTATAAACTAGAATCAAGATTTAAAAGCTTCATATACTGGTTTCAGTATATATAACAGTAAAAATATAAATAAATAAGTAACAAATGAATGAATAAATAAATAAATAAATAATGAACTAAAGAGCCTAACAGATCTCGAATTAACTAATCAAAAACTACAATTATCCCTCCATCCAAAAAAAAAAAAAAGATAAAAAAATAACTTAGACAATAATAAAAATTAAAAAAAAATAATATCAGTTTAAACAAATGCAGAATGGCTGAATTACAAATAAAAATATAAAAAAAAAGTGAATCTAAAGAAAGTAACAGCATTAATTTTAAATTCCATTTCACTTAAGAAATTCGAGAACAATCTCCTGAGGGTACTTAGTGTATTTAAAATTACAATAATTATATCCCAGAAATTAATATCTAAAAATAACTATCTGTTAATTGAATTTTTTATATTTTTGTTTCAGTTTTTTTTTTTTTTTTTTTTTCGGGCTTTGTGAATATGTAATCATCATCATCATCATTGTCCCTAGCTGGTGGGTGGTGGGGGTTTTCCTCTCAACCAGTACGCTACTGTGGGTGCCTATGAACATTGAACATTGCAAATGATCTTCCTCCAATCATGGCGGTTTGCGGCTAGGACTTAGGAATATGTACTACAAAATGTATTTACTATTTTAAGTATTGAAATGATATAAAAAATGAAGAAAATATTAGATAACCAAAACAAATACAAAAATAGAAACTAAATTGTAAATTGATGAAATACGGTTGTCTTACTGAGGTCAAGATTGGGAACTTTCCAGAAATTTCATACATGAAAAGTTGTAGATGAATGTTAGGCTCAAAGAAATAGATCACCATTCTTTGTCAATTAAGCCATGGTTTATAAATGAACATCTATAATAACATATATTATAAGAAAACATAAAACTGCTCTTGAAATATCAGTAGATTTTCTGAATCAAAACTATTTTAAAGAGATTATAATTAATGATTATAAATACAGTAGAATTCTAGATTATTATGTTAAGGCTTCGAAAGATAGAAGTTGAAATTTGTAAATAAACATTATGGATAAGTCGAGGGTATTTTTTTTTAATTATTTTTAGATAACTTTGAGGCGTAAAATGAAAATGAGGCTTAAAAAATCATTACGTCTGTGTGTATGTGTATAATTCTCAATAACTTACCGACGAACGGATCTTACTTAGGCATGGATGTTTATGGACAATTTGTAAAAGATTACTGGAAATTTAGAGAGTTTGTCGATAAATTTGCGCGTTAAGATTGCAATTCCAACTTTTATTTTTCTTGCTTATACAATGTTCTAAAAATTAATTCTATGCACGTTTATTTAGAACACTGAAGTTCAAAACAATATTAAGAAATGTAAAAAAGAACTTATATCACAGGATTACTCAAAAATGATTTAATATCTTCCACTAATAACAAGCTTCTTTATTTACTTTAGGAGGCTGAAACTTTATTGTTAGGTGTAGATTAATGAAAGAAGATACAATTGATTTCAGTATATATATTACATCGAGAAACCTGCAAAATATGTTACTACCTAAGGCAATGAACACAATATTTCATAATCCACATAACTTAGGAAGCTGAAATTTTAATAGCAGTTTATTATCGATTCCAAATTATTTTTCTCTTAAATTGAGCCCAAGAACTAATACTGCGATGTTAGTAGATAAACAAAACTGTTTATCTTGACAGGTTGTAAGTTTATTGATTCCATCATCAGAACAACCATGTTAAAATCATATGGATGTTTGAAAGTTAGTACACCAAAGTTACTAACAAAGTTAGTTAGTACACTTTTTTATTTATTTTTTTTTTAAAACCTACTTTTGGGAATAGAGGAAATCCTTACTGTGTTTCAAGATGGTTCTATTTAGAATTACATCAAAGTTCCAAAAAAAAAATTAAAAGTTAATTCAATCTGTCGACGAGCCAACAACGCTGCAAAATACGACCTCACTGACCGTTATTTTAACCTAGTCAAAAATAAACCTTTTAAAAGAGTGTCCCAGTGCCAACATTCACTCAAGAATGTGCCGAGATCATGAATGATTTGACGTCAAACTCAAAATGGCCGCCAAAGGATGGACTCTGGCATTTCCTCTATTAATGATGAAGCTAAGTAAAAAAAAAAAGCAAATGTTATGTTATTAAAGCGAAAGTTTCTTAAAAATAAGAATTTTTCAAATATTTTTTTTCTAAAAAATTATAAATATAGCAATTGTTGGAACTTAGAAATAGGAACCAATTTAATTATTTCCTCTTCTCGTATACTTTATAGTTATTTTAAAAAAATATTACCAAATTAACAAACTTTTGTTTGTTTTTTTTTTTTGTTTTTTTGTTTTTTTTTTTTTGAACAAGTTAAAAAAATATTAAACATTATTTAAGATTACATTGTTATAAGAAAACAACCTAACAATTCAAAATATCAAAAAAAAATTAAATCAATAAATAAAACTTTAAAATAATCACTTATAATATTTACAGTTTATATATATTTATATATATTATAAAAACCCTAAATATAATAATAGATATCCTATAATAATATAAGCCCTAAATATATATATATATCGTCTACCAATCAAACGTATGGATGCCTCAAATATAAATGCATAGTGTCTCACAAAGTTAATCATCTCAAAAAAAATATCAGAGGATGTTAACGCGAGAAGGAGCATGTAAAACATTGTTTGTTATACGAGTTCGATAAAAAGAATACGGCAGCCGCAGCATATCGCACTGTTTGTCAAGTTTATGGGGAGGATGCAATAGACGAAAGCACATGTTGTCGATGGTTTCGTAAATTTAGGGAAGGAGACAGAAGCTGCCAATATCAGGCTAGAAGTGGACGGCCATCACACGTTGGAGAGGACGATATTGACCAAGCCATAAGGAACAGCCCGAATCCAACCGTTAAGAATTAGCGGAGACCTTCAACGTACACCGGACAACGGTCGAGAGATGACTGGTTAAGTTGGGTTTTACGAGAAAGTTGGATCGTTGGGTTCCACATAAACTGACAGCTAAGCAACGGGATGACCGAATCGCCACCTGTGTTTCCTTGCTTTCCCGGTACAAAAATGACCCATTCTTGACACGATTTGTGACAGGAGATGAGAAGTGGGTTATATACTGTAACCTAAAGCGTCGTAGGACTGTGTCGCCCTTCTGATCCGCCTGCATCGACTTCGAAAGCTGAACTTCGAAAGCTGATCCCAAGAAGGTGTTATTGAGTGTGTGGTGGGATGTGCAGGGAATAATTCACTGGGAGGTCCCGTCATTCAACCAAACCATCAATGCTGCTTTCTACAATCTACAGTTAGACAGGCTGCATTCAAATTTGGTAGCAAAGCGGCCACGTCTCATCAATCGTCGCGGTGTTATCCTTCATCACGATAACGCCAGGCCACATGCTGCTGTCATCACACGCCAAAAGTTACTGGGCTTTGGTTGGGAGGTTTACCCCACCCTCCCTATTCTCCTGACTTGGCACCAACTGACTATCACCTATTTCGTGCGTTGAACAATTCCTTCAGTCAGAAAATCTTTGATTATCTTGATGCTGTGAAAACTGCCATCCAAGACTGTTTTGACTCGAAACCGCCGGAATTTTACCGCCGTGGGATTCATCTCCTACCAGAAAGATGGTAAGAGGTCCTAGATAGCAATGGGGATTAATAGGTACTGTTCATTTTGCGTTTATTTGCTCTTCTTTATGGGTAATAAAAACGGGTAGAACTTTTGCACTCACCCAATATATATACATATATTATCTTCTAGTTTATTTGTTGTTCTGAAGTTATTTGATGTTTAGCTTATTTATACGATTTATTTTATTTATTCTATTTTCTTATTTTTTAACTTTCTTTGATACTTTAATTTCCTTTAAATAAAAATCCCAATATACTATAAATTTATGTAATAATATTTTCTTATATATTTTTTAGCAAATAGTGGAATATGCTAGTACTTATTTTTTCTAACTTTATGTATTTTTTTGATACAGTAAACTCCCGATTATCCGCGTACCTCTCCTGTTTCCATTTTTTTTTACAGTACAATAAATTACGGAATTAAAAAAATAAATAAATAAATAAATCTAGAAGAAGGTAAACAATAAAAGGGGCTATAAAAGTAAGTGATGACAATTATAGATAAACAATTTAAAAAACGACCTTGTGGCTGGCAGGTTACACTAAATTACGGGAGAGCCTTCCCATAATAATAAAACGTAAAAATAAATAAACAATTAAAAATAAAATATTTGTTCACAATATATGTACTGTAACTATATGTATTGCCATTTTAATGTAAATAAAACATCTTAAAAGCATTTTTATGTTGATTTTCGACTTATTTCGGATTATCCGCGGAATTCGCTTATCCGTGATTGCCGCGCCACCTAATTCCGCCGATAATCGGAAGTTTACTGTACAATGTTTTTGCGTTGTCAGCATAATTGATACTTATTTATTATGAAGTGAAGAATCTTCTCAAGGGACAAACTTTGTAAAAGAATGTTAAGGTGATGTTAAGGTGATATAAAAGAACATCACATTCTCAAATTGAACTGTAAAGTTTTGTTTGTTTGTTTGTTTGTTTGTTTGTTTTTCCCTCCTATTTCATTTAATTACACTAAGAGAGCAAAGCTTATAGGTCAGCAAAACACTGCACTCTCGAATGGCTGCTCTCGAAAATTTGCCTTTGCCAGTAGCAGCTTGGTGAAAATGTCGAGCGGCAAATCGCGTTTTGCTCTCATTGAGGTCGCCATTAAACTGCCGGTCGCCGAAGCGACAAACAAAAAAGCGAAAGCTTGGTGCACACCGTCCTTAAGAACTGATAAGATTTGGTCTACATAGATCCAGTTTCTATTTTCAGTGTATACTGACACTGAGGCAACAGTTTATCTATAATTAATATCGTCAACTTTTAAGATAAAATTACTTTTCGAGTTACTGTGATTATTAAGATATTGCTTCAAGTTTCTCTTAGTCCAAAATCACTAGATACATTTAGTAATAAAATTTAAAGAAAGTTCCTAAATTTTCAACTTTCTAGGATATATAGTGTTTGTGTAACGTGATCAAATGTATTTCGAATTAAAAATTACATTTAAATCTTGTTTTAATCCTCTATATCTCTGAGAATAAGGAAAGAACCGCAGAATAAGGAAAGATAAAAATATTTAAAACAAATCCATTATTAGCCACTGTGCGAGTATAATATTACTCACTATTGGTTAGGTTAAAATATCCCACGAAAGGGATATCAAAATGTTTTACGGAAGTCCAACTACGCAATCATCAGCCTCTTGACAAAACAATGTTCAGACGTTTAATTTACAGACATAGTAATAAGTTAGTTATGGCTTAGTTTACAGCCAGACCATATAGATTCTCAGTATTACGATTTTTGTACGACGGTTGGAAAAAGATGAAAATCGTAGGTTATGGATTACTAGTTCCATGTATTCTCACTGACCTTTATCGCAAAACATCATAACTAATTCTTTTATTTCTGCAAATCAAAGTCAAAGATTTTCGAATTTTTTTTTTACTAGGCCATCCCGCTGTCTCCCTCTGGTAAGTATGAGATAATCCAAGAAGAATCGATTCCAAGCGATTATGGCAAAAAGTGATATTTTATTCCTTTTTGAATGAACTCATTATTTGATAGCGCGCGCCATTGTTGACGGAGATAAGCTAAAAAAACGAACATTGACATTTAAATTTTAATCTAGTAGGCTAAAATTAACGAAATATTTTCTTTTTTCTCTGGCTCTTCTCTCATTGCGTCACACACACACACACAAAGGGAGTGATAAGAAATAATAATTTGAATGTAGTCCCCGTAGCCTAGTGGATCAGACGTCTGACTTCGGATCAACAGGTTGCAGGTTCGATTCCCGTAGCGAACGTTTCATTGTAGAAAATTTTGAAGTTCAACAATGCTCTTTGTGAATCAGTCGACTTCCTCGCAACAATGAACAATGAAACACCGTTTTCCAGTGTTGCACTAACATTCTGAGTATTGGAAATCACAACAATTGCGCCATTTGCATTTGTCGACTTCCTCGCAACAACGACACAGGAACAACCGTTTGCCATTGTTGAACTGCTTCAGACAGACAGGGAAATAAAAGATTTTATATAATATATGATTATTCTTTGCATTATTAACGTACCTGTGTACTGTTATTGTTATTTTTATAATTATTGAAATGTTTTGTAATATCATCCATATCCAAAAGGCATCGGAGGTGGAAAATAAAATGCGCCAGGAAAAATAATCGGATCCCGTCGATTTTCACTCGTTGATAATTCTCTTCACCGTCAAATGGAAAAAATTTGTAATAGCAGGTCATCTTAGTAATTGAGAAATACATATTCCATCCCCCGACTCTTAAAATAGTGGAAAAAACGTTCTAAATTAAGCCTTTACCTTGGCTGTGCAGGCCTTACAGTAACCTGTTCTTATGACTCCGCTATTTTGCTTTCCGCAGCAATGAGTTCCAGGATCAACTAAGTGAACTTTTTATTTCCTTATAAAGGTAATTCTTCTTTCTATGAGCGTACAATAAATGGTAAAGAATAAGAAAAACTTCTTTTTAAGACAATCTTTGAAAGAATTAACTTAATTAACAATTAGGCTAATTATATCTTTAAAAAAAAGTACAAAATGGGTTATTGACAGCTTTTTATTCTAAGACCTGCTTTCTTAAGGGAACGTTAGGTGTTTTAAAGATAGAATTTTAAAACTGATTCTTAAAGCAAAAACTCTAGTTTTAATTAGATTTAGTTTAATAATAAAACCAGTGATTCCCAACTTTTACAATCTCGCGCCTTCTCTTTTTATATTATATAAGAAAAAAGCAGCAAAGGTGAATACAATATAAAATTGCCTTTAGTCATGAAGGTTTTGTGTCTTTTTATTACAAACTTAAAAAAGAAATGTATTATAATTGCTTCTATGAAAATAGAAACATAGCATATTACCAAATCAATTCGCTAAGTCAGGGCCGTTCAAGAATTACGTAGTTTTCAAGGGGGGGAATAAAGGTTTGTTGCTGACAAGGGGAAGAAGGGGGTCAGAGCAATGCTTACGTAAGACAGACAAACATGCACGCGTTAAAATTTTGATATAATTTTGACTGTTTTAATTTATTGTTCAGTGGTATTTACTGTTAATGATATTACGTTTGCACAAGGGGGTCGAAGATCTGCTTATTTTTGCTTTCAAGGGGGGAGGGGGGTCTACAGTGACTAAAAATGTGCTTACATAATACTTGAACGGCCCCTCACCAAAGAGCTCTGCTTTTAAGCTCTCGAATTCTTATGACTTGGACTTAATACACATTTATATAAGTCACTTATAATAGAAACAGGTAAACTGACACACATATGTATACATAACCGGTAGCCAGAAAAAGACATTACATAATTCAACGTTTAATAATCAAATCTTTTATGATTGAGATTTGGCCCATTAACAGATGGATAGAGCCTACACTTGCTTCAAGTTTCAAATAAATAGGTTTATAGTTTTGTGAAAAATTAAAACAATGTATAAAAATATCAGCTAGGGGATTGTTTTCAAACACCTCTTAGAACATTCTGATTGCGTGACATGTTATGTAACAATGTTTGTAATAAATTTACGACAACATCAATTAATCTTTAAAATAAAAGAAATTATTGTATTCAATTACATATATTTAAAGTTAACTCTGTGCTACGTCAAAGTGTTAGATAATGGATTAGTTCCTTATTCTAAGACTCCATTTTCCAATACGACGGGCACCCTCCTATACAAGCCGAATGATCAAATTTAGTTTCATCGAAAACGATTGGATGGCCGCCTCACTCCCCTGACTGTAATCCGATAATTGTGCGATTCCCTATCACTGATGAATATCCTGCCCGTTCCCCCTCAATTTTCTTTACGAAAATTCATCAGATCTCACTCATCCTCCCAATTTCGGAAGAAAAAAAGCTAATGAAGTAAAATAAAATGAAGATGTATTTTATTGAATCAATGACGTGCTTAATGTAAAGTTTTTCTTTTCCTGGGAGGGTGTCGAACAAGATTTATAAAATTCTCTGAATACATGGATTTTTTAATTCTATAAATCTTTTATTTTAAGATTATAAGGTTTATGAGAACTAGACCTTTCCTCCCAAATACCCCGTTTCCTTTTTGTAGCATTTAAGAATTCTAATCCACCAGGTTAGTGTAATTTTTTCTAAGGTCTTTTGATATTCTATGGACGTCTTATTGTCAGCGTTCTATCTACGAACAGCAATCACGAATGGGGTGCTGATAGGCTTGGAGATGTCGAGATTTCGGATAACCGTTGTTGAGGGTTCTTTTCATGTTGTGGGAGTTTCATTTCTCCCAATGCTTATCTCCTGAATTCACATCTGTTCAACGCATTTTTTTTTTTGCACCGGATGAATTTTCTTTTTTTTTTTTTTATCCTTTTCGGCGTCTGGACGCGACTGAAACGCTGACTGAATGCATTCCAATCTTGCTTTTCAAAGGCTTGTAAGCCATCTGCTACTCACATGACCCCCAGACTGACCCCTGCCTTTGCCTCCACTGACCAATGGCCATCGCCAGGTAGAAACGGTGCTCTTTTGTGGGAGGTTGCTTTCATCTCCCACTTCCGCTGACCTGACCTTTTACAGCCCAACTCAAAAAGCGCCAGATTTGAAAGACAAACAAACCCCCCTCGGCTGCCTTCTTTATCAACTGCTTACATTCCCAGTATCTAAGGTTTCGATACTCAAAGAAACCCTTTCATTAGCGATTCAACATTCAAAAATATTTATTTCTTAAAGTATTTTCGCCCCCACAGGATCTTAGATCACAAGAAGAAGTAACTAATTTCTAAATTAACTACTCCACAGTCAGAAACATCTTCCCCATCAATCAGAATTAAAAAAAAATTTCTAACAATTGATTTTAATTCGACAAATTTTCATCAAATTATTCTTTTTTTTTTTTTTTTTTGTTGTTGTTTTAATGATTTAAAGCAGTTTTGTTTTAAAATTTGTGGAATTGATAGTTTAATCAGTTTTAAACATGAACTTTTATTGTGGCTAATTTCTCTTTGTTGAGGTCATTGGAAATTTTTATTAAAAAAAAAAACTGATAATCAAAGTCAGTTTAATAATAATTCAACTTAATATCAATTTAAATATTCATTCATTAACTATCATTTTATAACGAACTTAATTTGACTTACTTTTCAAAATCAATTAAAAAAAAAAAAAAAAAACTAACAGGAACAAAATAAATCAGTGGTTCTCCTTTCTGACTCGCGAATACCGCACCCCTTAAATTGTTATACGTAATCCACAATAGTTAGCAGTTAAATACAATTTGTAATGTTCTAGTTTTAAAATTGTGAGATTTTTTTTTTTAAATAAAAGTACGCTTATTTTTGGTCTACACCCCAAGACTGCATTTTCAGACCCCAATATCACGGTGAACTGCTGAGCTGAGCCAATTCCTGTACGCATTTAATATTAGCCTATATATTTCCAATATTTTTTTTTTTTCTGAATTGCACGCAGAAACCTCGAACAATCGAAAACAGTTATCAACAAATTCAAATACGCCGTTGCACTCTAAATGTACTGTTCGGCCAGATCACGCCCAAATAAGGTAAATTTTTACAACCTTACTATTAAAAATTCTGTAGAATTGATAATATTGAAAACTGCCTCGAATCTTGAAATCTGCTGATGTGTCTTGAACCTCATTCTCAACATTATTCAATAAGTACAGGAGAAGAACGAATGTATCGTTAAATATAAAAAATAAACAAAAATAAAAATGTAAAAAACAAAAGTGATTTTAATAAAAAAAAATAAAACTAATAAATTTAATATGTTAGCATTTATCTAAGATATTTATTTATATCAAAAAATACAGGATAATATCTTCCGAAATAGCCAAGTAAGGCTCCTCAGATCACTAGTCCAACACAGAATTCAGAAATTAATCCAATGCTCATCAGCTCAGGGGGTTGGAGGGAGGAGTGCATGTGATCACTACAAAACTAAAATTATGTTATATTTATTTTAGAATATATCCGAGATAAGCAGCATTTTGTTTCTCTATGGCTGCTTTATACGCTCTCGAAAAATTGCCTAAAAGCGCTCGAAAATATGCCGTTTGTCATATGCCGCTTGATTGAAAAACGATCGCTTTACACGTGTGAGCGGCAAATCGCGTTTTGCTTTCGTTTAGATCGTGATACTTGTCGGCAAAGCGACAAAACAGCTTCGCAGCTTGTTTTGATATTAATTATCATCTCATTTCACAGCAGAGATAAAGCAAAAGGAAAAAAAATTCCCGGAGGAACAGAATGTGGTGAAAGAAGCTATGGATTGAAACCACGAGCAAAGAATGTCCAGATTTCAGTGGGAAGTTAACACCGTCGTAGTTTTTAAATAAATTTTCTCGCCGCCAAGAGCGCTGATGTCGACTAGCTTCTAATATTTGCCTGCATTTAGGACTATTCCCTGAATTTAGGACTATTCAAAGCTATAGGCATTGTTTTCGAGCCACTCGCATGGTACATGGTAGATTTTCGAGCCACTCGCCAGTTTCAGGCAAGTTTTGAGGAGCGTGTAAAGCAACCATTATGGTGAAATAAAACTCAAAATTATTTAAGAAACCGTTCAAGAAGTTTCTCCAAAATCAATTATCAGGGGATTGATTAAAATATTCAATTCACTACCAAATTTTAGCAACTTTGTTTAAAAAAAAAAAAAGCAATGTATTAATAATAATAATAGTAATAATAATATGTTGAGAAATGACAGATAACACTTTTCTTCACGGCTATTTGTTAAAAATATATCCGAACTCAAAATTTGTTTTTTTTTTTTTTTAAATTACAACTGAAATGACTGAAATATCAGGCAAACAACACTACGATGACCATCGTAATTTATTTATTAATATTAATTTACTAATATTCACATTTTACTGTCAATTTCTTTAAATCAACAGCATTTAAAGTCGACAATTAAAGATGTGCAACACTATTATATAACAGCCTTGTTTTATATTGTCAACCTAACCATGAAAAAGTTTATATAAGTTTCATTCCTTGTTCAAATTAAGGCCTCTTTAATAGCCATTATTATAAAACAATACATGAGATTTCAATGACATCTTAAGATCCTGACTCAAGCAATTCAGTCGACTGCAAACCTTTTATTTCTTTTGTATATTTCTTTTATCAATGCACCTAAACTTCTGAAAATTTAAATATGAACTCGTGAAACTCGTGGGATTTATATTTTCTTGTTTTTAATTTTCAAAACATTCTACAATTAATTAAATTAAAATCAAAAAAATAATCAATGTTTTGGGTGATTTCGAGGTGTTACTCGGTATTTTCAACTTACAAAAACTTGACGAAAACCTGAAATGAAAAATTCGTGAAATAATGATTTCTATTTAAAACATTTATTATTAGTGCAATAATTAATTTTTTAAAAAAATAAAAATTGTGTTTTTTAAATTGTGTGAGATTAAATATTTTTTTTTTTACGGTGCTATCAAATAATTATAATTTTAAAAAACGTTTTCATTAAAAGCTTTCTAAATATGCAAATTCATTGGATGCTGTTCGTTTCCAAAAATAAATTTGTTTTGAAGTATTTTTTTCTTGAAATAGATTTTAATAGAATTAACTGTTTTTGAATTTTAATTTAATTAATTATTGAATATTTTGAAAATTTTAAAAACAAGAAAATATAAATCCCACATACCTCACAATTTCCTCACAATTTCATATTTAAATTTTCAGAATTATAGGTGCATTGGAAAAAGAAATATATAAAAGAAATAAAAGGTTTGCAGGCGCCTGAATTGCTTGAATCAGAACCTTAATAGCTTAATTTATTCTTAATAGCAATAACAACAATAACGATTTCGATCTGAATATTAAGTTGTTGAGTATTATATTGCTTTACATTCAATACCTTCATTTATGTAATTGAATTCTTTTTTATTTTTGCTTTTTTCTCCATTAGAGTCTTTTTTTCTTTCTTCCAATAATTAGCACAGAAATATTCTGGAACTGAAATTAAATTATATTTGCTGCTTTATACGCATTGCAGTTAGGTTTCATAGAGGTACTACTCTAAGCTTCATGTAGCGTTTTTAACGTTCCCTTCACGTGTATCAAAGAAAGAAAAAAAAAATAAACAGTAAAATACAATTGCACATTGAAATTAAATATCCGTTCATCTGTGATGAAGGTAGCTCAAAAACTATTTGTTGTAGAAGGCTGAAATTTTAGAATTAGATGAAGATTTCTACAAGGAAAGTCCCTATTGATTTTGGTACATATTCGATCAATTGACAAGGAGTTGCAAATAAAAAAATATCTGTCAAAACAGTGCGTTGCAAAAGAACAATAATGATGTTAATTCAAAAATTATTTATCATAGAAGCCTGAAATAAAGTTTATTAATTGTCATTCCCCTCTTGATTTTGAAAGAAATTGGACCCACTGGAGCCCAAAACTAAACAACATGCTAATCCCCGAAAATCAATATTATATTAATTAAATATTAATTATACAGAAATGCTTAAAATTTATTATCATTGTCTACTGGTACAACTATATGGATCTTACCATGAAGTTCGTACGACAACTATGCATCTTGTTTACTTTTATATCTAGAAAGCAAAGTACTTTATCTGTAAGCAAATGCAAATATAGGAATATTCGGCAACTTTTTTTTATTATATAAACTTATACGTAAATTCTAAATGTATCTGTATATCGTTCATATTGCAAATAAATATCAGTAAACATGTTTGCAAACTGATAATGCGAATAGATTTTACACGAGAATACACAAATTCGCATAAAATTTATATATATAATCAATACTCAGAAAATATCGATTTTATCCGAAAGGTCAAAGGTCATTTGAAAAGCATTTGGTCCACGAATTTTAAAATCGATCTCTCCAAACGATTCCGTATCTCCTTTATTTGTTTTCTCTTTTGCAAATTTTACTGAATCCTCAGTGACTAAATTCTCAAATGAAAATACCTCGTGCTGTCTGACTACGTTATTAATTAAGTGCATTAAATGATAAAATTGGATAATCAATGAAAAATACTCCAAATTCACTAAAGATTTAATTGAAATGTTGCCTGCGCAGCCTACCACTGTCGTTTCGATCTTCTGCAAAAGTCCGTTCTCTCCCATCAAGGGAACTTGTCGTGTGTGAAAGATTCCTCACGCAATCTAAACAAAACAGGTATTTCGAGGAATTAGGGAGAATATTTGCTGTAGGATACAACAAAAAAATTACAACCAAATAGCAGCAATATAATTATTATTTTTTTTTTTCCATTATCAAAATAGAAAAATGTAGAAATATAGTTTTTAGTATTGGAACAACCACACAAACGACTGACTTCTCACTTACGTCATCAATTAACGAGCATTGATTATTTGTATTTCAAATATTTATGTATTTACTTTGTATTTGTCGTTTCGCTTCGTAAAGTATGAAACAGGATATTTGAATTTCATTAAAATACAGAACAAAGAGAAAAAAACGGTTGTGGAAATGTGTTTTTTTTCTTTGTAATTGAGAAATAAAAAACCTTGACCCACTCCGAAGGCGACTCGGGACAGCTGGTTCGCTATTTAACATACATCAATCAACGGCATCTTTAATGAAATGGAGTAATTAATTATTTCATACCCTCTCCCCTTCTCCCCCCCAAATATTAACTTATTTTTAAGAAAAGTGAATTTAAGTCACAAAATGCAAGGAAGTCAGGACTAAAAACTCTACGTTATCAACATTCGACAATAATCACGATAACTGAAAAACTATTTATCTTACCAAGCTAAAACTTTAATGTTAGATAAATGTAACTAAACAAATGCTCCCTACTGATTTTAATAAAAATTGAGCCCATAGGAGAAGAGTTTTAATACTCTTTATAAAAAAAGAGACAGCTTCCACTTTGGAGAGCGCTGCAATGCAGTCAGCATTTTCTAAATACAATTAAATTTTCAATCGATTATTTGAAAATAAATTTGTTGGTTTTGCTTGTATTGATCGAACAAATGTTCTATTTATGGAATTTAAGCTGTCAGGTGTGTTGAATCATTGTGAACATTGTTAATGTTTGTTTTTCCCATGTAAACTAGATGTGCATTATCTCTCCTATGAAAATAACAAATGATGTAATATTCTTAATTTCCGTTAATTTGCTTTTGACAAAGAAAATTTTATTAATCGTTATATGCAATTCGCTCTCCTATCCATCCATTATCAATGTATTCTGAAAACTATTTATATTAGACAGCTGAAACATTAATGATAGGTTTATATTACTAAAAGAAAAGTGTCTAATTGATTTTCATACAAGTCGGACCTAAACGTAAGGATTATGTTGTCTTTTAATTGCGAAATGTTAAAGCCTGATAGCTGATACTTAACTAATCAATTAAAGCAACAAAGAAAGTACGTCTCTATTTCGTGTATTTCAGATTTCGAAGAGGGGAGGGACAAAGCCCCATCGGCCTCTTCTGTGTGTAGCCACAGAACTACACTTCCAACTTCAACATCATCCGTTCAAGCAGTTGCTCTGACACCTCTTGAGCCTACCTGTGAATGACCATACGTGTAATCAAAGTTTGCACGTCAACAATAACCTGTTTCGTTTTGTTGGATGTTTATCAGTGGTTTACGCATAATAAGTCCATGAACTTATATTTTCCAACTAATCCACAAATCCAGATATCGTTTCCTACGTTTATTGTTCCTAAGATAATTTGATTTGGGGAATTTCTTTCATTTCACAGAAAATAAATGTTAATTTTTCTTATATATTTGAAAATTCAATAAATTACTGTTTTTAACGCTGCAATGCTTGAGGGGATATTGTAATACTTGCTGGAAGGTAATCATTAAATAATTCATGCATTGTATTTACAAGACAATACTCAGTATTTTTATGGAGGTTTTAATGTCCGCGAAGTAACCACCCACTGAATACAAGTAGAAATTTCGGAATACCCCCTCCCCCTATTTTTTTTATTATAAAAACAAAATTTATTTTATTTTTTTTATTCAGTGTCACGTGACTGTAGTGAACTCGGACTGCAGCTCATATCTAAATAATAAAAAGAATTTGAAAAAATAAAAAAGAAGAGGCCTTATTTATCGTTATAAACCTTTACAATACATGTTTCCCTTCATCGTTTTTTAAAACCGATTTTTCTTTTATTTGTATCTTTCGATGACCTTCATATTCTTTCATTTCTGTCAAAGTATTTACTTTTTGATAGTTTCTCAGAAATTCTATGACGCGACGGTTGAAAAAAAGATGAAAATCGTGGGTTATAGATTACTATTTCCATGTAACTAATTTCTATAATTCTGCAAATCACAGTAGAAGAGAACAAGATTTTCGATTTTTTTTTATTCTTTGCATCTTTAATGTACCTATGTACTGTTATTATTATTTTGTATTATTCATATTTTTCATAAATATTATCCATATCCAAAAGGCTTTGGACGTGGAAAATGACCCGATTCCGTCAATTGCAGCTCCCTTCGTTTTTCGCTCTTTGACAATTCTCTTCACCATCAAATGAAAAAAATCTGTAGCTAATCTTCCTAGTAATTCAGAAATACATATTCCATCTCCCTGACTCTTAAAATAGTAGAAAACATTCCAAATTATAATTGGCTTGGCTGTGCAGGCCTTACAGTAACCTGTTCTTATGACACCGCCATATTGCTTTCTACAGCAATGAGTTCCACGATCAACTAAGTGAACTTACTAAGGTAATTCTTCTTTCTCTGAGCGTACTATAACATTTCTTCACTCTTATTTGAAACTCTTTAAGCATTCGAGGACAACAGATGTTTCGTGGTCATTTATCAAGTTGAATTACTCACAGCCTTCTAAATTTGCAACCCACAGTTAGTTATTTGTATCAACGAATACAACTAACCAATTTAAATACAGTAAAACCTTGATATAGCGCTCCCGCTTATAGCACTATCCCGTTCTTTTTGCTCCTTTATTACGGTCCATGGACGTTTCCTATGTACAATAAAACCTCGATACAGCGCTGTCCCGCTTATTACGCTTTTAGGTCACGGTCCCTTGATGAGCGCAATAACGGGGTTTTACTATATTTGTAGCCTATCTTCCTAAGAAAAAAGAACTCATAAAAAAGACATTTGTACTCATTTTATATATTCTATATAATTTGAAGAAATGAAGTCACATTTTCAATGTAAAATTTCGAAAAATGCTTTCAATGTATGATGAATGATGTATTTTTGTAAATATCTTAATATCAATATAAATGTACTAATACATATATTCGTATCTCGCCCCCCCCCCCTCCGCCTTCCTAATAACTTCTGAACCTTGAAGGAGTCTCGATGTGATATTGTAATGGTGTTTGTGAGTCTTTAGGAGGGAAGACAATTAATCAAGTTCTGGAACTGAACTGAATTAATTTATTAAACAAAAAACACGGGGTTTTGTAGATTATACATTGAAGAATTTGATTGGAAGAATAATTAAAAATATACATCATGATTGGCTAAAATACATAACGAACTTAAATTAGTTGACGAATTAAACGGCTGCAACGGAAAAAAGTTTAAAAATAAACGGAACATCAATAATTAGGAAATAGAAAACGAATGCTTTAAAATAAATAACGGTAAAGATTAAAATGAATAAAATACAGAAAAATAAGATAAATAATTTCTACAAAAATACAAATACAACTAAATGATACTAAAATATTTACGTATAAACTTCTACAATATTTACGACAAAATACTGGTTACTTTCTGGATTTGAACGTTTCTCGGTGGGTTTCTGACGATGAAATTTTGTGAAGGTGTCAAAATTGCGGCAGAGATATAACAGTTGATTTTCACTGAATTTCTTCTAATATCCATTAATTTTAAGTTAAACGTGATCTGATTTGATTGAAATGAAATGTATTTGGAAATTGAATCAAAAGTTTTAAGCAAATAAAGTGATGAACGAAAGTTTGTTTGTAAGGCGATTCTGTAATTAGAAATATTGGCTGTACAGCTTCAGAATTTTATGAAATAAAGAAAAATAAAGTGAAAGTAAGAATATTGATTAATTTGGATTTATAATTAACATTTGTGTATTAATTATAATATATGTAAACAGAAGTTTACGTAATATAAAAAAAATAAAAACACGGATTAACCATTTTCTATGGAAGTAGTTAATTTTTGTTTAGATGATTGAGCGGGAAAAGAACTACAGGAAGCGGATATTCCCTATTGAGGAAGTTGTAGCAATTATTCAGAGAAACCATTGAAGGTTCCAATAGTTTGAGTTACGGCGTTCATAACTCAAAGTTAATGTCATCTGAACAAAAATGGACTATTTTGAAAGAGGTACAATTTGATCCTGGTCTTTTAACTGCTATCAAAGAGGCTTTGTTGCTTCCACGGATTAGATCGAGTTTAATCGGATAATCTCGATTAATAGCAGATTCAGTAATAATAGATACGCAGTTCCAATAGCAAAGCCACGCTATTTACAATTGCTAGGAAGATATTTACCAATTTTAAGAAATTAAAGATGAGGAAAAGACGTGGAGTCGACGTAGTTTTCAAAATTTAAGCCCTACTGTATTCCTATTGTCCGTTCGTCGGTTCGATAGATAGTTCGTGGACTGGGAATGAAATGTGATAAAACTTGATACTTAGCAGTTTTACGACAACGTGACAAGAAAAATCAAAGTTTAAGTCGATTAATTAACTCAATATGAAAGGAACTTTGCATGAAAAAGACAACTGAAAAAAATGTTCGTGTCTAAAACATTCCATTAAGCGTAACGTTCTTTTTGCTGCCGTTTGGTAGCTTACTTTACTGAGGAAAAATCATAAAATCACTAGGTCTGTTTATCAATCTTTGGTCCGTAGTTACTTAGCACTCTTCCATCTAAGAGCCTAAAACTTTCCAGTAAAGTTTCAGCATTCTAAGACAAATAGTTTTTGAGTTATCACAAATGCTCAAACATCCGTATTTGTTTTCCCATTCTGAAGATCCCAAAATCGGCTAAGTTATTAAATATACAGTAAAACCTCGTTAAGTCGTCACCCGGATAAGTCGTCGTTTTCCTTTGGTCCCGACAAGGTCTCATACACAATAATGTAAAATAACCCTCCTTTACCCATCACCAAATTTAATTCTACTTCGGATAAGTCGTCACCCTCAAAAATGGCCAAAAGCATCTTTCTTCTCCATTTTGCCTGCTATCTTTTCAGCCCCGCCCCTTCACTCTAAGAAAGCCTAGCCTTTACGGGGAATTTTCGACCACGCCGTCACTTCATTCCTTTCCTACCCCTTCGAAGGATTTGGGTTCTTGGAATCTTGCTGCTAATCATTCAAAACACACTTCTCGCTGCGACTCTGTCGAGTGTAGACGTTTTTTTTGACCGCTCCTGAGTGTGACTTCATTTCATAGCCAGTAAGCCCCGCTATAAGGACTATTTTTTTCTCTTCCAATTTCGTGATTTGATTACGTTTTTAACATGCCAGGGAAATGAAAACTTACCTCGTTATCTTTTAAAGAAGAAAAAAAGACTTAATTGCACTTTTTGAAAAATCAAATGTTTCGAAAACAGCTTTTGCCAAAGAACACCATATTCCCAGGACTAAATTAAACGATATTCTTTCATTGAAACAAGTAATTGAAGAAGCTGACTGCAAAGACAAAAGAAAGAGAATGAGGAAATCGAAGTTTGACGAGATCGAGGAGGTTTTAGTTCGATGGCTAAAACATGCCAGATCGCAAAATGTGCCGATTTCTGCCGTGATTCTCAAAGAAAAAGCCATGGAAATGCTAAGGAGTTGAACATTGAAGATTTCGGCGGCAGCAATGGTTGGCTGGAACGTTTCAAAGACAGACATTGCCTTTATTTTAAAACGATTAAAATGTGGTTAAAAAATGCTTTTTATTTTATTATTTTCCACTCATTCATTTGCATATATTGATTTCTGAAAATCTTGTCTTTCTCATCGAATCCTACAGCAATTCATGAAAATACTGAATTTCAGTGGGTTTTTTTTGTGGTTTTTTTTTCAAAAATTCCCACTCCGCCTAAGTCGTCAAAAATGATTGGTCCCTTGAGTGAAGACTTAACGAGGTTTTACTGTATGTATAATGGAAAAAAAATCTGTAATATATCATGTTATCAAAAATTTCCAAGGTTTTAGTTATCCTTTTTTTTTTCTTTCAAAATATTTTTTAAAACTCTTTTTATTTATAATTTTTTTTCTTTATCCACTCAACTGTTCATATATCGTCACTTCATTATGGTTTCAACCCTGTTGACGATAATCAAAACCTAATATGATTGGTTTACGATTTGATTCTTTGCAGCATAATGTGAGGTTTGCTTATTTAAGGAACATGATACATGTGAATGTATCACCTGACGATGCGGGAAAATTTAACAGCTCGAGAAACCGGTAACGATTTTTTTATTATAAATAACTTTATTTTTAACCTTTTATTAATTGTTATTAATCATTCGCAGACACTTTAGAAACGTGACATGTCAACTCAATCGACTCAACAGTGAAATATTGTCTAATTGTGCTTGGTGCACACCATCTTTTATTTGAAGATCTCTAAAGCTTCGAACGCGAATAGCGTCTCATCAAGTGACAACTGCTTTGACAGTACATAGCTCTAATTCTTCTTTTGAAATTCTGCTCTTGAATTCTACATTCTAACATATTGGTAAAAAAAAAAAAAGCAGAGACTGACATATAACTGGTTATTAAACTTAGACCAAACGTTAAACTAAGCCATCGGGTAGAATGAGTATACGATCATATGGGGCGTAAGGACGCAGGTGAAACCAATAGCTCTTTTCGTCTGACTGAAACATTCACCAACCCACAGATGAAATCGTTAGCAATGTTCAATTGATGTTTTTTAGCCTATTTGCGCTGAGTCGCTACAGAATTTAAAGTAGATTTTAATTTATACTATTTTCATGTGAATTCAATACATTTTCAACGATAACTTTCTCAGCCACCCACACTTCCGTAGCTTATGTATTTCGTACATTATCCTTGAGATTTGCTTCAGTATAAAATAGTATTTCTAATAAAAAGTTACGTAAGTCCTTTAGAGGGGCCTCCATAAGGACGGGGGGGGGGGGGTTCTTTATTCTTTATTCTTGTCGGACAAATAGAGTTTATTGGTAATTTCTTCGTGGTTCATTCCTATTTCAGACACGTAGGGGGTGGGGAGAAGGGATGGGGAGAAGAAAGGCGGGGGAAAACTTTTCAAAGGTCGGAAGCGGAACGTGGAGAATAGCAATGCTCTGCCACCTATTCACTGGTCCGATAGGGGGCATTTGGTCCGAAAGGGTCATCCGCCAACACAAGAGAACCACGATTTAATGATATTTTATGAAACTTACTGAACTGATTCAATTCGTGACAGTTAAAGATTCCCAATGGAAAAAGAAGGAAAAAAATAAAAAATAAAAAACTTTTTAAAGTTTTGTCACATTTAAATTTGATTGAGAAGTTGAACTATAATAATAACAGAAAGTAATATATCAAGCCTAGAAAGGCCAATTTAAGCTTTTAAAATATCTTACTTTCAACTGTTTACCTTAAGGCTTCAATACCTTATGCATCTTTATTAACTTAACATATATCAGACCTTTAAAAGCATTTACATGTAAGTTCCTCTAATAACTTTGGAACCAATGAATGGATCATCTTTAAACTTGACATGCACCTAATTTATTTCCATTTGGGTCTCTTCGAAATCCCTGCAGATAGAAATGTATTGGATGAATTAGTGAATGTCTATTACTTCTAACAATACAATTAATTTGTTTAATAATACGCCCCCATTTACGCGTGCTCTGATCTGATTATAACTAATTGGATTTCATCAGCTTAAGCTTTCTGTTGACCTTAAAGATACTTATGCGTATTTTCCTTCTTTTAAATTACCGCAACAATGGCTTTTACTCATTCATTTTAAAACAACCCAACACACAGAAACATTAGATCGTTATTACTATTTGCCATTCACTCACCGAAATCTCAGACACTGAAAATCTTTACGAATCTGTTTAGTTTCCAGAAACTGAAAATTTGCGAAATATTTTCTACATTCGGTAGAAGTTTCAACTTGGGGGGGGGGGTCCCATGATTTTAAAAATAAACAAACAAAGAAATAGAAAAAACTCGCAACATTTTATGGAAATTAGTTTAACATCTTTGGGGAATTTCTTGTATTGTTTATATCTTATAAAAGAAATCCACTGCGCTACTTTATTCTATGTACTACTGTACCGTAATAGTGAAGAATGGTGGACGATCCGCGCTGGGCAGGTTTTCTCGGGGTTCTCCCGTTTCCCCTGCGAGCCTACCATCATACTTTCTCAGTCTTTCTCTCATCTGTTCTCATTTCCGTGGGTTTAGCACAATAGATCTACTTGGCTTCCTGCCGCCCACATTCACCCCATTATAATCTAATCTAATAGTGAAGAAACGATAAGTACCATTAATGTATCTACGCTTCCGTTAATTTGTAATATTCCACACAAGTAATATATACATTGTATATATCTTGACACCAAACTTATTCTATTAATTTCCAAGCGATAATCTTATTCAATCATGATATGCAACGAAAATTCTTCTTAAAATTCCTTTCTTTAATCACAATATTTCGTTTTCTTCAATACAAAACTTCTTCAGGTCAAATTGAGGACAATAAAACTTTCTTCTTCCTCCAGTATAATAACGAATTCTGGAGGAAGAAGAAAGTTTTCTTGTCATCAATTTGACCTGAAGACGTTTTCTATTGAAGAAAACGAAATGTTCTGAGTGAATAAAGAAAGGATTTTTAAGAAGAATTTTCGTTATGAATAATCTACAAATATTTATAAAATATTTTTAACAAACAATATTTCGACTGTAAAATTCTCCAGGCTTCTTCAGATATAATTTAGTCCTTGTCCGTTGCTGATGAGACCAGTAATAACAAAGTAAATACCAATACTCCTTTCATTCCTTTATGTTTATTGATGTTTTTGAAATTTTCTAAAATACATTCGATAATGAATCTACATTTTTCATTCTGTGTTTTGAACAATATTTTAGTTGTTGTGTCCATTCATTAAGCAAAGTCCGGGACACATATACTTTATAAATATAATGGATTATAAAAATATATTATAAACATTAGTAGAAACTTTCATTAATTTGAAAATTCAGGCAAAATTTCAATTTTCTGACCTTGTTTATTTTGTATTGTGTTTTATTGAACTCTAATCACATCAGAAAATAAAGCAACGTTTCTCAAGCAAGTTTCAAGAGTTTACAAATGCTTAAACAGTAACATCTCCTCCTGAAATCAATCAAAATCAAATAAAGTCTCTGTTAGGGTTCTGTAATTAAGCTTTCAAACAAGATATTAAGTCATTAGCTCGCGTGTTAAGACAATTCAATTTAATAAACTTATTTAATTGATTCTTATTATTTTTATAAATTTGAATTGAAAGTAACTTCACGAGGCAGTTATTCCTCAATTTTAATATTTTTATGAAAATATTTAAGTGGTCAATGAAAGCTTAAAAACCCCCAAGAAATTTCAGATGGTTTGTGTTTCATAGGTTCAGAAATTACTGAAGACTTCACTTGAATGGTAAAAAGCTTGTTTGGTATTTCTTCTTATTTAACATTTGAATTATCCCTTTTTCACTTGGAAATGGAGTTAAAAGTCCTGCACTCATGAATACCAGGTTAAATAATAAGCTTTTGAAAGGATCCTAGAGTTTACCTATTTGAAATTATAACTACATCATACAAATATATGTATACTGTAATGCGACTATAAGTGTTTTCTAAAATGTAAAGGTAAGTGGGCACTGCACTTACAATGTAACATTCAGAAAGTCAATACTAGACTAATAAAATGTAATTATTCTGTAAAAACAAAAATTACACTGTGTAAAGCAATAACCTAGAAACAAAAGCCTTTCATATCAAATCAGTCACCGTACATAATAACACACAGGGTGGCCGGGAAGTCCCCGTATCCCCTATCATGTTATTATTATATTAACGGGTACGGGAACTTCCCGGCCACCCTGCTATTACAGATACTGTCATTAAGTAACTGTTGATAGTGAATCTCTTAAAACTCCTTTATTCTTATCATGAACGACATTTAGATTGAGACTAAAACAGAATCCAGATGTAAACAGATGAATTTATCTCTTGTTGAGTCCAGACGCACTTTCTGATGATGATAGCCTATGTTACAAATGCTTTAAGAATGCGACGATGATAACTTGTTTTCTGTTAGCTTTTGATTTTTAAAGACAAATTTTTAAGGAATTAAAAACTTTTAAGATTTGAAGTAAAGAAACTATGGGAAGCGATTTCTTGGAAGAAAAAGTGGTTCTTTTTGTATTAGATGCACCCTTTCCCATACTCAAATAATATACAGATCATTTACTATACGGCCGCCGAAATACTGTAATGGAGGATTTCTGTTGTTAAATAAAGGAGTTTGAGAAGTTTAGTAAGTTTAATTATATTATTTTACTCTTGATGAATTATGATATACAGGTCATTTACTATATAAAGAGAAGCATCATAATCTAACACAATAGGGGGTACGGGAACTTTCAGGCCACCCTGTATAATGAAACTGAATGAAAACGGCTTTTAAAAGACCAAATTTATAAAGAGGTGCTTATTTATTTATTTTATTTAGCGCTAGAATACTGCAATTCGGTTTAGTCTTAGTCTTCCAAATAGAAGAATTAATTTGAAATCCAGTTAATGATTTTGGCTGACTATTTCGTGGAGCCATAAGAGACTATCACCGTCACTTGAAAACAATAAAAGGAAGTGGTTTTTATCTTGTGGTAAATGTTTACGACAAAAACTTGTAGTAAATAGAGAATAACATTGATAAAAAGGAATTTACAAAGCTGATTAACGATTACCAGTTTCAATTCAGTCTCTAAGAAACAGAGAAAGGAGAATGGGCAAAAGTCTTTGGGAATTTGCCCCACCCTGTATAGTGGTAAGGTATATACCGATGTAAAGATCTCCTTACATAGAACATATGTTATTATTACGACTCGTCGCAATTATTAGTCCGTTCGGAGTTATATACGTCTAGATATGGTGTTTGAATCATTGATTATAGTGAGTGTGGGTGCAGGACCACAGCCACACCACCCACAGCCAAGCACCCCTCGCCTGTAAGGTGGTTGACTTCTCTGCCACCACACTCATTATAATCAATGACTCAAACGTCCATATTTAGACTTATATAACTCCGAACGGACTAATAATTGAGACAAGTCGTAATGATAAAAAATGTTCTATTGATGGAGATCTTTCCTTACGTATACATCTTATCGCTACACAGGGGTGGGGGCAGATCTGCCCATTCTCCTTTATCTTACGGTAATGCACGACGTCACTTTCGAATAATCCCCACTTGACCTATAACAGATATTGCCCAAACATTTACTGTAGCTCAAACCCTCAGTTATAGAATGAAACGAAACAGTACAATCACAAATTTATGTTATTGTACAAATGTAAGTCCAAGGAAACAAGCGAACATTATTTATTAGGATTTATTAACTTCCTCTTTTTCTCCCAGTATGATAATTAACTATTACGGGTTTTGTTTAAAGTTTGTAAAACTTCTTAATGTACATCATGGAAAGAAACGTTGAGTTAGAACAAAAAGTTTTAAACTACAATTTTTAGTCGAATTACCACCCAGCTGTAATCAAGGTAACTCGATAACTACATATCCTATTAGGTAAGAACATAAAACCGCTAATGTGCAGTTTAAAGCAAAATAAGGCTATTATACGAAGTATTTATCTTAGTAAGCTGAAATTTGAATATTATCCATGTGATATTCTTTATTTTTGATAAAGGAGATATCATATTTAACTTTTTTGGCAGATATTGAACTCCAGTCACCAGTATACGAGTTAAGGTAAAAAAAACCATTATTGAAATAAATAACCATAAATTATATGGGAATGCTTATTATCGCTTTCCTTGGATATATTTTTCTTACTATGTGGGGCTATCGAAAGTTGTCACGCCAACTGTTTCTTGGTTTGTAATTTTACCTCCCAGTGCCTAAAGGGATTATATTTAATCTGAATGAGTATTTATGATTTAAAAAAAAAATCTTTAACTTAATGAATGCAAAAGAGTTTTATTTTATTTTTCTTCTGTATCGTACAATTCCTGTTTGGGTTCCTACGACTTTTCTGGCTTATCCTGTGACGTACCACTTAACTCCTGATTTATTTCTTAATAATTTTTTTGTATCCCTCTAGGTGTGACCTTACAGGGTGACTTTTTATTCGGTGACCCCGTAATCTTTTTATTGGGAATCAGAAAACCTTGGCCACAAAGGTCAGGAACGGCTTCATTCACTAACGGTTCCTTGAAATTGTGAATTCAAAGAAAGCAGGTGAGAGGAGGTATAAAAGCCGCCTCCCTCTGTCACCCCATTTGTACAGTGGTGACACCTTACAAGTTGTTCTGAAAAGGAGAATGAAAAATTTCTTTTTTATATACAAAAAGAAATCCGTTCCTAACTTAAGTCTATCTTCAACTGTATATTTTAATATAAAAACAATAATAAAAAAATTAGCTTACCATTCTGATTAAGAAATACTCATAATCTACGTATGTAAATCCCTCATAAATCTTGAATCTGTGAATGAAACTTTGTATGCTTATTCACGGATAGAAGATGATCTCATTTCTGTATTTTAAAATGAATTCGTGTGGATTCCTGTTGAGAAATATTACATGTGAAAATTATAAAAATTCTCATAGAAAACCATTAAAGGCATAACAATCACTATTGGACAATGCAACAATGCCTGTTAATTCGTTTAGTAATCCACTATCATTTGCGCGTGCTTTAATAGCGTGATTAAAATTAATTGGGCATTTTGGTAAAACTTAAATAGGTTTCCGGATTTAATTTACATTCAGAAAATGGAAAATTTGAATTTTGTACAATTTATAATTACACGAAAACTTTTTCTATGAGATGTTTTTTGTAACTTTAAAAAAAAAGCAAAGAAAAATAAAAATGCAACAAAGAAAGTAGGATTCAAGGGTTTTCAGGAACTTATTATACATCTAAATAAGCACAAGAAGGTAGATGTTATAAGCAAGGATTCCCGAGTTTTTTTTTCTATTACGTTAACTAGGTTTGCAGGTGTAATTAAAAAAATTAATAATAAAAATGCAGTTGCCGTGCCGACGTGGTCGTGCGGTCTCAGGCGTCGGTCTGCGGTGGGGCCTGTGTGCCGATACCCGGGTTCAAATCCCGATCGAGAGCATGGATGTTTCATCTTTCTTCTTCTGTGTTTCGTCCGTTTCTCCCCTGGGACTTACTATCTCAGGGTTATTCTGAACGGGATGTGAATCTCGTCCCCCTTCTGGAATTTCCTAGCCTCACCCTTAATTTATCAGGTAGGGCTAGCCCGTGGTTTGTAGTTGGCCAAAGTCGATGGAAAAATGCAGTTATTTCTCATTATTTACCCGTTTGCGAGGCACTAGGCAAATTTACTTTGCAGGGCCCTAATTAGAACGGATACGGTGTGATTACAATTGTAGTAAAATCAACGTGTTATTTTTAATTTGTCGTTTTAAATTATTGTTTTAAATTATTTTTGCATTTTTATATTAATTTAAATATTTTTCTCCCAATTATTTATTTTTAGTATTTTTTTTGAATCGTCAGGCCGCAAAAAGTGCGGAGCAGGGATAAGAGGCCGCTCGCCAGGTCCTGCTCACCTGTGAGAATTTGAATGAAAAACAAGGAGGTTCCTGCCATTTCAATTCTTATAACTTATTTCTATCCTTAGACAGAGAGTGATGGCAGACCGGGACTCATGTTTTTTCCCCACCTGTGTAAATCGTAAAGGCTCCAATAAGATATAACTCATGTCTGTCTGACTTGTAGTTGAGGCTGTAGAGGCGGTGATAGACAAACGGACAGACGGACAAAATGAACGTACGAGCTTCGTACACTTTCTTTACTGGATCGCTAAAAATGATTAAACAAAATAATACTTCCAATGACAAAACAATCCTGAAAGAATTTGAAATTAATTCCTCTTAACACGCGATTATTCCATTTTTTTGTTTGTCGTAAAAACAAAGCAATACAAAAATCTCCGTATTTGAAACTTTAACATCTCAACAGTTAAATTTTCCGTTTGCAGAAATTAATTAAATCCATTACTAATTACTCGTATTGCAATACTTCAATTAACTCTAATAAGAATACAGCGCGCAGTTTAAAATGGATTGTCAAAGAGTTAAATATCGACAGAAAATCATTGTTTATTATCAACAGAATTAATTGTTTCACTTTGAATGTTAAAATTTGTCCTTTAACGCGCAAATCCAGGCGCAAATCCTTTTGCAAAGGATTGCACACGAGGAAATTTTCAAATACAAAATTTAGTAATCTGCATTCCAAATTAAAAAAAAAAAGCAGTTCAAAAATTATTTGGGAAATAAATTTACCAATATATTGATTTTGAAAACGTCAAAATGAAAGCTAGTTAAAAAGATAAAAAGAAATAGCAAATTATAAACTATTATCAACATTAAAAATTACATTATAATATCTTAAAATTAATAGCACAAAATTTATGTTTTTATTATTGTAGTAATGAAATTATTCTTATGAAAATACAGTGTATATCAGAAACATAAAACTGTCAAAAGAATTACACTTTAAGGTTTTTTTTTTCGCAGAAACTAGAACATGATTTTTATTCGGATAGCGATTTTTTTTTTAATTTTTTGATTTCATTTGTAGTTATTAAAAAAATTCACTATTCACACTGTTGGCTACTTCACTACTTATTTAAATATATTTTTCATTGTATTTCTTGTAAACAGAATCATCAACTCTAAAGATAAACTTAAAATGTCAAGACAACGTTAACAGAGAGACTATTATCATTGTCGACGCCTAAAATAGCTCTCAGTCAATCTGTCAATGGGTTTCTCCTAAACCAGAGGGAAAAAAATGGATTCTAAAATGGGACGTGATGTATCCACAAACACCCCTTTCTCCCTTCTCAACCTCGGCTAGGTTGTTTTTTTTTTTTTTTGTATGTGTGTGTGTGTATTTCATGTTTCGTACGTTCATTCACCATATGAGTTTACGGACAGCTCTAAATTTAGTGCGTTGTTGTGCGTTCCTTGAACTTGAACTGTCACAAAAGAGATTTCAGCTTTACCCACCGAAATATCGATACAGAGGGCTGCTAAAACCCGCAGTGACGTCACAGCTATTGATCGGTGATGCGCCCGGTTCGATAATGCCTCCATTCGCACGAGTGCATGCAATCCGATGGCGGGAGCCGACATCATTGATAACAGAGAGCGTAGTACACACACACACACACACACACACACACACCAACGCAGAGATAGGTCTCCCAATAGCGTTGGCTCTAACGAAATGCGCCATGATCTCAAACACAAGAGAAAATTCAGATCCTCTATTTTAGACAAGACTATTAACATCAAAACCTGACGAAATTTCTTACCATTGCAAGTGGATATTTTAGAAATCAATTGTTTTCAATTCCAGTAGCATAAAGTAAATTGATTAATGTATTTCATTTAAAGTATGAACATTCGTTTTCTTTCAAGTGTAAAAGCTATAAATCAAAAATTATTTATTTTGCAAAACTAAAATTATAAGGGGAAATAAATATTGCCAATTGTTACCACAGTTTATTATAGATCTAATGTATCTTTTAATACACGTCGGAGAAAAAAAAAACAGTGATTAGAATAATAAATAAATAGTAGATATCGAAATGATAAATTCATTGAATAACCCGTTGTCATTTGAACACAATTAAAATGACGTGGTTTTGATAAATTAAGTATTTGTAGATCTAATTAATATGTAGAACTTGGAAAACCCGAAGACACTCGTAATATCCTATATCTTCTATTCTTAAGTTAAATAAAAGGAAAACACCAATCCTTAAATCTTCAAAAACATCTTTATAACTTCTCAATATTTCTATTCTCTCAACGAGAATTTTCTTCAGGATAAAAATAATAATCTTTCTTACATTTCAAAACAGAAATGAAGTAAAATAATCAATCCAAAAGAATACAATAACGTTACAACATAAATTCTTTTCATTATTATTTAACAGTGAAAGTAATCACGTAAATGCAATCACATTTTTAGAAAGTAACAATTCTCTTGTATAATATTGGAATAAAGTAACAAACTTCTTTTATAAAATTGTATTACTAATAAATTTTATTTTTAAAGTAATAATCCTTTATAATACCAATTAAAACTTTCTTATACATTATTAAATAACTTTAGTAATTCTTTACAATATCAATTAGGATAAATTTACTTTTGACTTAACAGACATTTTTCAGTTAATGTATTTATTAAGGAACTAGACTGTTTCAAGATACGAATATGTCTATTCTATATAAATTCTCTGTGTACCAATGGGATATTGTAACATTAAGCATGATATCATTTTTATTCCATAAAGTTGCTGAGATGAAAAATAAATAAAGCGTTGTGATCCCACATTTTTGAAATAGCCCTTCTTTGTGCATTGTTAGTTTTTCTCCTAATCAAATTAGACCTAATAAGCTAATCATGTTATAGAAATATTTTTATTATTTTTATTTTGAGACAAACGACTATTTTTTTGCTTTCAGAAGATGCGTGGGTTAGGAAATTTCTCTGTTTTTATCATTTTAAGTTTCTGTAGATGTTTAAAATTATTAAGAATGACATTAATATATGCATCTTTTATGCCTCAAACAATTTAAACTACACATCTACACAGGATGCACCAGAATACATTCTCATTACAGCATTACCATTTAATATTGCTTGCATAATATTTTTTTCTCATTCGTAATTAAAAGAATTTTCAAAGATTTAAAAAGCCTGGTTAGGATTTTAGTGCCGTACGGTATAATGTACAAATATTTAATGAAAACTAAGTCTGGTGGTTTTAAAAATACTTTCGCACTAAGAAATGCTATCGTTTCGTTACAAAAAGCATCATTCCTGTTTTTTTCTAAATTTCTTAGCATTTTTCTCTCCATTTTGAGCAGATTGTTGACAGTACGTCTACTATTATTGCTATTAAATTATCTTTTAGTCAACTTTTCTAAAGAAAATAAGATTAGGTTCCTCATTAATTTAGTAGACCTAAATTCTCCTTTTGAACTAGGGAATGTATTTTCTTGATACATGGCAAGTATCTTTTATATACGGATAACACAGTATTTACATTTTGTATTTTAAAATTTTTCGTTTTGATTCTTGTGGAAAAACTTGGTCCTAAAGCTGACAAGAATTGCACAGAATTTAGTTATATGTGACGGAAAATAATACAGTTCTCCTAGAGGTTCAGTTTTGTGTCACGAACAATTTACCTTGTTCATTCTTTGTTTAGATGAAAGTGACTTGGATTTACGCCGATTAAAATAAATATTTGTGAATTTAACTAATATCAGGAAATGGGAATTTTGATTCCATGGTCTAGGGAAAAAGAAAAAAAGAATTAAATTACAGTTTGCTTCCTGTAAAACATTTTTTCTTTAATATTTGAAGTACACTACAACCTCGTTTATCCGGAAAATCAAAAAGGCAATCCGGAAAATCAAAAATCCGCGTAAATCCGGATAATCCGCGTAATATGGGTAATAAGCAAAACAAATCCTTAAATAAGCAGACTTACCGTTTATTACGATAAAAAACTATGTTTTCTAACAAAATTACTCTAGTAAAGCTTTCTTAAACTCGACAATAAGCATTTTATTACCATAATTTACTATACAATCAATGCAGGACTGTAGATTTAATCAAAATAAAAAGCGAATGTACTTATAGTTACGTTCTTGCTATCATAGTTAAAAATTATTATCTATGTGAACATTAAATAAAAAAAAAAATTTCTACAAATCTGATCCGGATTATCCGGAGATCCGGATCAACGAGATCCGGATAAATGAGGTCGTAATGTATTTGAAGTATTTTCTTTTTGGCGAAAAGAAAAAAAAAAGTTAAATTGCAAAACAATAAATAAGCTATCATGTCACGAATCTTGGATACTATTTCAGCCTTATTAGGCTTCTTCAGCAGAGGTAATGCAAAGTGCGTGACAAAGTTGAGGTTACCATTTCAGCGCACCGAAATGGCCCCCGACAATATCAAGACAACAATGCTAAATCATCATGCACCGCATGGCCTCAAATTCTTTGTTCTGGCAACCGCCGGGCAAGGACAAAGACCCCAAAAGCAAATATTGTGTAGAAAATTCTTTAAGATCCTGCCAATGCGATTCCACGCCAACCATATCTTATTATTTAATTTTTGTAGAAATTGCAGAAGTAGTTCAAAGTCTCAATTTCATCCACTATTAAATATTTTTATTGATTCATAGAAATCAAAAATAAAAAATCTTATATACCGTTTATGCTCTCATATCCATCTCAACCCTAGACATTTACAGCACCTTGACTTGACATAAATAAAAATTTATTATTGAAAAATTTCTCGTCAGAGATATAAAAGTAATGCATAGTTTAATAAAATAGTGAATTTTGTTTGCGGATAGTGGTTCTTATGAGTGGATGTAGTAACTGTTTTCAATTAAAAGCAACCATTAAGCTTTAATGTGACATTTATTTTGATGCCTGCATTACGAATTTAATAAAACAGTAAATGAAGGTAATTGTGGATTAAGATTTAGAGGTAGGATGTAATTAAGTGAGCAACCAATGGAAGAAGGGCAATTTCTTTTATGTTTTGATTCTCAATTTGCATAATAACACTTTGCACAAATGAAGTAAAACCTCGGATATTTCTAGGGTTCCCAAAGAAATAACATAAGTTACTAACAGAACTTGAACTTATTTTCTCTAATGTTATTGTGTTTTTTTCTTTGCATTTGTTTAGACTAATTCGTAGAAAAGGAAAACTCCTAAAATCTTGTGTAAAGTTTCGTAATAACTTTTGAATCTGTAAATAAATCTGTAAACATGGTAAAAATTATGATAAGAAATAATTATGGTAAGAAATAATTTTTATCACGATTACAGATCAAGTTACAGTAAGTAATAACAATTTCGTTTTTTAATTTTTTTTTTTTTTTTTTTTTAAAGTGATGAAAATGAAGGAAAAGCGAAATATTATAATGATACATACAGTAAATATAAATATACATAAATATGAAATAATATAACATACAAACAGTATATTGAAATTTCATTTTCTGAAATTTAATTATTTTAATGAAAATTCAATATACTGTTTGTAGTCAGCAAATATTATAATTCGTAATATTTTTTTTATTAAAAATTGAAGTCCGAAAACACTTAGTGGTATTAATTTAATTAAAATCTAATCTAATTCTTTTTAATCCTATCAAAGCAGTTGCAAGTTAGTGGATTTACTTATTATTTTTTTTTAAGTAATAATAAGGCCACGGGTCAAATCCTAGAAATCCCGAATATTCCATAGATGGCGGATGTAAAAAACAGACAAATACAGGAAAGACAGAAAACATCCATGCCGAACCCGGGATTTGACCTAAGGTTTAGACGTGCATCATGAATCCAACGAGGTATGACTCTTGGGGCTCCAACTCCCAGTTTGGGTTAATGAGAGTTAAACACACACACATACACATATATATATATATATATATATATATTACTAGATTACCAAAAGGATTAATCTACATACTCTCGAATCGATAAAAAGTCATCGTTTCGCATTTTAACGGGAATTTTTTTTTTTTTGTTCTTTTTTTGGTCATCTTCATTGGGCATATTTTTCAAATGCTGAATTAAATCATCTCTCTCGTTCCGTAAAAATATGCCTGCTAAATTTTTAAAAATTTTTAAAAATTAAAAAGGTTACTCACCGGCTTAAAACTTAAACTTCTGGGGCATACATACACATACACACACACATAAACATATACACAAACAGACTGACTGATTTTATAAGCATCACTTTTGTCTAGGAAAAAAAGTCAAAAATTATAACAAATTATAATTATTTGAATGGGAAATGCTCTATTGATTTTAATTCACCAATTAAACACACACATGATTTATATATATATATATATATATATATATATATATATATATATTACATGCATAAAAATTGCGAAACAACTGGTTTCACCTTCACATTTCGAGCTTCATCAGCTTACGAAAATTTGGGACACTTTACGTATAATTTACAAATATTGATACAATGTAAATATATTCCGTACTTAATGCAATACTCAATATGACCCAATCGTCTTTGAGTTCTTCACCACGTGACCCATAGGAACCAATCATCAGGACTTTTAGGTATAATTTTTGTAACCTGATGAAGCCCGAAATGTGAAGGCGAAACCGGTTGTTTCGTAATCTTTATGCATATATATATATAGATATATGTTTAAAAAAGAACTCATGTTTGTGTTTATCTACATATACAAAAAGTCCTGACTCGCTCGCTCACTGACTCATCAACGCCCTTTCCAAACCCTTCGACCTAGAAAGCTGAATTGTTGCACAGAAGTTCCCTTTATGATGTAGACAAGGAATAAGGCCGGATTTTTCGAAATTCCCACGGGATAGGGAATAAAGAGGATTTATATTTTCTCTTTAAAATTGCCTTTTCGATATACTAGCCGGGTACCGTCGCTTCGCTCCGGAACCCTTGCATACATAGCATAAAAAAAAAACTTTATTTATTTAGCAAATTGTGGCCTTCTCCGGATAACTCAGATATATTGCGGGTTGGCGCCACACATCTAAAGTAAAGTTGCGGGAGATGACACATGTTATGTAACTTCAAGAAGGGTTTGCAGTAGACTGCAGCGCATCACATGACCAAAACCCGAGGCCAGTCTGAGCTTTAGTGTATGTAGAGTGTTTGTGCTGAATTGATATATGAGATTTTATTGAGTTTTTCTTCCAATGATATAACCAGGTTTGTGCTCGAATTTTGTTGACTTTGCGAATTTGTTTAGTTAACAGCCCTTTTTTAAGGCATCTTTCGCTATAATTCACTGAGTAAACATGTAAATAGAGTAAGCAAGATTATGTACCGGTCACTAGTGTCTTTGGTCCCATTTGGTGGAAATGGCGATGTGTGTCATCTGTCCCATCACTTGAGGAGAGATGACACACCTAAAAAAGGGAGAGATGACACGTGTTATCTCTCCCCTTTTTTATTCTTTTTCTTTTATTTTTGTCTTTGTTTTATTTTATATTCATCACAATACAATTACAATTTGCATAATTTAAAATACAATAATTACCACTAAGTTTCATATAGACTTAAAAAAAAAAATCTGTAGTATATTGCAAATCTGATAACTGTAAGTGGTTTATTTTGGAAGTCAGAAGAAGTGGGGATGAGATCTTGGAGATAATGTCATATATTGGAATTATTTAAAGGAATTTAGTTATATTTCTGTTAATATTTATTAAATAATTTTTATTTGATTAGTTTTTTAATATTGTTTCTTTTTGAGTAAAAAAATATATTTATGTATATATTGAATAATATAATGAATGTCTTGATCAGCAGGAAATTTTATTTTTTATTAAACAGTTTTTTCCAAAAAGTTTCAAAAATATCATTATTCAACTTAATTTTAGTGTTTCATTTCATATGTTTTTATAAAAATAAAGTAGCAGCTTGATTTACACAGGTCTCTTATTCATATTCCATGTGGCCATCTATCCCCTACTATCCGTGTCATCTCTCCCATAGGTATGGGAGAGATGACTCAATGTCAAAATATTTTTAAAATTCTAAAAATACGAAACAGCATTAAAAACATGAAAAAAAATAATAATAATAACGTAAATATGAAAACAAAGGATAAATCAACAGTTTAAAGTTTTCAAACATTTAAAAAATAAGGTTTTTAATATTTTACGTGAAAAATTTGAATTGTGTGTCATCTCTCCCAACTTTACCTTATATACCGATAAGGCAACTTTACAGCGAAAATATAAATACTCTTTATTCCCTATCCCGTGGGAATTTCGAAAAATCCGGCCTTATTCCTTGTCTACATCATAAAGGGAACCTCTGTGCAACATTTCCGCTTTCTAGGTCCAAGGATTTGGACTGGGCATTAATGAGTCAGTCAGTCAGGACTTTTCTTTTTATAAATGTAGATAGGGTATTGCGGCGCCAACCCGCAATATATCTGAGAAGGCCACAGTTTGCTAAATAAACAAAGTTGTTGTTTTTTTTTTAAATGCTATGTATGCAAGGGTTCTGGAGCGAAGCGACGGTACCCGGTTAGTTAGTGAATTAAAAACGTATGAGCCACACGTTAAAAGTTAGGTTTGCTTTAATGATTGTCTTATTCTCAAGTCTTTGCTATAATATTTTACAAATTAGTTCACTCTATATTCTTCCGCAGCAACATAAATTATATTAAAAGGCACCAAAGAAAAATATCTATTTCAGGATTATAAATTTTAAATATTTTAATTTCGATGCTTCCTAGTTTGTTTAAAATTCTTATTAATAAATCTAACTCCTTAAATTCGATTAAACTAAAAAGAAACTCCACAGACTTTTCAAATAACACGGGAATAAAAAGAGTGAATTATCAATTATAAATTTATAAGAACAGTAACTTTCTGAAATGCAAATACTTACGATTTAAAGTATATATAAATATATATCTCATTCCTTTATTGGATTACCTTTTTTTTCCTCCAAATTACTTTATATTTTGCTCAAAAATATTTAGTTAGAAATAATATTAAGAAAAAAAAATAAAAATAAGTGGCGCGGCAACTTTCGAATTGGGTAAATGTAAGATCGCAAAAACAAAACCACGAAAAAGAAAGTTTTTCATTAGGAAAAAAGAAAAAAGTTGACATATAGTTCCTATTAACATTGCTTTTTTGTTTGTTTCTCGGTGCTGATTCATTATACAATTTAACAAAAACTCATATTTTAGCTTTTTTTTTTTTCATTATTTTTAGCAATTCCGTAGGGCGGAGCTATTAGGGCTACCGTATATGTGTGTGTATGTATGTCTATGTGTGTGTGTGTGTTTAACTTCTCCTTAACCCAAACTGGGGGTTGGAGCCCCAAGAGTCATACCTCATTGGATTCCACATAAATCTAGTGGTTTGGAAAGAATCCGACTCTTCTCAACCAAATTTCTCTTCATATCTGGTTGTAGATGGCTGTAACATAAAGGTAATTAAACAAAATTGGGTTATATGTATACTGAATCGCTGACAATGAATATGATATCGTCCGTCCAATGTGGCCACTTCTGATTCAAAATGGCCACTAGTCACTTAGAACCAGTGGCCATTTTGAATCGCCCAGATGCTGTAAAATAGTGTAAATTATACAGGGTTACTTAGCTACAAAAGATGTTTACTAGAAAACTGAATTGACTTGTTTTTCAGTATTATTTGTAAATTAATTAATTATTAATCCGACACTGAAACCCACACACCAAAAATAGCACAACGTAATTAGAGAAAAGTCAAACTGTTATTTTGATAGATTATTATTATAGATTTAAATTTATTTTGGAAACGAAAAAAAAATTCCTACAACTAGCAAAGGCTCATTTTTACTAAAAATGAAAACTAAACCGAAAGAAAATAGTTAAAATTACAGCCAACCTTCGTTGAATAAAGTAGAATGTTCTAACGAAGCAACGGGTTAGTCATTATGAAAATTCAGTAAAAAAGACCTAAGTGTTTTTTTAGTAGTTATCGACAATGACGCGATAAGAAAATACGTTCGAAATGAGACACCTCAGTGAATACTGTCATTTAAGAGATACGAAAGGGAATTAGACTAATTTCCCTTAATTCAAATCAAATATATTGATAAAACGATAATAAATCAATCCGGCAAAATGTCATAAATAACGAAATTAACATAAGTCAATTTACTACTATAAATTCCTTTCTTCCATGAAAATCATGTTTTACTTCTATTGATAAAACTATTAAAGCCAAAATTCAATTTATTAATTAAATGATATAATGGATACTGCTGTAGACTAACAGTAGACTCTTACTGCTGTAAGAGGTAATCTATAGATGATACTACACTGCAGTTCCACTAAAGAACTGAATTCTAAAACAAAGTAATATTTTATTATCCTAATATCTCTTGACGAAATATTGCAATAAAAATATTTTGATTAATTAAGCTGTTTTACCGTGCAGGTAAAAACAAATTAAACAGAGACCATAATGCACCATTACACATATATTCAAATTAAAATTAAAATAAGGCGACGTTTGGCGTTTTGTTTTAATTTTAAATAAGGTCATTTAAAGGACAGTTCCGTCTCCAAAATTTTTAAATTCATTTTTTTTTTTATTTGCCTGACGAAAAAGTTCGAATACTGGAACTTTGAAGCGTCGTCTTGCTTTAATTTTAATTGTTAATATATTAATTGTGTAACGATGCATTATGGTCTGTATGTTTAATTAAAAATAATTTTGAATGTATAAATATTTGGCGGGATTGTTTTGGTCACTATTGTTACTTACTGGCCAACTCATACCGATAGCATGATACTATCCGGTTTGTCTGTTTCTAGGCGAAACAACTCCAAAACGACTCGATAGATTTCCTTAATATTTGATGTAATGTGTATTTATGGATTAACTTAAAATAAGAATGCTTTCATTTTGTCTTGACTCTTAAAAACAAAAATCTGATTTTCCATATTACGCTAAAACGGCTGGACTAATTTCCTTGATATTTGACAAGATCTTACTTTCACGCTGATGCCAATGATGCCGCATGCGGAGTCACTATCACTTGTCTTTGATCTAGTATTAAATATACATATATTCATGATTTGACCTTCAAATGCTGAACATCAGTTCATACAATACAATAAAAATCTTTAATTTGATGCAAGACAGCACTGATTTACTCAATAGTAAACTTAAGCCTAAATGGTTCGAAGAAAGAGAAGAAATACTATAGCAGAATAGATACAAGCATTTGCCCAAGATTGTTTCAATTCATAAGTTGGTTGAAAGGCCGTGGAACCAATTGTAAGAATTGTTACTGAGCTGATTGATTCAGAATGCCATGAAGTCAATTAAACAATTCTTAGAATGATGTCATAGTTACTTCCTGTGGAATTCTATTGAGCCTTCAATCTCAGAAGACCATCAAAGAAATGGAACACCGCTATAATTTCAGACATCATAAACCAAACTATTTTCCCATTTGTTTGGGAATTGTCTTCTAAAATTTCGGAGAACTTTTTGTAAAAAGTAGCTTCGATTACGTAGACAAAAACTATGTCTTTTCATAAAAATAAATAAACTTAATAAAATTGGTTTATTATGAAGGAAATTTTGAATTTATATGATATATATATATGCAATTTAAGTGAAATCTATTTATCTATCTATCTTTACATATATTTGAAATTAATTCATTTCAAATAAATTTCAATATAAAACAGATTTTGAACTAACTTTGATTTGCATCGAATGATAAAACTAAATTTTTTTCAAACAATTATTTAGTAAGAAATATTTCCATACAATGAAATCCAACATAAAGGAGAAAATAAAATTACAGCAAAAATATAAAAATATACTTATAAACAATCAATTAAAAATTAATTAAAAATTAAATTAAATTAAAAAATGTTTTACAACTTTCTTATAATAATATATATTAATAAATATCTTAAAGGATCACCATCATGTACATAAAATAGATCTGTACTCTACTGAAATAATCATTCAAGAATATTGTAAAGAAGATAGGGTCTAAGTTTGAGCCTTGTGGTACAAATTAAATACCGGGTAACAATAATAATAATAGTTTAGGTTATATACTGTTAAAGCTTTAAAAGAAAAATGAAATTGGATTATTAAAGTTTATTTTAAGAAAAAGTAAAAAAGATTGATTTGATTTAGAGCATGTTTTCCTATACATTGTTTTCCTATGCATGTTTTCCTATACCTATACATGTTTTCCTATTTATCTTTTCTCCTGAAAAAAGCCAGTGTTTCTGATTAAAGTGTTTATTTATTTACTTTCTACGTAGAAAAGCGAAGGAAGATGTTACTACCTAAGGCTAACCAAAGTCGACCAGAATTGTAAAATTTATTTTTCAATTCGAATGCAATAGAGAATTGATGTTTTAAAGAGAAGCCAAAAATCGAAATCTGCTTGGGGCGCAAAATTATCTTAAGGAGGCCCTGACTAGACTGCAAAGGTTTTTATTTATTTATTTATTTATTTATTTATTATTTATTTAATAAAAAACAACAGATATTCAAAAGTCGATTTTTATTTTTTAAACAACATATGGTTGGTGTGGCAGCTTTCGAACGTCCACGGTAGGATTAAAAAAAGACTTGATCAAAACCAAAAAAAAAAGTTGTTCACTGTCAAAATAAAAAAAAAAAGGATTTATCAACTTAGAAGTAACAAAAACCTACTAGAAGGCTATCAAAATTTAAAAAAAGCTAAAAGTAAATTTGAGTTCTAAGATGAACTGAAAGAGACGAAAAAAATTACATAGATATATTTTTTCTTTTTTTCCAGATATCATAATATTGGAAAGTAGACAGTCCTAGGAATTTGGAATGGTGATTACAGGATGAGGATATTATTAGGGTTGGTATATGTTATTCAATCATGAAAAAAAAGGGGTTATGTTCTTTATCCAGATGGCAGGGGGAGGTTTGCAAACAAAACGAATGGTTTTCCAACCAAAAAAAAAACAAAAAACAAAATAAGTTGAGTCATAGCATGAGGAAGTTCCCTCTCGGGGCAGAAACCGGTCCTGTTTTATGTATAATCCATGTGTGAGGAATTAAGTTGTTTTTAAAGCAGATGCATGAGCCTCGCCACTTTATTTACAAAATGAGTTGGATTTCTTTCTATTTCGGATGACGCAAAGGCTTCCCACCCCTCTCGCCACGTCATATATTGGAATGAATACTTACTTTGACGGTTTTCAAGCTATAGATGATTACTTATTGGGTTCGATAAATATAATAGAAATCTGTCTTAGAAGAATTTCATCGCAGACAGACGAAACATTAATTCATTGTTAAGCGAATGTGAATTAAATTATTTCTGAAGTTTTTTGTTCTAATATTTTATTTCTCTCCAATGCATATGAACAAGGGTTAAATAAAAAACATTCAGTGATAATTAACTACCATGTATGCATAAAATGATGCAAATGGTTTACTAAAATCAACAGATAAATAGAATCGTAAAATAAAATGTTAAAAAAATGAAGATGAATATATAAAATTCATGGTACTGCATTTGATAAAAATGGGATAATAAATCTATGTCATTGTTATAAGCTTGTATCTCTGTATTTTTATGGAACCTTATTTTGTTGTAACTGTAAATTCAAATCTGTAAAATATTCCCTACTTTAAGTATTGATATATGGATCTCTTTATTATAAAATTCTAATGTAAATTTTAACGTAAAGATAACATTATTTATTTTTTGGTAAGGTTTCAGTAATGAAAAATGTCTATTTTATTTATTTCATTTTTATTCGACTCATTATTAATCCACGTTTCGATCGACAATTAAAGACTTTTAATAAAAAAAAAATCACCTTTGATCAAAATCGAAGTAAAATTTAAAAGTTAATTTCTATCATAACAAATGTTTAGTGCAGTTACAAGACAAGTAAAAGTCAAAATATGAAGCATTAAAAGGAAGTTAAAGAAGTCCTATTACGTAACTTAGTAATTGATTTAATAATAATCAATGGATTTAATGAAATTCATTGGATTCCTAACACTAATGTAGTGATTACACTGCATAATAGTGTAGGGCCCTTCTTTTCGGCCATTCGTTGAAATGTCCCTTTTCAATTTCACCCATGAATGTACAGTACGGTGCTTGCTTCGTTATTCGGCGCTTTTCGTCACGACGCGATCAGCTGAGACCAAATCGACTCCTCTTCGCCATCTTCGTTTCGACTCATTCAATCTGTTTTCACTCGTTCGTCTCTTTGTATTCTGACAGTTTTCAAAGCTTTCAAGCATTAATTCATTTTACTTTCGTATAGTTCTAGCGTTATTGCGCACTTAATAAACGATGTAGTGTAAACATATTTTTGGGCTTCTTATCTTCAAAAGGCACGCGTAAAAAAGGAAAGGCCTGGGTCTGGCCCCAACCGGCCTTATGAATATGGTCCTACTGTGTAAATATTCCATATTCCTACCACGATATATAGAGCCGGACAGTGATATGTTTAGTAATATAAGTTAATTTTATTCTTATATTCTATGCTTTTCTAAATTTTCAAAATTGCAAATGATTGATTGAAATCTTTGCTTTGCGAAACTCGAAGGATAGGGTTTGAGTTTTGCCTGTTTATATATATTACCTAATATATATATTAGATACACCCCTGCTGTGAGCACAAATGCTGTGTCTCACAACAGCTCTTCAAGTCATTGGGGGCAGTGCCATAGTGAGGGGGATATTTTCCTGGCACACGTTGGGTCCATTGATACCTCTAGAGTCACGTCAGGATGCTAGAGCGTACCTAAATATCGTAGCTGACCAAGTGCAACAGTACATGTAAACAGTTTATCCTCACGCAGATGACTATTTCCAGCAGGATAATGTGCCGATGCACAAAGCCCACATCACTATGGGATGGTTTGAGAAACATGACGATGACTTTTCCTTGCTGCAGTGGCCCGCTCAGTCCCCGGATCTCAGCCCGATTGAAAATTTGTGGGATGAGCTGGAACGGACTGTTCGCTCCAGGCTTACAACTCCATCAAATCTTCAGGAACTGCTTGACACACTCATGTCTGCATGGTACACAATACCTCAACAACGTTTTCAGCATCTTGTGGAATCCATGCCTCGACTAATTCAGGCTGTTTTGAGGACTAAAGGAGGGCTGTTTTGAGGGCTACACCATGCTACTAGATAGATGTACCTAATAAAGTGGCCGGACAGTGTATACATAAAAGGTTGCAATGAGGATGCCTTGTGATGCTTTAATTAATACATTATTGTTATTAAAAATATAAAACTTTTAAAAGCAGTGATAATTCAATGTTATATATTTTTATCAAATGAGCTCCTTGTCATACTGAAGTCATCATCATAGTTCCATTAATGATCACTAAAAGGTTTGATATTTTAATATCTAATATAAAGGAAGTTACATTTTATTTTATCTTTATCCAAAAATAAACAACTTCCATTTAATTGTTGCACTGAACAGCAGTAAAAGTAATCTTTGAGAGTTTAGTGTATATACAGATCCTAATATCAAAACTTTCTATTTCAAACCAAGAAAAAAAAGTTATATATTAAAGAAATTATCATGAAAAGCCAACTTTTTGACGTTAGTTATTAATACTGATGTTTTGATAATGTCTGTTATATCATCTAAAAATATATGAGAGAAATGATTGGAATTAATGCAGAGAATGGTGCACGTTCATGGTTTTATTGTGTTCAGGGATGTATATTGTGTTCAGATAGAACCAAATGACCTCCAAAATAAATAAAAAAAAAGTCGTTTTGAAATTTTTGGAGACCACGGTGCTATCAACCAGCCATCTAACCCTAAAGCAATCCTTTTTATAAATTCTAGATTTGGCGGGAGATGGGCCGTCATAGATACGCGTATGATTGAATGTATATACAGTAAAAGCCCGTTATTACGCTCGTCAAGGGACCATGAACTACAAGCGTAATAAGCGGGATAGCGCTATAGACGGGAAATGATTTTATGAAATGGGGAAAGATTTAGACACCATTTTACAGGAAACATACTTGATTCTGCAATAGATGTAGTGCAAATATGAGCTTATTTCCTATTGAAAAAATCTTTGATTGTGGTTTGCCGTGTGTGTGTGTGTGCTACTGCTATGGATTATGACATTTTCAATGGGTTCAAGTAACTATTAACATCAATTGATACACCACTAGGAGTAACACTAATATATTTTCAGAGCAGATTTATCGCACTTTCTTCACTAACCTTCTAAAACATTACAAATTTCACAATTTATATGAAATTTTTACTAATATCCGATACAAAAAAAGCGCTTCAAGCGGGATTTGAAAGCGCTATAAGAGAGTGAAAGTATACGGAGTTCTATAGAAACGTCCAGGGACCGTATAAAAGGAGCGTAAAGAACGGGATAGTGCTATAAGCGGGAGCGCTATATCGAGGTTTTATTCAGACATTTTTGAGCATAATTTTAGAGAGAATTGAGCGTAGTCAGAGGATCTCCTTTGTCGCCTGATTGTTATGGATATCTGAATATCACTCCCATCTCTGAAACAATCTATTGGATTTGGTAGCGTATGGAACGTGACTATACGTAAGGGAAACGATGATTTTACGTAAAGAAGAGACCGGTCGTGTCGGTTGAGGGTTTGTCGTCGAAAACCCTGATTTGGTCGCGTGCAGATTTCGCCGAAAAAGTTATCAAAATCCCATCAATGGCAAGAGCTATAATCTGGTATTCTTTGAGAAAAATCACTTTCCAAACTAAAGTAGGATTTGTCTTCAGATGTGTGACTTTTTTTCCCAGTATCTGATTCCTATGAAAATATAATTGTCACATTTCTTCTCTGAAACGACACGTCAGATTTCGATGATGTTTGATTTATAAATAGCGATCAGGTAGCTGCTGGTTTTAGTCAAAGAAAACAGAAAGTCGGTCATGTCTTTGATGAATGAATGATGAACTCAATACCCTGATCGAACTCCTAATATTAAATCTATAAAAGAAAAAAAAGAAAAAAAGTTTTCATTTTTCATTCAAAGTCCAATAAGTGCAACAAAACAAGGCTTCGTTTTTAATTCCCCTTTTCTTTACAGCTTCTTAAGTTTATTTTCCATAATATATTTAATGTTTAATGCTAACTTTGCTGTACTTCAAAGTACCTTTAAGTATATCATTAGATGTCATTCATCATATGGAAGAAAACAAATGTTTTTTTACGTTAGGTAATCCATAATCCTTCAATAAAATAAAAATAAAAATAATGAAAAATAAATGTGAACATAATAAAAAAATAAATAAAATAAGAAATACGAAGAAAAAAATAATAGTAAATTTCAAGTAGAAAAATCCAGATGAACATCACTGTTAAATCGCACTGTTAAGACCTGTTAAATCGCAAGTCTGGCTTTTTTAGAAGTTTCTTATTCATGCTTTGTCGATCTTTCGAGAAAAGCAAAGTTTTGGGAAATATATCAGCAATATTAAAACAACCATAGATTCCAGAAATGTCTTCATTCAGTGCAAATAATACAGCAGTGGAAAATGAAATAGATGTTGAAGGCAACTAAAGGTCTTTCGCCCAGTATTAATTGGAGATTTCAGTTTGAAGTCATTCCATTGTTACTCACCACTGAGGATTAAATTTTCCAATTGGACCCCACACAAGATGGCATTATACCAGAAGCTCTTTATAATGCAGACCAAGTCAGGTCTCTTGAACCAAATACCATTGCTATATGGAACAAGTGTCTAGAAGTGCTAGACACCATCCAAAAGACAATTTCCAGAAACTCGATTCTCACACTATTACGACACACTGAATAGTTTTACTCCAGATTTGCATAACGTATTCTAAATACTAAAGAATAATGTTACTCCAGAATTCCTAATATGTAATTTTTTTATTCATTATATCATCCTCTAGTGTAACGCATTGCACAAAAAAACCCAGATTTTCCATTATCAATTTCAATCAGTGTAATACAACAACAAACCTTCTGTATATTGTACAATTTTGAGCACCTACTAATTGTCACCTAGAGACATATATTGCATTTTATTCGGGAGGGCAGGGAGGGAGGGGCAGCAAGATCCCTTCAACTTGCTATCAAATCAAAAAACAAAACAAAACGAAAATAGGGCTAATCTATAGTCTACATTTTGAAATATAGGGAGGGCCCTCGGCCCCGCTGACTACATACTCCCATGATATCACCTATTTGCATAAATAAATTTTAATCTTTTAAAAACTAACTATAATTTTTTTTTCATGGTATTCCCATTTTGTCTGGGGACAAGTATCATTAAAAATCTCATTAGCAATAATGACAACAATCGCAACAATTGTTATGAGCAACAATGACAACAATCGCAACAACAATCGCAACAATTGCGTCTTTCGCAACAATCACATTTATAATAATAAGGAAATTAAGGCAATATCAATTACATTTTCATAGACGTATCAGAAGACATTGCGAAGCATTGTGATTGGTTTAATAATCGCTATCTCTATCTTTTTTCCTTCATTATCTACTGAGTAGATTGTTTCGCTTTTTGTTTGCAGATGAATTATTGAAATGAGGTCAATATTCTTCCGCCTGCTAGTAAATGTTGAAAAGTAAATTCAAAATCCGATTATGTAGTTAAAAAAGAAATAAGTTGATATTTATTTCTTCAGAAAAGTGTAAACATATATACAGTTCAAATGTATATAACTCCGTTGTAAGCTTTAGATTAGGACTATTTTTATTAGCGGCATTTCACAAGACTGCAAATTCCTGCAACGTCTGGAAATAGAATGAGTCGATTGGAAGCTTACTTTGAGGCAAACAATAAAAGTTAGCAACAACAATAATAAAAGATATCTAAATATTAAAGAGATTATTTAATCACTTTGGGAGCGGAAAATAAAAGTAAATTAATTATAGGGAACAGCGAAAACCTAATGGTTTAATTGAAAATTAGATAAAAAATTTAGACGATTAATAACAATGAGACTGGGTTTTACGGTGTAATGATTTTTATGAACTACTGCTTTCTTAATACACTAAAAAAAACCATGGTTACAGCGTCTGCAGTAAGAGATTATGATTGTAAAAAAGTTCAGCAATAAACAAAAGTTTGGATTCTGAAAATTCGAAATAGAAAGAAAATAAATAAAGAAACAACTTTAAAAAAAAATGTATGCACGTTAAATTTGTTTCTGTTAAACGAATTTAACGTGCACAAATTTGAAGAATGAAAAACTAGACTGCACATAAATAAACATTGGGTTTAATTAAAAAAACAAATTCAACAAACCTTTGGGTTTATCATCAGAGGAAATCGTTAAATTTGTTTCTTTTGATTACTAAGCCTTTTTGGTTGTTAGTGGGTTTTTTTGCTTGTTTTTTCGTAATCAAAAGCCCTTTTCTTTCCAGAACGATTGTTAGATCAAAGGGTTTTTGAGTGCACTTAAGCAGCCGTTTTTTTATTATTATTATTGTTATTTATTTTGTTCGGGAATCACTTTCAGGAGCGAAGGTGATTTCCATTTCTTTTCACGCCTTTCTGTAAGGAAGGTAAATCGGGCTGATGAGTCTCTAAAAAGGACGAAACGGCCGTTCCCCTCTGATGATAAACTTAGGCGTGATTTGTTTATTTATGTGCAGTCTTTGGGTTTAGGTTCTAAATAAAGTCTAGGAGCATTACAATAAATAAATAAATAAATAAATAAATAAATAAATAAATAAATAAATAAGCCAAAAGGATTTAGTAGTTCAATAAATAATAAAGTGTTGTTTCTTACAAGGGCAGCTGTTTCGTATTTATGAAACCAATCTCTTCTGCACACAGACCGATTACCAAAAAATAAGAAAGCAAAATGAAACAACTGTGAAAAGAAATAATTAATTTCGTCTTTGGAAGCTGAACAATAAAAAAATGTTTTCATTTTCACTGTGAATTTATTTCGCTTTCAATATTTTCGCCACTGTACTTTCTACGATTCAGACTTTAAAGTATCAAAAAATGGGAAGGAACTTGTTAAGCCAAATCAAAGAAAAAAAAAAACATTAAAAATTAAGGTATTTTTTTTTTTAATCGTTTGGCCCGTTTGTTTCAGTGGTAAACTGCTTATATAGGAGATTAAAGAAGCATTCGATCATGGACTAAGATTAGAACTTTTTATTCAACTTGTTTCACCTTCAAAAGGTCTTAGGTTCCTCCAACACTTTTTCTTTTTCTTTTTTTTTTTTTTAATACGAGCGAGCGTCGGACTAGCCTTCGACCTCAAGTTCCTCTCTTGGCCGGTGGTACACGACCTTTTACGCCCGGGTGCTGAAATACTCTCGTTAGTCTGAGGAAAGATCTGCTACTCTCTGACCCCGTAAACCGATATCTGGCTACCATTTTATGAGAAATATTTGTAGAATCATTCAAATTCCAAGCGAGCCTAAAAGAAAGCGATATTACAAACAAGCAAACAAAAAAAGAAAAAAGAAAAACGATGGTTTTCCAACCAAAAAAAAAGGTCGAAATATTGCACCCCCCCCCTTTTTTTTGATTGCATTGGCGGATAAGTGGTTTGGAAGGGAGTTTATAATCCCAAATATGTTAATGATTCAAGTAATAAAATGTATTTTAAATGAATGACGTCATGTACATTGATCATCAATCTACAGCCAGATGATTAACGTAGAGAAAAAAGAAACGCTTTCTTTTAAAATTAAATTAAAATCCTCGTGTCAAGATTTTACTTCATTTTTTTTCGCTAAATATTTTTTACTATTCACTGTAATATCTCAATATTTCGATAATGACTTATTTTATTCCAACATCTTTTATTTGAACATTTTATTATTTTCTGAAAATAAATTTATAAGTTATTTTTTTTTATCCCATCAATTCTCAGATTTTTTTAAGCAATTCCAAAACCGTAAATAAAATTTTAGACTGTTAATACTTCTTATTTGTTCTATTTCGTTCTTTCTTCACTGAAATCACATGAACATTCAAACTCCATTTAGGTGACTGTGAGAAGGAAGAAGAACTACTTTTTTTGTGAAAGTTCCTCCTTTTTTTTTTATTTTTGTTAAATCGAGTTCCTCGTATGTTCCTTCATTTCTACGGACAGGGGTTTTTAAATAGATCGAAGCGGGTTCTCTGATAAGTTTGTTGGGTTTCTTTCTAGGCTGTGTGCCGTTAGGTCCCGCGTTCGTTTTGGACTGTGTTTTTTAACTTCCCGGGGACTGCATGGAAGAGCAGTAGCTGCTGTTGGCTACCCTTGTGTTGTTGGCCATGTTTATTTGACCTTGAAGGGGCGAATACGATACGGAGGAGGCTCATGCACAAGGGGGCACCAACTTGTTTTTCGAAAACAACCCTCGAAAAGTATTCTCATCTCCTCCAATCCCAGCAGCTCTTCTTCGGATATTTGGGGCCGAAGAAATGAAACCGAATTGAAAGTTTTTGGGACCGAAATACTCGCCTTCCCATTGCAAAAGTTCTTGATAAACTGACTGAATTCCTGCAGATCATTGGCCTCCATTCATTCAATTAGGGCAATTGTTATTCGAAAAACAGTCAGTAAAACGCTGAGAACAAAATTTGTATTATATACATTTACAAAAATATTTTGATTAATAAAAAAATCATAAAGTAAAGCAGCAACATCTTTGATCTTAAAATAAGTAAAAATAAATAGAACTATAATAATTATAAATATACTAACATTTAACATAAGCACAGTTGGTGCACCAACTTTCGGAAACTCGGTTGATAAGATCCAAGCAGTTACGCCAAAGATAATAAATTTCAGTGTGATTTCTATTTCTTTTCATCGTTTTCAAGCCCTTTTCGGAGACATACTGATAATTTTCAGACGCTGTGGGTCCAATTTCTATAAAAATGAATAGGAGACCGTATTTATCTATCACTACAATTTCAAATTACTAAAAATTAGAATTTTAATTATAAAACAAGTAGAATATAACATACATGATGTTTCAGTCTATGTAACCAAAACCCTTTATATATAAAGGCCACATTAATTAAATGTATAATTATGCCGAAAATATAAGTTTACTAATTCAACATTTAGGCCTACTACACAACCTCACGGAGAATAGTAATTGCTTATCAAGCCAAAAATATTGTTAATATGTTGTTTTAGTTATTTTTCAATCATTTTTTTAAACTATTTACTATACCTAATTGATAATTTGGAAACTGAAATATATGTCTATTAAAAAAAAAAAAGGAATTAAAAAATATTTCTATCTCATTTTCGAATCTTCTGTGAAAAATTGTAAGTAGGCCTAATGAGAAAAATTCCACATGAGAAAGCAAAAACAAAACAATAGGGTCTTTTAATTGGCTAATCCATTGTTTGTTAATCCTATTTCATTACTCTTTATCCTCATTGCATTAAATAACATAACAATACACCAATTAAAAAGAAATTCAAAGCTCTTTTATTCGCCTTCAAATTATATTTTCACTCCCTACAGATAAAAATCTATCTAAAAAAAGAATTTCATTCTAAGTCATTGTGTCAGGCGTCATTAATTTCAATTAGATTAATATTTTCTAGGAATTTATCAATACACCTTCGCAATGTACGGAAGAGTGACTTCCGATGTCATTAATAGCAAACGATTTTTCACTTGAAAATGCACAAAACTCAAGAAAAATTTCTTAAAAATACAGCGCCATATTTCCTTTTAAATATCTTTAAAAGGTTTTTCAAAGTCTGAAATGAAAAGTTTCCATGTATTTATAAAAGTACTGTGTCTAACAGAATACAATGTTTCTTCAAATTTTGTATTTCGTGTAAGTTAATTAAATCCGGAAACTTAAGTGGTTAAATCCAATTAGTTTAAATCAAAATGACATCACGTGCAGATGACTAATAAAAGGATTAATGTACATCGCTTGACATCGAGAAACGGCTTCGCTGCTAACGCTTTTCTGTGGGGATGTTTGTCACCTCCATGCGCTAATTCCTCCACAATAGACATCCGGAAAAATTTTCATTGCAAAAGTTACATATAATAAAGAATATATGTATATTTCTCCATAAAGAAATATATATGTATGCCAAGTTTCAAGAAGATTCATTCATTAGTGGAGAAAATGCACAGAGACATAAACGATTTCATAAGTATAGCATTCCTTAGGAAAATAGATGAATAATCAGGCGTGGCAGCGAAGAACATTGTTTTAAAGTTCTGGGTTTTAAAATTTTGGGTTTTTTGGGTTTTTTTTTTTTTATTATTTTATTTCCTCATTTTGCTTACTTCATTTTGTCATGAAATATGCAGCAGAATGATTCAACTCTGGATGTTATCCAAAGAGGCTCACGACGTGCTCTCCAGAAAAACAAAAGAAAAACAAAAAACAAACTTTGCTGAATTCAACTAACTCAAACAACGGATTGACTTCAAAGATGTAATATTATGAATCTGATTATTCTTTGTCAAATAATAATAATTATAATGTTGCAATTTCGAAACACAGCCTAATGAAACAACAACTAGGCAAATTTTATAAAAAAAATGTTAATTTTTTAAAATAAAATTACGGTATATCAGAACAATCAATCGAAAATCTATTTTGAAATTTGTCTAATATTATGGATAGAAAAAGAAGGGATTATTTTCATGATTAAAAATCTAAATTAATTTAAAAAGATGGTACTAATTGTAGAAATGATTATTGGAATTAATTGACCATCTTTAAGGGGCTGTATTACAAAGTGGCATTTTTTTCTTTTATTTTTTAATTTCTTTATTTTTGCAAAAACATTTCAAAAGCAAATACATTTAGTATTTCCAGATAAAGTGGAGATAAATTTTGTTTGTTTGTCAGTTGGATTTTTATTTGTGGGCTTCTCACTTTTAAATTACAACAACTATTATATCTTGAAATAATTACAAAAATGTATCGGAAAAGTAGTAAAGTGTGTTAAACCTTTAGTCTGATGTTTATAATAGTATTTTTTTCCTAATTCGTTATTTGTAATTAAGGAGGGGAAAGGGTGACCCCGGTATCTAAATGATAAGGCATTTGACTGCTGGCTGAAGGAGCTGGGTTCGATCCCCAACGAAGGCCGGAAATTGTTCAACGTTGAATTCTTCTCCACACAGGTCCTAGTGTCCACCCAGCCCTCTATAGAATGAGCTTCTTTCCGACGGTTAAAAGCGGGCGGGCGTTGGGCTGACCATCCTACCTCAAATTGGTCCCGTTGGTCACGAAACGCTGGGAGCCCTATCTTCCGGAATCCCAAGGACCACACAGGTCTGTAGGGGATGCTTTAACTAACTGTCAATACAATACACGCCAATTGCTCAGCAAAGTCGCAAAGTTTACATGACACCAACTGTATTTGAATATTACCACTTTGGTAATTCAGTCTCAAAGATATATTATATATATATATATATATATATATAATAATTTACGAGGATTTTATAATAATTTACTACAGAATACTATTTCTTGCAGTTTATCTTCGAGAAAAATTTCAATCATTGAAATCCTTATGAATAATTAAAATCTATTAGAAATTAATAAAAGAGTAGGTAATTGAATATTTTAATCCTTTTCCTTTTTCCTAAATGCTTTTACCTTATCTTCGTCAAATTTACCTTTGATGTTCTGATAAGGCAACATCTACTCTGTAGAAATCATCACTTTATATATGTAGGGATTCATTATGTTTATAATATATAAAACGACTAAGTTTCAGAATTAAAATTGGTAAAATACTATAACTACTCCGTATTTCAGTAACCTTATATATAAATGTAAAAATTTTCCTTTTTTATATACATTAAATACAACATTCTGAGTCAGTACATGTTTCAATGATGGGTTTTTTTGTTTCTTATTATTTTTAATTATTGTGTGTCAATTAGAATGTAAAATCTCTTTTTCATTGTAACGGCCATTTTTTTTTTCTCTTTGATTGTTTTCAAGTGGTTTGCTTTGGATTCGAAGAGGGAATGAAAAACCCTCTCTTTTTAATCCCAACCCTTGTAATAATTCACAGGCGGTAATCCACAGCCTCCGGCATCCACTAGCCCTCCCCTCGCCCGTACAATAGATCCGACCCATTCCTTTTCGTGAGGTGAGGAGGGCTGAAAACAAAGACCCTCCAATAACGGCCTCCATTCACATACAGGACCTGCTCTGTTTGAGAACCCATTTCATGACAAATTAAATCAAATAGAAACAATGTAGTCGACATAATCTAGAAATAGTTAACTCATTGACCAACACAACGTAAACAGAAATACTAAAAATTACAGCTTTTTCACACAGTTACAACCTTAAGTCCTCCCATTTCTAAAGAAATTAATCGGGATTAGATAAATTAATCCAAAACCTGACACAAATAAAAATATCAAACTGTATTAAATGGAAAAAGAAAAATGCACTTAACGTATTAAAAATAAATGCTAAAAATAATCAATTACTTAAAGTGCTAACAAATTATCAAATAGCCGATCACATTGTGTGTATATAACATTAAAAAGAATATAACTTTTAAAGACCTTTTTGATATAATTAAATTTAAGTTTTGGGTTCCAAACACTCAAAAGATAATCTTATTTTATTTTAATAATCATTTTATTAAAATAATCGTATTTATTTACTTTCCACAGAATTGAAGTTACCACATTATTTGTGTTATAATTTCAACTCCTAACAGTGTTGTAAGTAAATATAGATTATTTGATACTATTGTTAACAAATATTAAACTGATTGCTTAAATAAAAATATAACAAAGATAATTAATGAAATAAAATGCTTTCACTTTGTTTTAAATTAACAAATATTAAAATTGAATATATTTTTATTTTCATTGCCCTATATAAATTTATATTCGTAAAATTGTGTTTCTGTGTATGTATTGTGGCACCTCCGATCAATGCCAATGATGAATCTTCTTGGACTTGGCGTGCACATTTATGGATAAGATACGATCTACGTTTTGTATTTGAACGTTTCGCAGTGCGATTTCCATGGAGGAATTTGTTCATCAAGTTGACATAATAATCAAAAAAAGAATTATCCAAAGAAAAGCATTGGAAAATGAAACAATTAATTCTCAATAACGGCAAACAATCAATTTCCAACAATGCACAGCAATCGTGCAATATGATAATTCATTTTAATTTTGCGCACGCTTTGATTTGAATAAAACTTTGTCGAATTAATAATAAGAAATATAAAAAAATAAATAAATAAAAAAAAACAACTACCATTTGTACTTTGATACAAAGTATATATAAAAAAAAAAAACCCAATATGTTGTTGTTAATTGAAAAATAATGTCATCACTAAATTAATTAACATAATTGCCACAATTATTCAGCTTTATTAAATTTTAAGCCTAAATTAAATTAAACTAAGAAAAGGAAAATGTAATCATTCAATTATTTAATCTATAGAATTAATAGATTTAATAGATTGTAAACTTTATAGGATTTAAGCTAATCATTTTTTTCGAAACTGATAATTTTTTTTTCCATTTTTGATTCCTAATTTTTTTTTAATGATTGTTGATATATATATAAATTGGTTTGTTGCTGTGAATGTTTCCTTTTCTGGCATCCTATTTTTCAAAATATATGTAGATATATTTTTAGTTGATGGAGATTTTTCGAAATCCCTGTTTCGAGGAGTGAGTTAATTACGCATGCTCTCTTGTGTTCACAACCGCTTCTGCAGCAGTGTATGAATGACGGCGACGTACATAGTAAATAGTGTAGCATTTTGCCTCTTAATGCAGAGTAATCAGCACAGTTATACAAACGCCCGTTCAACGGTGATGGCCACTCTTGTTTTTCCTTTCCCGACAGTTCAATTATTATTTTTTTAACTTTTTTTTTTTATTATTTTCATTTATTTATTTTTTTTGCTCCTTTCTTTTGATATTACTTCTTTTTTTTCCCTTTTTTTTTCCGCGGGAAATCTGGAAGCCTGCTTTGTTGACCTTCTACTATCAAGCCATTCCATTTACTGCGCACCTCCCCCTCTAGAAAAGAGCCACGGAAAGGAAGAGGACGACGGACGCCTTACGATAAGAGCTTTCCCTCCATTCCTCGACCAGGGAATAAGTTTGGTTTTCTCTTCTTCATCCGAAAAGCATTTAGTTAAATCCACAAATTAAGAAAGAAAAAAACGAAAAGAAAAAAAAAAAGAGCAAACATAATAATGACATCATAATGACGTAGTTGGAACAGGGGGAGTGAGCGCGGGAATAACAACGGCTGCGTAAGGCTAACCGATATTTGCGGTTGTGAGTCAGTTCAGTACATGTATTCCTACGCTGGAGATTTCATGGCGAATTCTGACGAAGTTTTTATATGTAATTTGTCCTGATGTTTTTGGATTTATGGCGTCCAGAACTTTCCTTCTCTGCTTCTTGCTTGCTCTAGTGCTGCTTACATCGCGCTTACAAGGTAAGTCAACCACCACTGAGGCGGGAAAACGATCAACTGAGGCACAAGGGCGAGCAACAGCGCTGTGTTTTTGCAGGGTACGGCCAACATGGCCGTCAAAAACCTGTGGAAATTTGTTCTGTTGTTCGACGGTTCTGTGCTTCTCGCGGCCTTCGACGGCCTTCGTTTCGTGGGTGCAGACAATAGTTGGACCGTGAGGAGTGACGAGCACGGGCTGACAAGCGTGGATGCCTTGGCATTGCGCGGCTGTCGCCAGTTTGTGTTCGCAGTGGAAAGTGCAAGCCCTCGTCGTCTCCCGTGGTGGCAAAGTGATGCGTCTGTGGCATGAATGAGGCCCACCAAAAGCTGCCTGGTTTTCTCTTGATGTTCGAAACCCACGGTTGCTAATGACAGTGCCACCCCGTCAAAGAGTCCGAAAAAATACCCCTGCTCTGCCTATTGTCTCTCATGGGTCTCCAATTGTCGTGATTTGACACAAATTGAAATCTGCAGTGGCTTCCTCCTGTACTGGTGTAGTATTGCAGCATTCTACGTCTGTCCTAAGACCCAGTGACAAGTTATCTTCATCATCCATCCACCTTTTTTATTTCTTTCCAATTTCTTCTTACTATTATATTGCTAAACATTAGTTAAGTTTTATTGAATATTAGTGTTGTTATCATTAGGCACAGATTTTATTGTCTATTTTGTTATTTTTGTGCTTTTCTTTAAAAACTTTTATTTCTTTATTATTATATTTTATTAAGGCGGTAGCTACAACTGATGCTCTTTTCAATTAAACTACATAGTAAGATGTTAACAACTCATTTCATAAATATCAACTAGTTAACATAGGATAGTTATACATTTTGTTAGTTTTTTGGGAAGATTTACACAAAATTAGTTAGTTATGGATATTTAAAAAAGGGGGGGGGGCTTTTTATAGCAGAATATTTTTTTGAGAGAGCAAAAGTGGCAAACTTTAATAAATGGATGTCATGAAGTGGGTGATTTTGAATATTGTTTCAGTGCTCCATGGTAAATATGAATGAATATTACTAAAATTAAAAAGTGAAAAATATATCGATACACAATTTCTTGTCGGGATAATCGTATAATCGAGTAGAATTTATGTTTTTATAGTTTTCTTGGCTTGCAAATAATTCATTCTAAAGTGTTCATTATTACTGTAACCTAATTACTTGGGTTGCATAACACGTGACATTCATTCTAATTTAGAGTTCTACAATGAAATATTGAAACTTTTTACTCCGTGAACTGTTTACTTTCTGATTACTGTACGTTTTTTACCAGAAATATATGTGTTTGTGTTTTGAAGGCAAGTCTGATTTAAAATCGATTTTGGTGTCGTTAATACTAATCCAGTAACTAATGCGTTATCTTCTGCCAATGGATTTTTTTAAAAAAAGCAAAAGTCTGATTTCCACAGCGGTTGTTTTAAATTTTGGTTTTTTTGTTTTTCTTCGTAGAAATCAGTAGTCCAAATCACGAAGAGCATTTGACCATGTTTTGTTGGGGTTGTAAGTTTACAACGAGGATATCAGGAGGGGTTTTCTTGCTCGCAATTTGCATAGGGTTTATCGTTTTCGTAGGGTAGGGTTTTTGATTTTGACTGAAACCACATAGCTTGGATGGCATCGAGTAAGTTTACAGGTCATTAACACATGAAGCCAAGTCCTGTAGCCAAGGACAGGCCACTGCTGCTTGCTGAGCCTCTTTGCCATTTTTTCTTTGTCTCCTAGATTTAATTTGGGAATTAAAATATTCCAGCATTGAATCACTCACAGGACGGATTGGCCTCACTAAGGTCTAGGACCGACATTCGCACAATGATAAGAAACAAATGAAAGAAACTCAACTCTCTTTTGCGAAAAGAAACGACCAATTAACATTCTTCAAATGTCTGACATTCTTATTGGAATGTTAAAACACGTTGCAGTTGATTCATTATCACTGAATGTTTTATTGAATATTTTTAGTGATCTTATGGCACTTTTATTAACAATCAATGCTTTTAATGCAGCAAGTTTCAGTCAATTAGTATTTTTGAATGAGTTTTTCCCCCCCTCATTTCTCTTGACGAAATTTGAAAATGAGAAGAAAAATTGC
>JAFIDM010004315.1:42671976-42687820 GCA_023159025.1 Thereuonema tuberculata | reverse complement strand
ACTTAATACTTTTTGGATTCTCAACATCTGGGGGATGTACGGGAGGCATCGTTCATCGAGAGCTAAATTACCCTAATTGCAAATGAAATTCTGATGCTGTACCGTGTTGTTCTCAATTCTTCCTGAATAGTGAAACCAGAGTTTTTATTGCTTCACGAGGTTTTACCTGTTCACGTTAAGAAGCCAATAGGAGCAAACGTTCTACCTTTTGACCTTCCTATGTGGAAAGAATTTGTTAACGAGACTGATGTAGCACAACGAGATTTAGGAAGTTTACAGGAATTCTTTCTTAAAATGATAAAAATCATTGTGGAAGAGCCATCAAAGGATTCAATCGCGTTTGTGAACTAGAAAACCACTTTAGCCTTCACTTGATTTCCCTAAACTACAAAGTTCGCTCAGTTTCTAAAGATTCCAAATTATTTTCTAAACGAACTCTAGGCCAGTTTTATCTGGGTTTAAGAAAATATAGGCTACTGTGATCGCCTGGTGGATGTCTCTCTTGATTTTGTGAATGATCCTATAACTAAAAAAATATTAATTGAAACCAAAAGTGAAATAGTTTAAATTTATTACTCTTGTTGATGCAAATATTTATTAGAAATAATGAATTAATAAAAAAGACGACAAGAAAGATTATAAACAAATATGATACATAAGGAAACTAAGTGTCAACTTTTTGAATAGGTTATATGAGCCAAACGAGAGAGGGTTATTGTACATTGTTCAAAATAAACCAAATATCTATGTATTTAAATTTATAGTTAAACCATATTATTTGATCATAGTGTTTAATAGAAATGAACTCCATTTTTGTTTTTTAATCTACTAATTTGATTGCGAATTTAAAGCTTTATCTGACAATCGAAATAAACTCCCTCCCTTCTTGATCACTTGTAAACGGCAACACGAAATCCGCGGAAAAACTTGCAGAAAATGATGAAACGTGTTGAGAGCTCGTAAGAATTTCTTTTTATTATCATAACCTGTGGGAAATGGAGACGGATTCTATTAGGGGCAACTCAGCTTAGCCCAGTAAAACTGAATCGCTTTAGTTTGGACCGATTTAAAATCTGATACACTTAACAGCGTCTTTATGAATGTTCTCTAAAACGAAGCGATATCTGAGAATGAGAGATTACGAGTTTTAATGCCTCATTTATTTTTATCCGGATGATGATTATCGGTCGAATTCTCGTGAGACACAGCTCGCGATTCGTTTGTAGATGTTTTCCTTAGCAGCAAACAATTAGCAGCCAATTAAACCCTGGTACTTTTTTTTCTCGCTTAGCACAAAGTAAATCATTTTTTTATTATCTATTTATTTAGTACATATACGTCACAATCCCTTTTAGCTTTCTTCTTTTAAGATAAATGTAGCCAAGAAGAATGTAGTGTTTGTGCATGAGGTCTGACAACTTATAAATCATTGAACGATCTTCTTGTAACTTGGTATTCTTATTTATGGATTGGAAGGCTTTTTCTGTTTTTGTACAATGAATACATCCTCTACTCTTTCTTACATCTATCTTTAAGTAAATTTTCGGAATAATTTCTTTATCAATTTGTTTGCTTAGTTAACTATTACAATTACAATGATTAGTTAAAACTGCTTAGTTAAAATTACAATGATTATGCAGTGAATAAACATTTAGCAATAATAATCAAAACATTATTCTAATTGTTAATTATGAAAATATTTTCAAAATATTAAGATTAGCTATTGCTAGATTAAAATATTTTCTTTTACTGATATTTATAAATTATTCATGCAACGTAACATTATTATTGTCAATTTAAAACAAAAATATCCTATTTTGTTTTTTAGTTCTCCAAACGATCCACTCAACTTTGTAAGGAAATAGGTTTCAATACCTTTGAGGAACTCCTTGCTTTGTGAATTCGTTACTAATAATTAATCAGAAATATTTAGATCTTTCCATTTGGTGCCTAAATAAAATAATTTCAATTGAATGATTTTTGTAATTCAGTTAATTTATCATAATATTTTTATTTTTAGTTGTTCTGAATGTAAAAGGTCTTTTTTTTAAAAAAATGAAGTTAGGATTTAACAGGCTTGTTGATGTGTAAAGATCTCCAAGATAAGATGATCTAAATGTAGCCAGCTTCTATATAAATGATGTAATTTTTCGATTTAAATCTTTGTTTTTCATTTTGGGTTTTTTTTTGGTCTTGTAAACAACTGTTTCTGTTTAGCTATCATCAGTGGAGATAGTTAAAAAAGCAAATATCTGAAAGCAGTTAGGATAGATGGAGAAATCAGTAACAGTCACACAAGAGTGTTGCATTAAGCATCAACATTTTTTTTTTTTTAAATTGAATTAAAACTTCGGATTTTTATTTCTTTTTTTTTAAATACACAATGCAAACAAAACAATGCTGTGCAATATCTGACCAAGAGCTTTCAGGTAATTTACTTCAATTAAAGAAAGAGCGCGAAAGTTTTATACAAAATAGATGAACGTTTGTTAAACTGTTTGGATGTTGGCAGGTTTTTACTAGAAAACATCAAACTTCCAGATTCCATATCTATGCGAAAGTTCAGCAGTTTAAGACATTACTTGCTTCCCAAATCTAAGTGAACAAACTTGGACAGAAGATCTTAATTTATCAGCAACATCAGTGGCCTATTAACATTACGATATATGGCTAGACAGAATATTTCCAAAACATGTTTCCTCCGTTAATCCGAATCTACTAAGAATTCGACCAAGTCTTTCGTATAACAAAAACAAACTGACGACTCTAAATAGAGCGAAGAAATGCGTAGATCTTCAAACTTAGGGATCCTATGTTACAAGAGAATAAAAGTAATGGTGACGGAATTCCAAGAAATATTTTACTTTATTGAATTGGGAAGACCCTACTTCTGACACTATATTTTCTGGTCATTTCCCTATTACTGCCATTATTTGATTATACAGAAATATTTCATACAGTATAATCAAATTCTATAAAATGAAATAGTTACTGAAGTATTTCATTGTTGATATATCCATCCATCAAATATCACACGGAATGGATTTGTACCAAAAAGCGAATTTTCTAAAAATAAAACAAACAGAAAGACCTTACCATTTACATTTTTGGTAGTTTTCCACCTTTTGAGACAAGTTTCCAAACGAAGCAAACAAGCAATCTAAAAATATTGCCGAGATTTTATCTTCTCCATTTCAGAAGGAATCAAATGACTATAGAATAAAATGGAAGAAATTTTCAACCCCCTGTCACACTATTTCCTGTCTCTTCAGGATATCTCTCCGATTTCACTTATAGTCTACATCTCCGGAAGAAGAAAAAAAAGCTCATGAGATTGTCATAAAGTTCTCATATGAAATAACAGGATCTTTATATCAGACTTAAGCCATTTCTAAAAATAAAATCAAGAAAAATAAAAGACATTTTTTATTTGATGTTATTTTGAATATGAGATGATTTTCCACAATTTTTTTTATTGTACGAAATCATGTAATCTACGACTACGAAAACATTTATGATCAAAATGATAGACAGTATATGTATCATCTCGATTTTTTGCTTTCAAACGCGAAAATCAGCAAATGTGAGACCCTTTTTGTAATATTTAATATATAATCAGATACAACAATAGCGTAAAACAATTCCTGTACTAAAAATTATTAGGAGCCATTCAAAATGAAAAGATGTGTATTCACATCACATTAATCCTATCTTGAGACGGGCAAAATGCATTAGCAGTTGCCTACAAGCACTTTGTTAGCTTTTATGTCTCCCAGATGTTAGTATTGCTTTCAGGAAGTAATCCTGTCTACAAGAGTTCTAACCATAACGCTCGATAATATACCAAAGAATTTGAATATTTTTTCTTTCTTTTAACTTATTTTCATAAAATAAACGTACATCTATTATGTCCGTGTGTATCTTCGCTTGATACTTATAAACGGGTGAATGATATTTTAAAACTTGACGTGTGAAGGTAAGGGTATTAAACGATCTGGCTGGCGAACAGGAAGCATTTATCGCATGGGTATGTCGACAAATAAGATTCTTATATAAAAAGATTTCTAATATTGAATTCTTATTGATGCTTCAGCCTTGTTGTTAATCCGTTGTTATTAATCCATGTTATTTAATCCATTAATCTTATTGGATTAATGAAATGAAAGTTAAGTTAATTCACTTTCATTTGCTTACCTGGATTTAGACAACTCAAGTATTTTTCAGACTTATTTGTCAGCAAATATGTAATCGGTACTGTTTGTATTCAGATGTTATAAATGAAAAATGAATGGAGAATGTTCTTTTGTAGTATTTTCACAACTTTAGAAGACGAAGGAAAACAAAAACGCACATTTTAAACAAGTCCTTTCATAAGCTTCTAGTTCAATACATGTTTCACATTGTGTTACGGAGGTTTGAGTAATTTAAATAATATTAATTATAATAATAGTAATTTAATGAATTACACCGGAAACTACAGTAACGGAACGACAGGAGAGATAAATAAGTGTCTTGTCAATGGAGACAAATTAATAATAAAACTACTGTGGAGCTAAATGCAAAAAGTAACAAGATAAAGGATGTAATAACAATAATTTCTAAAGGACGAACAGGAGAAGAGGGAGATCACAAAGCAGCGTTTCAGTAAAATTAATAGATGTAGAGAATTTACACTGACATCTCTGAAATAAAAAATAACAATTTAAAATCACTACGAAAATGAAGCACCTAATGCATGTATCAGCCTTTGAGTCGATGTAGATAAATTAGATGGGCTTATAAATTAATAGCAAATTCGTAAAGCATTTATCAGTAAAGATTAAAAGATTATTTTAAGTTTTTTTAATTGTGTATATGTTTTTATGTACATATGTATACATACTAAATCATGATTTTAGGCTTTTTTTTTGGTAACAAATAATTAAAAAAAACACTTTTGAGTGGCAGCGAACAATAGATTAAACCAAAATTAACGCCGTTGTATGTATGTGATTATGATTTTACTAGGGTTGATTAATTTTGGTTGTTGTTTCTCAATTTTTGACTACGTTTCGAGTTGAATAAAAATTGGTCTTATAAATGTTCTTTAATGGAGAATTTAGGTTGGTTTGTCTTCGCTACCGTTTTAGAATTCATAGTAAAGCTAGTGTTGTTTCAATCAACATCATTTTGACTTTTCATCCAGTTTTGATGAATTTTGTCAACAAAATCAAAATAGAATAACAGTATTCATTATCGAAGATCCATTGAGAATAATTAGATTTCAGAGAAAGAGTTTACTTTAGTCTCTAAAATAACACCAGACTAACATTTTCAAAACAAATCTCTGAATTTTCTAATTTACACGAGTATCCACGATATTACAGCAAGATTTGAGTCATATTTCCTTTAATTCCTAGAGAGAACGTGGAGGAGAGTAACTATTCTTCTTTTATTACTTGTTTACTCATTTATGCTTAGATCTACATCAAGAAGAGTTGTAGCTATTTGCAATCTTTAAGTGATGCTACAAAGTATTCCCAATTCGATGCTTACCTTGCATTTATACTAGGTAATAAATGTTTCGTTTTACTTTTTAAAAAGAATACGAATATCAAAGAATGATTCAAAGAAATAAGTAAACAAACGAAGGCACAACGTTAACTTTACTTTATTTGTGTAATGAGTTTTTGAGTTGATTTTCCGCTAATCATAACAGGAAATTATAGAACACTCCAAGTTATGAGCGGGAAGTACTTTGCGACGTCATTTAACTTATCTACAAAAAAGAGGAAACAATCTTCAGAAGAAAAGTATGAATTTCCATTCAATTTCTATTAGTAGTTTTTAAATTGTTTTTCGTCATTTTTTTTTCTACATCGACTGGATTTTAGAAACATATTTTAAAGATTAAGAATTACATAATTCATAGTTACATAAGGAAGCCTTGTGTCTACTGCTAATAAGACTAAAAAACATCTGGAAGCTTCTCTCTTGATTTACTTTACACATGTAAATATATGTGAATAACACTATATTTTTTGCTTGTGGCCCCTAAGATGATGACAACACCTTATTTTACTTTTTTTTTAGGCATGATGAAGTACTTCCGTTATCCCTTTCTGTTCGAAATCCGTTCATACAGCAAATTTAGTAATACCTTATAACGATTGATCCAGTGATTGCTACAGATATCCATATTTACTTTATAGTTTAATAACCGCTATTTCGTCAGTTGTTGTTTCGGCTTCGTTTCTACAATTGTGTTACAATTTGAGTCGTGTTCAGTGACGAGTCTAGAAATTCAGTTTTGAAGTCTTTTTTATTATTGTTCTTAATTTATTAAAACAGGACAGAAATTGCAAAAGAATAGCAAAATTTTACAAACTATTAAAATTTTGAAATTTTTCCTGTTCTAAAAGTTGGCTAATAAGTTAAATTTTGTTGGTAATTAAATATAATCTCACATACATTAGTTTTAATTCAGTTTACATTATTCTGTCAAATTGCTCTCAAGCTTATTTAATTCTATCCTGAAGTGTGGCTTTTTACAACTTCATTATTTTTACATTTTTGCTGTTGTATTTTCCTAATTTCTTTCGTGGAAAACAGAAGTTTGTTACTTGACTGATAATTCCTATTTAACGTGTGTTTGGAATATACTTTACCATACTTCCTGCGTAATATATAGAATACTTTTAACATATAGATGGAACACTTTGAATGTCTGTTTGCCAAATCTTTCCGTTCGTAACTGCTTTAATTATGAAGATTTTAACTTGGAAGAAAAAGTTTTTTATAAATTACATTTCAAAAAATTACCTTCTCCGTTTTGACCATAAAAAAAAAAAAAACCGGGGCTCGTAAAATTAGTTTGTTTTCCCCTAAATTCTTTTGGACTGGTAAACAAATCTTCCTGAAAATGGTATGAAGAATTATGGAGGAAATCTAATATTTAATTTGTCGAGAAATATGTGCGTCAAAGTGATCAAAAATTCCCATTGAAAAGCAGTAAGAGGGACATTGTATTTATTTAACATTCATAATAATTATAGAACATTAGCTGGAATAGGAACATTCCTCATTCACTCGAATCTTTTATATGCTAAGTACCATGGTTTATTCCTCCTTCAGATCTTATATATTGTTTGTTTGTTTCACGTTCTAAAATAATTTTTTCCATTCTGTTCCTAAAGATTTCATTAACGTTTTACGGTGAATTCAATAAACCGTACATGAAATCTTTTATTAGAATAATTTTTCAAATTTAACGTCCGTAATAATTCATAAATTGATAAAATAAATCACAACCGGACAATCAATATGCCTTCGCACATTGAGCCAACATCAACGGGAATCCTGAACAGCTGTTTCATCCTTATTAGGAATCATCAGCAGAATATGCCCTTGATGTTTTTTATGAATTATTATTGACGTTATTACAGACGTGAATTATTACGGACGTTAAATTTGCTTTTCATTGAACTTATGATGTTTCTTTTTTGTAATTAAATTCCTTTGTGCCTTTCAGTGAAAGGAAAAGGGATTAATACTGTGGTTTCACAGGATTATTTTTTATTTGATTGTTTTTTTTATCTCGGCGGCCCATTCCCGGGATCGAGAATGCTTTTAGGTAAAGCTTTCGCACAACTGGGCCAAACATCAAGGGTAAATTCTGCTGATGATTCCTAATAAGGATGAAACAGCTGATCAGAATTTCCGTTGATGTTGACTCAATGTGCGAAGGCATAATGGTTGTCCGGTTGTGATTTATTTTCTCAATTTAACAATTTTTCATTTTGTCATGTTTGCCCGAAGCGACTAACACTACTTGTAAAACGTTATAAAAAGTGCGCAATTTAAAAATAATTGTAAAATACTAATAAAAAAACAATATAAACTTTCGTTTCCTCTACAAAGCTGTTTGTTTGTTTTGTGTTTGAAGCAGTGTTTCCCAAATTTCGACCTTACTCTTACAGAAGCACGATATGATTACTTACACAGAAAAAGAAATCACTGCCATTATGCAGGCGCACTCGGTAAGGGAGGAACGGAAAGAAAGAACAGATGATGTATCTAAGAAAAAACAAAATAATCAGAAAAATAATTAAAAAAAAGACGAAAACATCGAGAATTTACATCTGAGTTTAGATTAAAATATTATGAATGAACAACTTAAGCACTTATTAGGGAGCATTGCAGAATTATTTTCATTGCAGAAATCCTAACGCCGGAACTACTAGTTCTAAAGGTACATAGTTCCAATTTTGCTTTCACTTAGTCCACACTTCTATTTTACACCGACTGTTTTTAAAACAGATTTAGAAGATGAACTACATCATTCTGTATAGTATTATGCTCTAGAGATAATTATTTTACTACGAAAATGAACAAGATATCATCAGATAAAGAAATCAAAGAAACTCTAATGACACAAATAGATTTCGACGGTGCAATATTTTCATTCAGTCTCTATTATCATTCGAATCAAGTAATACTCCTTCAACCACTTCCTGTTTTCAATATTCCTCCGCTTATCTTCTCCCTCTCAACAGAGATAACCTTATCTCCTACCTTTGGAGCTATCTCTTTTATTTCCTAATACGAGATAAGTTTTGTTTTAGTATCCTAGTGCTTTTTTGTTATTCCAGTGTCTGGCAAATTCATCCTATTACTCCTTTAAAATACATTAATTTATTTATTACTTTTTAATGTATTTAAAGCTCCGAAATTTATATACAATAGATACACAGTTACCCGTAGACTTACATTTAAAAATTTGTCTTATGCATTTTTTTAAAATATTTTTTAAACTAAATATATCATTAATTTATATACATCTCAAATTTACTGAATTAATTTTTTTTTTTTATTTTTTATTAAAATAAGGTTTTCCCCCTAATTTTTAGAACTTAATTTATTTAAAGTGAAATCGGGAATTATGTTTATCCATAACTGTTCCTTAGCGCAATTCGTTATGTAGGCCCTGGGATGCGTGAGAGGCTTAGGCTCCCAGCTATTCTCGGCCAATGGGACAAGTTGAGGTCGGACGCTCGCCCCCGAGTAAGAAACTCGATACACATTCGAAGAGGGCTGGGTCAACCCTAGGGTCCGTCTGGAGGAAAAATAACCGTGAAAAAAATTCCCGATTACAGGGTTCCTCCAGACAGCAGCACAACGCCTAAACCACTGGAATAATAGAAACCATAACTGTTCCTTAGATAATCTTTGTTTTTTTATTGTTTTTTTTTTTTTTTGGGTGGGGGGTGGAATAGTTTATTTAGTTTTGCTTGAAGGTTGACCAAAAAAAAAGAGAAATTCCTTTAATATTAAAGAAATATTTTTATCACCTGAAATTTAAAATCTTGGGAAATTCACAGATAAATATTTGTCTAAGTAAACGTCTAAGATATTTGTAGATTCTTGCAAACACGACTATACTAGACATAGTTAATCTCAACTAATTCTTAACAATGTTCAAATGTATTTCATTTACGAATTTTAGGATACTCTATTTTGTGTAACTCCCCAAACAAAAATGATCCCAAGTCATTAACACAAATTTATTCTTGTTTATTTTGTTTCCTTTTTTACAATAAATGCTATTCCATTTTTTTTTCAATTAGATAATTACTTTTAATTAGATAATGAAGTTCATTTGTTTTTTTGTTTTTGTATCAATCAAATGACAGGAAATTTTAGAATAGTATATATAAAAATTAGGATATATAACATTATTAATCAGCTACCATCGCTTCGCTCAGGAAGCCTTGTATGTGCAATGTAAAAAACGCTTTAGTTATTTAGCAAATTAATATCGAGATCGGAGAACAAACGACTTCCCAGCCCGTTGTGGCCTTCTCCAGAACCCTATTACTTGAAACCCTCCGCAATTGGTAATAAAGCACGTGATCATTAGAAATAGTTTAAATTGTAAACAATATCAAACAATATCACCGTAGATATCGCCTAATCAAATTTAATGTACTCGATTTAAAACTGCGGGTGGCGCCATCTAACGACAGCTTTGATAAGTTTTTTTTTTTTTATTTTGGGCAGTTTTGGGACGTTTTTCATTCATCTTACGGGAACTACTTTATGGACCGGGATGAAAAGTAGCCTACATCCTTCTCCGTGTCATAGACTACCTGCATTTAAATTTTCATTTCGATCCGTTGAGGCGCGATTAAACGATCTACAAATTAACACATTTATACATATATTGGTTAGGATTTAAGTAACGTATCTGCAAAAAGAAAGAAGTACACTTTATAACCAAGATTGGGCAAATTTTATCAGATTAATTTGAATTTTAGTAATTGCATTTCCTTGGAGGAATTTTTTTTTTTTTTTTTCCCCGTTTAAAAATTAAGAACAAAGTTAGGATTGGTTTTCTTAAATGGAAAATGTAAATAAGACTTTGCATAGTTCCTAAGATACCATTAAAATTTTCAAATATCTTAGTATCAAATATCCGCTGTCTAATATAGGGCTTCTCAACCTCGCGTCTCAGTACAACTGGGTGCCGTAAGGATATTGTTACTGTATCGCAAGAAAATTCTGTCAGTTCATCTGTAGTAAACCTTTAGCTTCGTACATAGTCAAATACTCTAAGATTAAATTCTAAATGTCCATTTATCTGAACAAACAAATTGAAGCTATTCTTTATTTCGTTCTAATAATGAAAGTCATTAAAATTGCTAATTCAACTCGTCTTAAAAAAAATACTTCAGAGTATTTGAAAGGCTTAAGAAAATTGTTTATTCATCTGCAAATCACGCCGAGGCTTTTCAAGCGATTCTGTTCTGTGGAAAAAGGGAAAAAAAAGCGGGATTTGGGAAAAAAAAAATATGTAAATGGGCTGTGAAGCCAAAATGATGGAGAAGCAGTGGTCTGACGGATAGACTTGACTTAGGAGAGCCAATAAACGCGAAACTGCTGTCCATTCACGTTAACGCATCAATAAACGTTACGATATCACAGTTAAATTACCGGAAGTAGGATGTGTAAAAACTGACATCCAATGATAATTAGTAACTGTCAAACTAGTAAGTAAAAGGCTACCAGAGAGTGTCTAGGCAAATGGTCGTTAATAGTAGAGTGACTAAAGGTGACTGGGAGATAGTATTTGTCGAAATATCAAATGTCAAGATTAAAACTAGTATTTAAACTAGTTAGAGGGTCAATCAGTGTTAATGGCTTACCCTTCTTTAAAGAAGAGAAAAGGAGATTCGAAAAAGAACAAAATCAACCAAGAACCTTTGTCTCTCAACCAAGAATTCCGTTTGTTTTTTTTCCTCAATAAAAAAGATATTTTCAAAGTTTATTAATTCATTTTCAAATTTAGTTAAGATACTCCGATAAAACTTCGGGTTCAGTATATTTATTTGCCGGAAGATATCATATATATATACTTCATGATAATACTGCAAAAATTAAAATATTAAAGAACTTTAGCAAAACTTTTTAAATTTTAAATGAAAAATGTTAAAGAACTTTACAATAAATACATTTAATGCATTTTTATTGTCAGTGTGCGAAAAACCTTATATATTCAAATCCCAAATAACCTTTCGGAACAAAGAAAATTTTAAATGTATTATAAAAAGATATCAATAATACGTCAGTAATAAATATAAAACGGGTTTCATTGTGTACACGAAACCCCACAGTGACATATTTCAGTTTCTGTAAGTATCCTTATTATATAAATATATGCATAATTATAAAAGGGGAAAATCTGTAAATCTGTTTGTCTCTCATTCAGTCCCGCCTCAACGGCTCGGAAAGAAAGTTTGCATACAGGTAGTTTATGACACGGGGAAGGATATAGGCTACATTTCATCCCGTTCGATCAAGTACTAACTGGGGGACAGCCCTCCCATATCTGAATGAAGCAATTTCGAAACCTGTCGATAGATGTCGCTTGCGCAGTTTTAAATCGCGCTGAATTTTGTAGATAGGTAGGCCTAGATATAGTCCCCGGGCAACACATAGGCTACCTATTATCCCGAAATTCTAACCAGTTCTTTATTACAAAGTCGCGGGCAAAAGCCAGTAAAATATAATTAAAAAAAAAACACCATCCCGTAAACATGATTTGAACACGCGTTTCTGCAACCAAAACACAATATACGGTTACGACTATGAACCAATCTCTTATAAATGTACCTAAGCGGTGTTGTACGAATAGGAGATGAATAAAACCAGTCAGAATAACTGACAGGTATTGCGTAAACTCATTCTTTCTTAAGGATTATCACGAGATCGGAACAGGAAATGACCATAGACCAGAATTCCCGCCTCTTGTTTAAGTTGTAAGTTTTCCAAAAAAGGAAATATCTGTCTGACTTTCAGTTTGGTCTGTACAGGTAGTGACGGACACAACGATGATCTTAAGGCCTTTATAATTTTTTTCCGGGTCGCTAAAAAAGAATACATAAGAAAAAGTCTCAATAATAACATTAGTTTAAGAATTTAAGTGCATATTCTGTTGAGCTTTCGCCAACTGAGCCAAACATCAAGGGTAAATTCTGCTGATGATTCCTAATAAGGATGAAACAGCTGTTCAGAATTCCCGTTGATGTTGGCTCAATGTGCGAAGGTATATTTGTTGTTTGGTTGTGATTTTTTCTCTCTATTTATAAAATATATTACGTTTTGATTTTTTTTTTTTTTTTTGCTTTACACATGTTTTGGTTTTACTTTTAATGAGTTTACCTAAAAATAAACTTAGACTTATTAAAGTAACTCATTAGTGAATTACTGGTTAGTTTTCAAAATATCTTCCCATGAATTTTTTGAAATCTTTTTGTAAGCTTCTCATTTGTAGAAGCGTTTTTAGATTCACAACATCCCAGTGTAGAAGCGTTGTTAGGTTCTTCGGGATTCCTCTAATTGAAAACCGAAGAAAAACAAATAAGTCATTTTTAGATAGATACCTTTATAAAGCAAATGAATTGAGTACATGACTGGTGAATTAATTTTGGCGCCAATGTTACAGAAGCAACAGAATGGATTTCAATACAGACACTTTAAATAAAAACATGCAAACTCTTTATTTAGACAATTGAACTGCATATAACTAACGAATTATCAAAATAAAGATTATAATTTTCAGATATCTTCTTTTGAAGACGAAGTCCATCTTCTTTTAGGACATTATATAGCTAAGGAAAACTATTACATACAGGGTAATACTAATTTGGTACAGCGTTTGTAGTAAAAAAAGAAAAAGTTTTAAAATATAATTTTTAATCGAAAAACATATGTCTGGCCATCTGTCTGTCTGTAATTACTACATCTCACAAAAACAATGCTAAAATTTTAGACGTACGTGTAAGCTGTTACATGAATGATCCCTGGTAATTTTGGTACAAGTCTTACCAAATAGTAAGGAGCTAAGAACAAAAAATTGTCACAGTATGTTAAGAAGAAGTTTTGGAATTGACTCAAAAATTATTAAATTTGAATTCTGAAATTACAGCGATAAAGTTATGTTACCAAATTATGATCTTCATTTGATTTCCAAGAAATTGCACTCACAGGAACCGAAAAGCGCCTTTAAATAAGCAGAAATTACCTTCAAAATGCTTTAAAGTTACTATCATGTGTTTTGGTATAACTTATGTCGATCTGACTAAAAAGCTCATCATAATTTCATTGGTTCAAATGAAAGTAAGGGCAAGATGGATCCAATGTACGAACCCCTCGGGTTTATTCATCAAAGAGGAACTAATCAACCTAGCCTTATCCACGCATCAACTCCACGTCCCTGCAAGATAATAGACGAAATCCTGCTGACCATTCATCTGTAGAGCAGTAACCCTTCTTAGATGTCAACCACATTTAAAACACAAAGATTTAAGCATGAGTTTCCCAATAGCCCTTTTATGTTTTCTTTTATTCGTTAGACTTAACTCGGTTTACGGGAAACAAGGTAACAAGTCATTGCTGATGTGTGTATAGGAATGCACCTGGCCAGCAGCACCTGGTGCACTTTAACAATTGGGCTTTGTTTACTTCCCCTTTTTGGATGTTGTAACAGTGACAATTTGAAGGTGGTTTGCCCTTTTATTTTGCCACTCTATTTATCACCCTGGTCCAGTTGGGCCAGGTCAAAGGGCAGGGGATTGTAACTGGACATCAGCAGGGAACAAAACGCAGAACATTCGGGTGATTCAAGGTCACAGAAAAGCTACCAGATAATCCCGTTCAGACTTAACAGTGGTAACACGATTATTCATTCGATAACTAAATGAAAGGAAAAATAAATAAAAACATTACTCACCACACGAGTTCTAATAATTATTAGTCAATTTCTTTCACCTGTTCACTAACACTGAACTGAGACTAAGTAAGGCCAAAACTAAGGACAAAACAGACATAAATCAAGTGAAATGGGACAGAAAGGATTATTACAGAACCTGCAACTGATCAATTAGATAATAGTATTCAAAACGGAAAATTTCGTAGGATGTCACTGACAGTGAGCACGCATTGAATAACTAAGGAATGCATTTATTACCTGCGAATGCAGCAAAGAACAATAATAATCACACATTATAATGGCATTAGGTAACAATGCATTATTAAAACATGCCAAACGTATGTTCTAAACTTAAAACCATTACAGATGTTTATAAGTTTGTTTCGGACTTATAGATAATACATTATAATTTTATTTCTAATTTGAAACTTTGTGAAGAAATGACAGGAAGCGAATCGAAAACAGTTTTAATTTTTTTTCTTTGCTGAAGTATCTCCTTCTTTATGAGAATTCAGTTTTAACGTTTGTAGATTATAACTTAAAAATGAAGACAATGACACACTGAACTAAAAGATTAAAAAACATATTACACATTAAAAAGACCGGTTTCGCTATATATACAATAGCATTATCAACTAAAATAACATACTTCCATCTTTGATCGGACTATACGGCAGTTGAACAATAAACAATCACTGAAACTTATTATTTTTATACATCTTAAATATTTCAGATGTAAAAAGCATCCACTAATATATTTTCAATTCTAGGTTGTTCTCAAATTGTTGAATCTATATAAACGAAAAATTATTAAGCCAATCTTTTGGAAATGACAATACGTAAGATAAGGTCTGGAAAAATATTTTTTTTTTTAAGAGGGGGGGAAGGGAAAGGCAACTTACATTCTTTATATCTCAGCATAATTACATCGCCAAAAATATAACTATGCTTAAAACAGAATGCAGGCATTGGTATATTTAAAAACAAAAGACGGTCGCAGCCCTTGTATTTGGAAATTTTATCTTTGGGATCCTGCAGAGAACGTTGAATGAGAAGGTGTCAAAAAAACTCTACAGAAAAAGCATTAGAAAAAAAAAAAACAACAATTAACACTTACTGATAGCAAACAATCAAATTCTTTTAACAATGCAACATAATCCATTTAATTCGCGCGTGCTGTCATCTGAATAAAATAACAATTGAATTCACTGGTGCTAAACGGAATTATTTGTGTATTTCATTAATTTTCAGAAAACAGAAAACTTGAGGGCAGATTGTTTACAGTTACAAATACGGTTACTAAAAATAAAAAAAAAAATGCAACATTTTAAGGGAAGTAGACCAAGTTCCTTCAGAAACTTCTTGTTTAGTAGAAATGCATTTTTTAATATCACCATGATTAGATTTACACTCCAGAAATTCTGAAAACTCTCTTTAGACAGCGATCAACTCGCATTAAGGTTTTTTTTTTATTCCTATAATTAAATTCAGCTCCCATAAAAAGCCCCATTATGAGAAAACTATGCCTCACATAAAAGCATCGTGCAAAGGGTCGCCACGAAATTTTAATAGCATAGGATTTTTATACAATTTATT
>JAFIDM010004315.1:42646306-42666976 GCA_023159025.1 Thereuonema tuberculata | reverse complement strand
AAATCCGAAAGTAAGGAATTTTGAGATTAATGTTCCGAGTTTAAGCAATTATCGTATAAAGACAAAATAAGGAATTATTTATTATAAGATGGTCATTCACTTTCTTTCTATCAAAATCGATATATTCATAAAGTATATTGTATTACGCCTTCCTTTTTTCTGTCAGTTCACAACAACTGTGAGAGAACCTACGAGACTTCAGATGTAAATTCAATTAAAATAAATAGAACTAATAATAAACAAAACTTTTGAAAATATTACTTCAAACTTACTGAGTTAACTTGATCATTGTAGGCAAATATCTGGGGCGGGGGAGGGGACTTAAGATGCTTGAAAGAATCTAAAACGCTTGAAAATGCAAATAGTGTCATCTGTTGATGGAGTTTGTTGATTGTAGTTTTCGATAAGAATTGCGTAGAAGTTCTTAGCACTTGCGCGATCAATAATTAAGAATTCAAGGAATAATGTAATAGGCTATTTGAAATAAATAAATGGACAGACTCTTGTAACCAAAAAAATAAATTCAACTGTATTACTTATAGTAATATTATTTGCATATTTTCATATTACACAGATATCCCTCGAATAATAAATCTTATTCTTACCAACATATATATAGAATAGTCAGGACAGTTCTTAATAAGCATCATAGTTCGGTAATTGTGTAGAACACCGAACCAGTGGAAGACAAATTGTTTATTTTGGAGCCAAACGATTCCGAAATACGTAATAGATATGTAATCCATGGAAAAAACTGCTTTTTGTTGTTGTTGTTTTTTTGTAGTTTTTAAGAAAATTTGAAATTAGGTGGCACTCTTTGCAGAAACACCCCTACACAAAAAGAAATTGGCGGTGTTTGAAACTATTTTGAGAATGACGGCTAAGTTGAAAAATAGAGGGTCATTCCGAAATGAAAAATACTTTTTTTTTTTCTGTTGTACTTCCAAACGAAACATCCTGGAAACGGTCACACCTCAATCAACCTAACCTATTAAGGGATTTTTTTTTCTGTTTTATTTCCAAAGGAAACATGTAGAAGAGATCTTACGGAATTTCCCGCCAGGTGGGTTTCGTGCTCGCTTGATAACGATGCTACAAATTCTTGCCTTCAAAATGTCCACATCTGCCGCCCGTGAAAAAGTTTCAACTAAATCTCGAATTGGCAATATTTTACGAAATCTCACCTGCGGAATTAAGGCTAACTTAATTTTTTTTCGAAGAAAACAATTCGTCAATGCATACTATGAATGGAATAGTTTGAAAAGTCCGGTTTTGTTGTGTATTTTTTAAGAAAAAGTGGGACTCTTTTGCCGAAGCAGCCCTTTAAATATAAGGAAAATGGCGGTCTTTGAACCATCGCAAAATCGAGTGTCATACCGAAGTGGAAAGTGATTTTTTTTTTCGGGTGTTTTTTAAAACGATACATCCTGGAAACTATCATACCTCACTTAACCTAACCTACAGTTAACTGAACGGAAAACGTTTGCTTTATTTTTTTTTTTGTTTAATTTAGAAACGAAAAATGTTTTCGCTAGGTGTTTTTTTTTTTTTTTTGTCCACTTCATACCAACGCTGCAACCTCTTACCTTGAAAGTGTGCCCGCGAAAGAGTTTCAAGAAAATTTCTAATTTTCATAAAAAAAAGTACCAAAAAAACTACCTGAGTTTTCCATCAATTTCATCACTTTAATTGTTGTCATCACAGAAGCACATCACCATGGTTATCAATTGTTTTAATTTAAATTGATTCTTTTGCACATTGGATAATTACTCTGTTCATAATTTATCCACAACTTTATCTTTTTTTTGTCCCGATCTTCTTTATCCAATAGTTTTATAAACTAACTCAGATTTCTATAGACAGTTTTTAAGTGGTTTAAAATGACATCCACGCTTTTTTTTCTTCCTGTTCTATCCTCGTCACAATGAATTTGCATTATTCATTATTAATGCACTCGCTAATCACTAATAGATATCTACAATGGGTTGTAATGGGTTTGTTATTCCTGTACATTTTAGACGTTTTTCTATTTCCTCGTTTTATAACTAAACGTTGAAACAAGAGGGAAAACAAAGTATTTAATGCGTTTAGACAGTGTCAAAAGCAAAGCGGCCCCATAGAATGCACAACTTTATAAACACAATTTTATCGGAAGCGATCAGATCGTAGTCGGCACAACATCTACAGTAAACGCAACAATTGCGCCTTTTGCATTCGCAACAATCACATTTATGATAATAAGGAAATTAAACAATACCAGGTTTCTTGGATTGTAGCAACCGATTATTAGCAAACCATTCCTTGGCAGGGTCAAGGAGTGGTCCTACAAGTCTGATTTTTTGGACGTGGTCATCTACTTTTGGATGCTGAACACAATGGTGAAGGTTTCAATCTAATATCTCTAACCGTTTGGCCACTATCCAGCTCAAAAACAACACCAATAGCGGTTCCCTTTTTTTTACAGGCAAGCTGTACAAAAGGGGCCGCTAAAAACACCAAGTAAAGATGGCGAACTGACAACAGCTGATGGTGAAACTGATGGTTGATGACTATTTTGAAATCAGAATCTTTGACATGTTCCTTATTTAAACAAGTCAATTTCAATTCTGTTAAAAGTTAAAGTGTCCCACTATAGGCCTATGCGGCCCAAGGGCTCCCGAGAGTAAGGCTCCCGGCGCTTCATGACCAACGGGACGAAGTTGAGGTCGGGTGGACAGTCCGACGCCCGCCTGCCATTAACTCCCGGGAAATAAACCCGGTACCCATTCAACAGAGGGCTGGATAGACTCTAGGACCCGTTTGGAGGAGAATGGAGCGTAGAAAAATCCCCGCCCTCCGCCGAGGCGGGGATCGAACCCGACACCTCAACCCGCAGACAAGTGGTTTCAATTCTGTAGTAAACACAAAGCCAAACGACCGCGTACAATTTGCAGTCTATCAAACGCTTGCGGTGTTAAAAGTCGCCCTTCTATTGAATTGATGCGCAAAATTCATTTCTTTAAGCCGTTGTAATTCAAGGGTGAAACACAATTTCAAGCTTTCATTCTAGACCTCCCATTTTGCACCATTGGCCATCTTGAACCGGAAATGGCCACATTGGTTGGAGGATATCACATTCGTTCTCAGCATAGTCGATTCAGTATAGATAGACCCCTATTTTGCTCAATTACCTGACCACTGTTTGCCTAACCTGGTCAGTGGTCACCTAAAACCGGAATTGGCCTGAACCGGAAGTCGGAGTTTTTGGATAGGGAATCCAGTAAGATATGACTCATAGTACTCCGATTCCCGGTTTGGGCCATGGAGGACGTTAGACATACACTGACACGTGCAAAAAGGCCTTTCAAAGATAAAAAAAGTTAATATTAATTTCAGTATGCTTTTGACTACGAATTAATCAGAAAAAAACATTCCACAAAAACAGTAGTTTTAGTCTCTTCTTTCATATAAATTGTGGGTACATGAGACTATTGCCAGTTTTTAGCCAAAACTCTAATGGCAACTTTAGTTTTGCAGAATTTAACAACTGACCTGCAAACGCTGACAGAGAAAGTGCCCTAAAGAAAATGAATTCCTGTTGACAGTTTTGTTGACCCATTAGGATCAAATAACGACTCATTAAGCCTAATTTTATTACCTTCAAAACAATCTTAGATTTCAGCAGATAAGTTAACAGATTGCTGTCACTGAAATTATCGAAGACAATTAGGGAAAAAAAATGGTTGTAATTCAGAAAAGAGCTAGAGTCGTAGGAATTACGTAAATATTTGAAATATATTTACATTTTAGCTTACAGTATTAGCTAAATGTCTGGATGTCTTCCCTTAATAATTTTGGAAAGCCAAGAGAATCCATATTTACAGATAACAGACGATTATCTGAGAGTACTGTGAAGTTGTCTAAATTCATTTTGGCAAATTCAATAAATATTTGTGCACGTAGGGAAATTTGAAGATTCTGTTTGTATTCGTAAGCTATTACAAATGAGAAAAGCTTCTCGTTTGATCATGGAAATCAAATCTTTCTTTACACATTAGTAGTTGAAATTTCGGTTCATAAGTGGCAAAGCGCTATTTCATAGTTTAATTATTTTTCCTAATGAATTAAAATTAATTCCAACCTTTAAATCCATTCCAGTGGCTGCTAGGAAAGGCGTAAAGAATATATGACGTCATTTCCTAAGCCCATTGCAAAAATCAACTTGAATTTTATATCCCTAAAATTAAATTTCAATGCATTGTAATTTTTTCCTCGAAGCCTGAAAAATGTAATTTTTGTATGGTACATTTGGAACCTGTTCATGCGTCTTTCTTTTGTTAATATTTTTCACACACAAATCATTTATTAATATCTGATTCACTAATTCTCAATAACTTCTGTATTAAATATTTGGAAATATTTCTTCACCGTATCATGAAAGTATTCCATATTTATTATCTAGATTTCAACTTCTGATTCAGCAAAGTAAATCGACTAAACTGAAATTACTATTAAAACTAACAAACTATTTCAGATTGCGCCATCTATTGGCTGAAAGAAGAACTTCTATTTTTCATTAAAGGAAACACACCGAATGAATAATTCGAATTAGAGGTAAATTTCGAAAATTAACATGATCTTTGAAGTCATGGAGCCTTAAAAAACAACAATACGTTTTATAAACTAATCACTTGAATGACTTCAGTAACGAAAAAATAAAAAATTAAGTTTGGTTAAAATTGAAAATAAATAAATGTAAAAAAAAAAAATAAGAAATAATTAATAAAATCATTCTTATCATTTTATTATCTTTTTCTTGTTACCCACGATTAATTACTTTCCATTTGAAATTTTAAAAAATAAATTTGTTATTTTCTCTGTAACTTCTAAAATTCTGTATTGATTATTTTCTATATTTTTATAAATATTAAAAGTAACTTGTTTTTAAAACTTTTCTTTTAAATTAATAAAATTGTTGTATTATTTAAGATTTTGGAAAATTGCGTAATTCCGTTTGAAGCAAAGTTTGTCGAGAAAATTAAAACAAAAACTATAATGAATTAAAATATTAAAGCACCCACATTTTTTTAATATTCGGATACGACAAAACTTAAACCAACGAGAATTTCCATTGTTTTATTTTTGAAAATATAATTATATTATTATTATTATTAAGAATAAAATGCTGACATTAAACTCTGACTTAATAATTGATAATTATTTAATAATTGTTATTTAGTAAAAAACTATTTAATATAATGACCTGCTTTTTTTTCTATATTTTTTTTTACCAATTCATTCTACTCTCCTTTTCGTCACTGTTACAAAATGAAATTATCTACGCTTAATTTCGAGAACAAATTGTAAGAATATTTTCAGTCTTGTGTAATGCCACAAACAAAATAGTTCCATTTCAAACTTCCCGTACAAGGAACTTGTTTTCCGTGGAGTTACATTATGCAAATTGTGACTGAGTCTTAATGAAGATCAATCTATTATTATTTTTCTTTCTGCAATATACGCTAAAATTCTGTATTTGCTTTACGTCACTCATAGAATCCAGGTAGCTCAAGTGATAAGGCAGTTGCCTACCAGCTGAAGGAACGGGTTCACCCAGTCCTTGGTTAAGAGGATACTGGATCTTTCACATCAAGATCAAGTGTCTGACGTAGCCCTCCGATCTTACTTCTTCCAAACTGACTTAATCGTAAGAGCAAATTTTAGTACAGTTAAAGTTAGAAGGCGGAAGGATATGTATTGTATCTAAATAACTCTTCTCCAAAGAGTGAAACAATGTATAGTTGTAACTTTATAGCTGTAATCTAAAAACAAAGTGAAGACTTTAACATTATGTGTGTAAATGTTTGTAAATCAAGAAGTAGAGACAACTATGTTGAACTTGGTATTTTGTGAGTATTTTTTGATTCAGACATAAAGGTGTGATCAACGTTAGATAGGAAATTAAAATGGCTAAATAGCTATAGATAGGAAACTAAGCAGATATGGATAGATAGATACGATCTGATTTATTAAACTGCTATTAACTCTAGCCTGTATGAGGATGTTATTAATTACTTGAGAAGAGTCGAGGGCTTCATAGAAAATTTGAGAACTCCGATTTATTCAATGGATGACTGATTGCTAAATATTATAACGAAAAACTTCCTTACAATTTCACGGCTGTTTAAAAAAAAAAAAAATCCACGTGAATATTCCCTTCTAATTGCGTGATGTTCTTTTTTTTCTGATGCTCATAAATGTACTTCCTTTTACAGTTTGCTATGAAATAAGGCTGTCTGTGTCAATGCGTCGTCCATGACCTTGACTTGAAACAGACGATGGATCACACATGCGTCAAGACAACAGATAAATACGAGATAGGCTACGGTTTCATTTCGTTATAGCCTCGTCACAAGAAACTCGAACATCCATGTCAGTATAATCAACAAATATTTCGCGACGATTTTAAGAACAATTTTCTGGAATTTGTAATATTAACAGCAATAACAAAAAAATATGTATAAAAAAATAGGATTTTATTATTGTCATTATTATTATCACTTTACACATGAGATGTTAATAATGGGTCAACAAATAAACTGAGGGTCTTTTAGAATAAAGTGAAATTGAGAAACAAATACACACACACACATATTTTAGAATTAATTTTAAAAAATCAATTTTTGTTTTGTTTTGTTTTTTCAAATTAAAAACAAAAAATAAGTTAAAAGTTTATTAATTACCTTAACAACAAATTTCCAAACAGCCAGTATAAAAGAACATCTTGAAATAAATAAATAAGATTGTTTATTAAACTACTGTAGGAAGATCAGATTTGAGAATTATTATTTTGTAGAGGCACTGTTGCGCAATGTGAATAATAATACGGAAATAAATAAAATATTATATTTATTTTTATTAATGAATAAAAAAATACCATTGAAACAAACACTGATTCCTTTAAAAACGTATTTTTTTTTTCTTCTTTTTAAGTTAAAAATTAATAAACAAATAATCTTTTAAGCTATCATCAGCAACAGAATAAAAATCCTCAACAATTTTCAGGTTGTATATACAATAATTTTTATTCATTTTTTCAATTAGCCAATAGAATTAATAAATTATTGTATTTAGTACCTGAAAATTATAAGGATGATGAACAACAATAATTCTGTTGTCGATGATGACCAGAAAAAATGGAGTGGGTCGAAACGTTCATTGTATATTTTTCATCTTTAAACTTTTATTAGTTTTTAAAAAAATGGGGTGTTCGTCTCAATGATATATTTTACACACATGATTTGTCAATTTAATTTAATTACCTTACATAAGTGGTACATCACGTGTTTGTAAAGGTATTACAGCTTTTTATTTTTCTTTTTCGGCCGGAATCTTTTAATATTGTCCGTCTAAACGATACAGGAGAAGCTTAAGAAATTATTTTTATTTTTCAAATTGAGAAAATTATTTTTGGAAATTTTTCTAGAGATTTCAAGCCAGAATTGATGCGCAATTAATATTATAATTTATAGTATTTATTTAATAATACTGAATACTGCTATGAAATCTTTGTCAACTGTTCTTGATAGGAATCATCATAATTAATACTATTAAACTTATAAAACATCTTTTATTACAACTATCTTCTCCATATTGCGATATTTCGAAGGCCTAACCGGCCTTCTTTTTCAAGCTCTTCAACCGCCTTCGAAATATCGCAATATGGAGAAGATAGTTGTAATAAAAGATGTTTTATATGTTCTTGATAGGGTTAAAAAAATATTCAGTTCTTAATAAAATATATGAATAGCTTCTAGAAAGATCTTGAAAAATAGAACCAAAAGACGAAATACTTATAACGATGATAAAGTGTTAATAGAACAAGTTTAAATCCTGTAATTTGCTTTGAATAACTGGCTGATTCTCCTCCTTCTTCTTCTTATTATTATCATCATCATCATTTCCTTTACGTTTTCTTTAAGTTGTATTTTGAAGTTACTTTCCACTAATTACAGGAAATTTCAGAGTAGCTTAAAAGTTATCCATTAAGTTGTTCCTCCGTAAAAACAAAGCAAAACGATCTACAATATCAAGAGACATTGCAATGGTGATTTATAAAAAATTAAAAGACAAAAGTCAATTATTAACTTTCAATCAGAATCTTAACTAAAAGATCGTCCACATCTTTGAATACCGAATCTTATTTGAAAGTGAAACCGAAACTATAGAAGAATCAGAGTTAGTCGTCTGTGCTTACAGTTCAGTTCATGAAAGAAGAGCTTGTGATGACGTAATTTCCTTATGGATTGATGTTTCCAGGACGTAACAGCGCCATCTATCGCTAAGATTCGTAACCGAAATCTTATAAACATTATGAAAACATTCTGGTTTTTGTAGTTTCTACAATTACGAATACATTTCTATGTTATTGTTATTATTATTTTAATGATTAAAAACGTTCCACATTATTCCCCTTGCTTGGCTATGCAAAGTTGTTCCTTTCTTGGTCACGCTTATGCGATCACAAAACGACACCATCTTGGACTGACTGTTCGGAGTTGAAGTTGATGACGTCATGACTGGTGACGTTTGTTCCAGACAAAACCGATCGCTACATAATGACCATATATGGCAAACCCTTCTTTTTCGAAATCTACTATAGAAACTAATAAGAAGCGAACGGATACAGAAAATAGTTCTGGTGATTACACAAACAAAATGGTTGCTCTAGAAATAATGAAATAAAGGATCTGCAGTCAATTATTCCGTAAACATAAAAGTTAAAAAAAAAAACAATAATCACAATCAAATTACAAGATTTAATGAAGTTTTAACATTCTTTAAAATAGCAATTTGAATTGAAAGAAAGAAATATACAAGAATATATCAAATGTATTTCTTTATTATTTTGAAGCGAGATCTTTATTAGCAGATGCAGTCGGTAGCTCTTCTTGTTTTTTCTTATTTCTTTTCTTTGAGAATTCGATGTGTACCAGTTAATACATTTCCATTTAGGGTAATAGTGTAGGAAATCGCACCTGCGGAATTAGGGCTAATTTAGATTTTTTTTTGGAAGAAAACGATTCGTTAAAACATCCTATGAATAAAAGTGATGGAAAACCGCGGTTTTTTTTTTTTTTTTTAATAGTTTTGAAGAAAATTTAAATTTAAAGCGGGACTATTTGCGGAAGAATACAAAACAAATATAAAACAAAGAAAATGGCGGTCTTAGAAGCATTTGGAAAACCGTTAGTATTTCAAGATGAAAAGCCGATGTTTTTAGCCTATATTCTGAAGGAATGCGTACTAATAACTCACATAAATTAGTGAATCACTGGCCGGATCTTTTTTGAATCTTTTCGACCATATTTAGCTCTCCAATACTGAAAATAAATAAATAAATTCAATAAATTTAATATTATTTCGAGATTAATAACGAAAGGTGTATTTTTCTTTTAGATCTAACATTAAATTAAAGATCGGAATGTTCAATTGGATGATACGGCACTTCTTATAAACTTTATTCCGAAACATTTTCTTCAAAATTTATAGGAATGGGGGCCCTTTTCTCAAGTGTAAAAGTGATGACGATGTAGTGACTATTTGTTTAGTGACGATTTAGTGACATTTTGATAGTGATACTGTTTTACAAAAGTAGACTTCGGTTCTGTCAGATTGTTTATTAACCTGGGATTACGAATTCCAGTTCAGTAATTTACAACGTTTCCAAGCTGTAAGACTCCTTCAAAATAGTTTTGGAAACGTGATTCTCAGAACTATAATAACGGAAGACGAGGGGGCATTCCTTACAGATGATAGTATTTGTACTAGATTTCATTGTTGTCAATTACTTTTCAAAGTGGTCTATATTTTGTTTTATTTAATTTTCCTTTTATAACTATTCAAATCAAAACGTAACGTATTATTTACGTTTTTAATAATTTGTATGTTTTGATTATAATTCAATCTATTAAAAAATTACTCCACTGAAACGAAAGGAAACCATGAGTAAAATAAACTGAATTATAGTCACTCCTTTCCTTCGGATTACCGGAATTTAGCCAGTTTATTTTGAATGACTTTCGATTGTGACGATCTCATCATAACAAAGGTGAAATCTCTTGAATTTCGCGCGTGGAGGAAATCTCTTTGCTCTCGTATTGGTCCAGATTTTCAAGTCACACCTAACGTCATGTTTTCGTTTCCTTTGCTCTAGCTCTAATGCAATATAGTTTTTCATATTTATTTTTTCTAGTTTTGCTGTATAATTGCTCTCAACTATAAAATGTAATATAATGTTAATCTTTTTTTATTATGTCACAGAATTAAAATTTTGCTAGGAACCAAACTACAGAAAAGTAAAAAAATAGTTCTCGGTTAACGAATTTTCACGTAACGAACATTCTTTTAGAACGCAACTCCTTCGTTCTGCGGGAATAACTGAACACACCCATTAGTTTAAACGGGAAGAGGAGAAGACGAATTTGATTTTTTTTGAGACCCTACAATTTTTCTTGGTAAATTTGCTGTTGTATGAGTAAAAAAATTCGTTTCCAAAACTCGACTCGCTCTTCCGTTTCATTCTTTCAGGCACTGTAAGTTTGGATTAAGGAACAATACCAGACATCTTGGAATTTTACGTAAGACTTTCGATTGGATTCAACCGCTCTTAACAGATCTTTATCCAGTTTCGAATTAAGCATCGAAAATAGAAGGTGGAAGAGGAAGACACTTGAAGCTACATCATAAAGTGCAATTAGAAGAAATGCTTTACGATCATTTTGAATAACTTAAGTGTAAACCCAAACAGGAAATTTTAAATCAAACTACAATGGCCGACCGTCAAGATAAATCAAATATTATTTACACTATGAGCCTGAAAGTTAGAAGTTAGATTATTAAATGGAAGAATCTTCGTGGGAATCGCAGTGGAGCTTCCAAAGCTTAAATAAAAATAAAAAAAAAAACTGACTAAAAACAATATTGGTCAGAAAACTCATGTGCACGCGTTCCGCGGACTCGGTGATTTTTTTTTAAGTGCATTGAAAAATAAAAACGCGCATTTCAACATTAATAAATGTCAATGGGTGAGATTAAGTGTTTACTAAGGGACAGTAAGCCTCGCTGTTTGATGGTGATTAATCCTAGCTGATGATCGCCAAAGAGCGTTAAACAGATGTTCTAAGATGTCACTTAGTTAACACTACAATCCCCGCGGTGAATAAAGATCCTCCCAGAATGCAAAGCAGATTATAGATTGTCCTTTCCTGGGCGACCGCTAACATTGAAACAGAAGAGAAGCGACCTCTTCTCTTTCAATGTTAGCGGTCGGCCAGGAAAGCTCAATCTATGAGCTGCGTTGCATTCTGGGAGGATCTTTATTCACCGCGGGGACTTTAGGTTTCAGCCATTGAAGCAAGAATCTTATTGATTTCCGTAAATGTAGGAAAATTTAGTGTCAAAAATCATCAAACACGTTGCCAGTAATCAATCAATTACGATAGCTCAACTAATTATCTTAGAAGTATGACATTTTAGTGTCGGTTGAATGACAAGCTCCCTAATGATTCCGGCATAAAATTGAATTCACAAATAGGAGTTTAGGGCCAAAAACCATCCATACATGCATCTCGTTAAAGCAGGATTATCACTAAATGAACACTAATTATCTACGGAAGATGAAAGTCACGAGTAACCTTAGATTGCTTTCTTGATTCTATTCTGGATGCTGCCTTGAGGGTATTCAAAAGTTCATGCTGTGTTCGTTTGGGTGCTCCGAAAATCAGAAATTCAATAATACATAGAATAAATATGTTATGATAATAATCGTAATTTAATACACATAGAAAAAGTACAGAACAAATATTAGATTGTTAAAAATCGTAAATTTCTTATGCCTCAATCGAAGTCGGAAGTATTTTCCCACCAATTCCTAAAACCCAACATTTAGACTTTATGGAAATAAAGTGGTTTTAGTCCATAGATCAAGGCGCTTTTTCTAAGTTGAATAAGAAAAGCTAAAGAAAATAACCTACAAATATTAAAAAATCAAAATCATAATTACTAAGACAATATTACTTCGTTTGAAATAACTTAGCCTACACATTTATTAAATGGTAAAGGCCATTAGAACTAAGCTGTAAATAAATGTAAACAACTGCAAACAAGTCGAATTGCCGTTCTTCCGGAGTCAATTGTTTTTAAAAAAAAATATTGCTTTCCTAAGTTAAAATCAATCGTTAATATGTACAAAAGAAAACAATTAAAAATATAAAATACTTTCATTAAATAAAAAACTAATTTATTAGCGAAAATTTACAAATTAAACTGAAATTGAAATAAGAATTTGGTACTTCCGGAGTAGCAAGTGCATTCGAGTGAAAGTAAAAACAGAAATAGTTAGATTTGTGAATGATTGATTGGTATTTCCGGGGATAATAAAATCCACTTCCTTCATTTCTTTAGGTCAAATTAATTGATTTCGCTGTTATCATCTTTAACAAATATTCCAATCAGCTGTTTGGATTAATAATGATAATTGAGAGGAAGTTCGCAGACCTCATTTCCCCGTCCCTTATATAGATCACAGCCTCATCAGAAGGGGACTCGTAAAACTGTCTTTGTGGCGTAGATTTGAATCTGTCCAAGTGTTTTCACGAAGACAACTCCCCCAGAGAACTTACCAACGCTGTATTTTAGAAACCGATGAGAATCGAAATGACTCGACATGTTTAATTTTTGAATTTGTTAAGGAAAGATCTTTCAAAAGATATTTTATTTAATAACAATAATAATAATAAAAAAAAAAAAAGAATTCTAGCAAAATTTAACTCTATCCTTTCTAAGTGTAAAATGAAAATTACAGTTGCGATGACAATTTTTGGTACCCGCATGAAAAGCATACACATTAAATGGAGGACTTTAATCCAGATCTCATATTTACTGACCTATATTTTATTTTTTCTTCTGCAATGCTTACGAAAAGATACTACAAAGTTAATTATCTTTTTAATAAACATATACTTAAGTAAATTACTATTAGTTAAACTGGATTAATTCCGCAGTTATCCTACGTTCGTAGTAATGCCCATAACACGTATTCTTACGTCCTGTTTCCTCCTAATAACTTTTGAACGTCAGAACGAACCTTTTTGAAACCTGCCGTGCACATTTACGAATAAGAGATGTTCTAATTTTTGCTTTAGAAATTTTCCCTGTGGGGGTCATTGTCGAGAAATCTGCACGTGAAGGTGACACAGAAAAGCACAGAAACGGAACAGCGAATTTCTACCAATATCTAGCAATGCATATTAGTCTACTTAGTAATCGTCTTGCGCGTGCTTTGATTTATGATTAGAACTAATTGAACTTAGGTAGTTAAGTAATGAGGATTAAATTATTTTTTAAAAAATAGTAATTTTCTACTTTTTGTTTTCGGAGATATTATAAAGGAGAATGGGCAGATCTTCCCCACCGTATAGCGATAAGATATACCAGGTATAGGCATACCTGTAGAAATATCTCCTTAAATAGAACATTTTTCTATTATTACGACTTGTCTCAATTATTAGTCCGTTCGGAGTTATATACGTCTAGATAGGACTTAGCTAGTTGACATCTTAATTCCCGGATGTATTAATTAATTATCATTTAATAATTATTTTCAGGAACAGTAAATATTATTTTCATTTATTACATGTAAATATATATTATTTATTTGAAATAAATGATAATATTAATTATTAATTACGTATAATAATTATTAATAGTTAATTAAATAATAAATTCGAGAATTACGATGTCAACTAGATAGTCACATCTAGACTTATATAACTCCGAACGGACTAATAATTGAGACGAGTGGTAGTAATAACATATTTTCTATGTAAGGAGATATTTCTACAAGTATATACCTTATCACTATACAGGGATGGGGCAACTTCCCATACATTTGTGCCCATTGTCCTTTAAAAATTAACGGAATTTTTTTTGTTTTAAATGGATTTGCACTAGTTTTCCAAGCCAATAATTAAAATATATTTATAAATGTTTTACTGTAAATTGAAATTTTTTTATTACTATATTTTAATCTTTGCAGTCTTTCTAAATGTAGTTTCTGTTTGCCTAACAGCAAATACTGTCGTCAGTTACTTACAAAATAAGAAGCAAAAAAAGTGCTTTCCCTAAGTGTCGTTATTAATTTTTTTTAAGACTAAAGCTTAAATTCTTCAAGACACTGAAGACAATGTTGTAAACGTGAAGAAACTTATAATTACGTACATTAATCTTAGGTTTTGTGAAAATGAGTAAGATTTAGTTCATTTGTCTGTTATTATATACATTTACCAATAGAAACTATGTATAATTACTTAAATTATGCAGCGTAATGTTTTTATAATACTCCCCTTGTTTCATTACTTCCTGTCTATTTTAATAATAAGCAGGAAACCTAATGAATAATAACAGGATATGTAATAAATTTTAATGATAACTTTATTACAAAATGACTGGTTATACCCGTAACATTGTGGTTTTTATATAAGCTTATTGGTCATCGACTTGGATCAGAATTCCTCAAGAATTCTTGGTCTTTAGTGTTTAAATTTTGAAGGTAGGTTTAAGTTCTTATAAGGAATAACCCTATTGATTTTGGTATATATCTGACCAATAGCCCCTAAGGAGCTAAGGGCAAAAAAAATACGTCGCGATAACTCAAAAAGTACTGATATTAGAAAGTTGAATAGATAAATGTGACTTCCCTGTTTATTTTGATAAAACGGACAGAAATATATACGAATCTCCGGAAAATGACTTTACCACGATAAATAAACACATTGGAATGATGAAAATTCATTCTATATATCCTCGGTACAACTATTTTTAGATCATACTAGGCAGACATTCGAAACAGTTTAGTTTTAAAATTTAATTTATGTAAACACATTTTGTTTTCGAGATGAAAATCCGCTGTAATATAGAATATTTTTTTAACGAGCTGGATTAATGCTTTTTAATAGATCTGTTTGGACATGGTTCTCACATCCTATTTCTCATTAAATTCTGGAATATTAGCAATTACAATAAAACTTACCTTAAAATACAAGAAGTTATAATCTGTTATTTGCACGTTAGTGCGACACCGCATTTCCCTTTGCACATTTATCCATAGGAAACGTGCTTAAATAAATAAATAAATAAATAAATAATCTTAGGAAATATAACCAGCGTTACAAGAGCGAAAAATTAACAGAATATACTTGCCATAATAAGTTCCGAATACAGTGATACCTCGGGTTACGAACGACTCAGGTCACGAACATTTCGGGTTACGAACAACAACTTCGAAAATTTTTTGTCTCGGATAATGACCAGTGCCTCGGGTTACGAACGAAGATGAGAGAGATAGAGAGAGCAAGATTTAACGTTGGAGACAAACGATCGCGTACAGTAAAAACGAAGGCCAAGCAGTACCGACATCGCTTAGCGCTAGCCTACAGTCCGGGCAAATCTTACCTGATAATACAGCATCAGTTACAAATCAGTCAAATCGGGGCCAAATCACACCAAAGGCGTCTCACCTAGCATCTGAAAGTATCTCTCCATTCCCCAAATGATTCTTTTTCCGATTAAACAAGATATTGTAATGTATTTATTTATATAATGTATTTATTAAGTGAAATTATTTTACATTTAATTTATTTGGTTTTCTTCTTTCTCTTTACTTAATACGTGAAGTACGCGTATTCTTTGCGTTTTGTCAGGTAAACGACCGGATGTTAATAAAAAAGAACGATTCTTTCATCTTGAAACGGATCGTCTCTATTTCATTGGTTTCAATGTTTCGGGTTACGAACGTTTCAGGTTTCAGTTCTGGAACGAATTAAGTTCGTAACCCGAGGTACCACTGTATATACATGGAAGGAATCAAAAATAATTGTAGCAAAGAACAGTGATAGTAAGTTAAAATTTCAATGTCATTTATAATTATTATCATTTTAATAGCGAAGACTAGAGTAGGTAATTATCGGTCCCTATCAGCCCAAATTCGATCCAAATCAGCTGGGACATCACATTTAGTAACATTTATCTACATTACAATTTCAGCCTCCTAGGATAATTTTTTTAGTTAAGACGATTAATGCGATTTAACGGCTACGTCCTTTTTTTTCCCTCGCTCCTTAAGTCAGATATGTACCAGAATCAATAGAAATATTTCTTGTAACAATTTACTTTTTTTCACTAAAAATTTTAGCTTCATAGAATATATAGTGTATGTGTATCTTGACGGATAGATATGTATATTCCGACTAAAATTGCTTACTATTTTTTTTTGTCCTAAGTCGGTTTTACTTTCGGATGTAGATGAAGGAGTAGACCCACTACTGACCTGTAAGGTGCCTTTGGACAAACGTTTTTTTGCCGCCTCTCCGCTTAATAATTTTATTTGATAATTTTTTTATTGAGAAACAGGACAGTTTGGAATGGAGAATTGATTTTTAAAACTAAATTTGACTCTATCTCCACCCCTTCTACGTGTTATGGTGCCTTTGTGCAGTGCACAACTTGCACATCTGCCTGAGTGCTTAAATACGTTAGACGAAACCTATATATGTATATCCTTGCTGTATCGGCATAAAATGTGCATCATACGGTTTAAAATTGATCATTAGATGACTAAAGATAACACTGACATATGTTTTCTTTCTACACTACAACAACGAATAGCAATAAAATTAAAAGTCGTTGTTAGTTGATCTAAGAGAAAGAAAAATATGAATCAGTGTTTATTATTAGCCACACAATAGTTGTTGACAGAAATATGAAACGGACTGATGATCTGTCACCACCTGGGGGACTGTCACTTCATTAAATCTCGGCATATTTGGATTATTACGAGAACTCTCGATTTCCTATTGATACATCCACGAGTACCTGGCAATGATGTTTCAGTAGCCTAAAGTTGCAGAAATATATTACGAAAAAATTTCAAAGAAAAATACGTTATGACATCTTAAAGTAATCGCTAGTATAAATATCAAATAACTATTAATTAAATTTATAAATAAAGTTTCTAAGTTAAATTATTTTTTTAAATTTAAACTCCTCTAAATTCAGAAAATTCCACGTCACTCTTTAATATATCTCTATTATTATTTTCAACTGTATTAGAATGAATTTTTACTATTAATCATTATATATTTAAAATCGTTAATTTTTATAGATTTCCTTCAGTTGTGTTAAAAGTAACTTAGACTGTAAGAGCCCCTTCCGAAAACAAAATGATAAATTGTTTTAATATTTTAGTTCGTTTTTCGCTGAAAGAGAAGAAACGTAAAGATTATTATAAAAAAAAAAAATCCATCCCTTCCTTAGTTTTACGACTTTTTTTCCTACTGTTTGCGTGACTAATTTCTTCGAGGTTTTTTTTTTAATGAGAAATCATTAATAAACCATTATTAATCCGTTTCTAGTCAGACAAAAGCAGGATGAAAAAAAGCAAGACTTAGACAAAAGCAACAAATAAATATAGTTAATTGTATTCGAAAGACTTACTTCGTAAATTCAAGAACTCCATACGAATCTTTGACTAAAACTATATTTTTTTTGGTAATCATATCTAGTATTAGATAACTTATCTAATAGCTACCTTCACTTTGGTAATTGCAGTAAGGAATAAATATTTCATGATATTTAAGTTAATTTAGTAATCTTAGTCAGTTTGACTTAAGATCTATTTAATAAAACTTTTTTCATCAATTTGATCAAATCGTTTATTTTTGTTTGTTTTTTTTTTTTTGCTACCCTTGAAAAGGTATCTTTCTTTCGTATCACAGAGAAATCGCAGGAATTCACAGTATTGTGTGATGCCGCGAACAAAATAGTCCCATTTCGAAACTAGCCATGGAGTTATTCTTGCATCTACAGCATGTAAATAGAGAGACTATGTCTTCGTCTGGCAAAGGAGTTTTACAAAGTTTACCTAACATCAATGGGAGGATGTCAAAGTTAACTTAATTACAGCATTCTTCAGGAAGCACTGACTCACTTTCGATTAAAATCAAATCAGTTATTAGTAAAATAAACTTGAACTGGACTTTACAGTCATCGTCCATTTCACTATCCGTTAAAAACTTAGGAAGTGAAAGGATACATAAAAGTCATCTCAGTAATTCGGTTGCATACACAAGACTAAACAGGGATATAAAAGAAAACAAAACTCTTAATTACAGTTTCGGACTTGTTCGGGAATCTCCGAGTAAACAGAAAAAATATGTACAGTATACCTGTATGTTTTACAGATATTTAACAATATATATATTTTTTAATAAATTTATATAGATAATTTTAAATTGCTTCTATTATCTTTAAACATATTATTATTTAATATTAAATATTATAATAACATTATTATTTAATGTTAAATATTTCACTGAATTCAGTAAGGTTTTCATTACAGAAATCCAATTCTATAAAGAAAAAAAAACAACTTCTTCAGCGAAGTATATTTTTTGAATAGCGACGCGATGAAAAGATTCCGACATTTATTGGAAGAACGAACAAAAGTGCCCGATTGTTGTATAAATAACATTTTTTTATAATGCAGATTTCTATTTATAAGCATATGGGCTCTCTTCGCAAACAATAATACAGGGTCCATTATATGATGGCATATTTTCACCAGATTGCTAGACTTGGGGAGTCTCATTGATGCAATCGGCCCACCCTGTATAATCGATGTTGATACATCCACCATGCAAATTAGCGTTTTCAAACAATTTGATAAACAAAGCTAAAAAAAACATATTACATAATTGATCTAAAGTTGTTTTCAAATGCAAATTTAAGTGAATCGGTCCGTAGATGATTAAGGCAATCTATTTATACTAAGAAGATCTCTTTGGTACAGATCGGATTAGGTACAGGAATAGGTTTTAAAAGTTAGAAATTGCCAAAATCCTTTGCCTTTAAAAGTTACATTACTTGAAAAAGCTTTTAGAAAACTGAAACTCTTTAATGGATGAACGTGATTCCTTATTAATTTTGGAAATGATCGAGTTCTTCATTATCTTGAAACGCGAATTAAAACAATATCTTTATCGGCAAGTTTAGATTATTCTGTAATAGAAACATTTAACGTGATTGGGCTGATGAGTTCGCTGAAGGACGAAACGGCCGTTCCCAATTCTTTCCCCCATAATCGAATCAGAAAGGCAATTTTCTTTTCTTTTCTTTTATTTTGGTTAGGTGCTGCACTTGTTTTCTTTTAGATTATTCTCTATGTAAATAATTAGTTTTGATCCTAACATACAAGTATTGAAAGTTGACAGCAAGGCAGATATACCCAATGACCGCGAATCTAGATTTGTATTGAGAATGCCTTTATTAATGATTAAGATTAAATCGTCAATGTCATTATTAGTTATCTGAAGATATAATTGATTTCATCGGTTGTTTAGAATAAGCTACAGCGAAGCGAAAATTAGTTAAACAAGATTACAACTTTCCCGATAAACGAAAAGTGGGGACGGGGGATGACAAGAACGGGGCCTCAAGACCTAATGTAGATACAATGAGGAAGCTCAATTATTTTTCACTGTTTTTCTCTTCAAAAAGAAGTCATTTTTTTTCCATTTTATTTGTAGTAATTATTTCCCTTGAATAATGACTGAAAAGTAGGGAAGCATTTAATAAAGGAAGTTACTAATATACACATGGCTTTAATCACTTCAGCAAAAGATTAATGAATTATTTGAGGCGGGAAAAAATTAATAATAATAATACTTTTCGAATTAATTATATAACTAGATGACTTTTTATAGCGACTTTTTCAGTGACAACTAGTGTTAATTTTTGTAATTAATTTTGAATTAAAGTGCAATATCAAAGGACTTCTTTTTTTTCAACACTAAAATTATTCATGCATTGTAATTACATTCAGAAACACATTTTAACAAATTTTCAGAATACTTTTTTTAAGATTTTTTAATATTAAAATAAAAATAATTTAAAAAATGCAGATTTTTTTTAAAAATAATAATGAAACTTTCTTCTAAAGAAAGAACTGAATCTTGTATTATCATAAGATGTAGGCTTACATATTAGTATTGATTAAACCCTCCTACATAATTAAATTATGTTACTAAACCATCCTATGAAGAAGACATGTCTAATAACTAACAATTAATTGGTATTTAAGAAAAAAATAATTGAATTCTCTACTTTTAATTTCTATGCTTCTATTATAATTAGATTGCGAAAGAATTCCTATTGTGAGAGATGGTATTAAAAGTTAATTAACTATTAGTAGACTAAGTGATAGGTTCAATAACAATTCGGTCTACCAATATTAGCAATTCTAAAAGTATAGAATTCTTTTCAAACATAAATAACGTGCAGTAGGCTACTGTTATTATAATAAATGTAATAATAATAAGATAAAAATAAAAACGAAAGTAGTGGCACTTGCTTAAAGTATTTTTATAAATAATAATTAAACGTTTATTATTTAACTAATGTATTTTTATGAATAAATAGTAAAATAAAAACCTAAAATTCTGTTTTATTTATTTTCCTTCATTTGAATTTCCATTTTTTTTTCCTTCTGTAAGAAATACAAAGAAAAAAAAAATAGAAAGGAAAAAAGAAAAAAAAAAAAAAAAAAAACAGAGGTCAGAAATCTGTGTATTCCCT
>JAFIDM010004315.1:42578594-42646206 GCA_023159025.1 Thereuonema tuberculata | reverse complement strand
AAAAAAAAAAAACAGTAGTGAAAGACTGAAGATTTATTCAGCTATTGCATAGATGTTTTATTTATTGTTATTTTGGGGTATTAAGATAAATATTGTTATTTATTGTTGTTGTTGTTATTTGAGCACTAGCAATTGGCTTTATTATTCATTCCTGGACACCAGTAATACAGAGAATGAACTTGATCACTGGCAACTCAATTCCATGGCTGATCAATAACAGGCAACTTGCCAAGGCACTGGAGCTATCACTCCATCAGCAGCAACTGTTCTTTGGCCTCCCTTCCTTCCTTCCTATTCTCTGCTTTTCTACATTTCCCATCAAAATTAAATAAACGCTTCCTAATAAAAAGAGCAACTGAAAATCTGAAAAATAACTTGGAAATAAAAGACTTGCCCTTTAACAAAGGACAGACATGTAATACTGCCCTATTTCCTTCATTTAGTTGTCACTGATATTAATTTACGTTTTATCTCTTCATTGTAATTAAAAGAAAGTTGCTAGATTGAGCTTGTTTAGATCTATGACAGATGAACCAGCCTTAGCAGCAAAAGTCTAAATTTGTAAAAAAGGACTCATAAATGTGAGATATGAGAAGATTAAAAAACCAACAACAAACAAACAAATCAAAAATAATAACTTTTTAAAGAATAATTGCAGAACAATTATTGACAAAATTATTTAAATTGCTGCAGGGATTTATGTAGTAACTAATTTTTGTTATCCGGTAAGTGAATGCTGATAATTGGGCATCCCTCATAGTTTGTTTGTTTTTTTCTTTTATCACAGACTTTCATATTTCTTTTGTAATATATTTTATGTATTTTCTTTTAGCTGTAATTCCTTATTGTGTTTGTCACAAAATCAGGTTCAGTTTACATCGAAGGTTGTTTTTTTTTTTTTCCTCCTGATTGTTTTCCAGATAGGTTCACCTTCCTTTAATGAAACATAGAACCTGACTCTTTTCTGAGGTTAAAGAGACAATCCAAATCTCATCCAATGAATGAGAATCATTGGAGACCAAATTGCCTATGACCCTTTGGAAGTTGATAGCCTGTTGTCTGTTTCTTTAAATTTCTTAAAAACTTTATATAATGCATAAAACATTTATATCCTTAAAGTCCTCTATAATGTCTAGCATTTCTACTCTAGTTTTTCTGATTAGGAAATTATTAAAAGCAGTTGCAGTAATTTTTGGTTCTATTTATTTACGGAAAGTTTTCATCATTTATCTAATTTAAATTTATGTGCAAATGTAATTATAGTACAGTAACTTCCAGAAAATTTAGAGCATTTTCTTAGTTCTAGTATTTTTTGTTATCAAGAAGTATCGGGCACTCATTAATACACCACATAAAGTATTGCAGACCCAACTAGCTTGCATGTTATTAAAAGTCAACCCTGACAAATTACTTAACCATTAGATGTGATCTAATCTCTAGATTAATCTGTAAGTTAAGAGATCAACAAGCTTGTCATTAAAGCAGAAAAGGACTCCAGATCAAATTATCTTTGCCATTAAGTTAGCTGTAATGATCTGTAACACTACCGATGATTGTCATGTGACCTATTTTGAACATGGCTATAGACCGCAAAGATATTTCATAATAGAGATTGTCTCCAAAGCTTCTTGTTTTACACACTCAACATAAAACAGTTACATTCAATTGGTTTTTTTTTAACACCTCCCTTAAGTGTCAAATTTCGAGGCTTTCTAATTGAATCCCCTGATGGGAACTTAATCAAAATAAGGGTTTCACTAATTTCCATATAAGGATCACAGCCTTGACAAGAACATTTGTATGAATCTTGGAAGCCCTGGACTCCTCCTTACCGACGTGGGAATAGCCCATTAAAATTATGTCTTCACTGAAATTAAGCTCACCAAATTTATTACCTTTTCCTTCTTATTTGTATTTTGGAGTGTACATCATGAATAAATTCGCTAAAGAGATGAATATATCTATCAGGAAAAGATAATTTGTCCATCAGCATCAAATTATTAATAGAGAAATCAGTTATACATATATATATAGGAACGTTTATTTATTTACTTTTACATATCTTGATTGTCCTTTAGTGAAATTCTAACTGGTACTATTAAAAGGTTTTTGATTGATAGTTAGTGATATTTTTATCATCAGATAAGAGCTCGTTGAATGACTGAACAAAGCACACCATTTACAAACAAGCTCTTTTTCATAGAGGCCTCATTAAAATTCATATCTGATCATTTAAATCTTTAAATCTCATAAACAGATACAGTTACATAATTTTGATGAGATGATTCAATATTTATAGCAAAAACTAATCACTGTCATTTAGAAACCTAAAATATGTTTATTGTTGCATTGAATCTCAAGCACTTTTAATTTTCTTTTGGATACAGATTGTCACATAGTTCATCATTCTAAGCTTATTGTGATAATCTTTTGTCTTTTATAGTCAATCTTTAATTTAGGAAACAAGGCAAAAAAATTACTATTCTAGTGAACAAGAAACCATAGCAATTGTACATGTTTTATTCTCGGTCACTTCCTGTGAGACAGGGAGGGACTGCAGACTGAAACTTGCGGAGGTGGAGAAAAATACAAAAATCATACACTGTCCAATAAAGTTTAAGTCATATCTGTCCAACCTGTATTTTGAGCTGTGATGACAGAAAGAAACTTCTGTCCACCTTGTTTTCTGTGATGACAGAAAGAACATAAAAGTTCTCCCTTCCTTTCTACTTTTGTGTATGGGGTTCTAAAAACAGAAAAATTGTGTGAATATGGTAAACATACGGTGGAAATGCATGAAACTTGGATATTTGATGCAAAAAGTAATGCAGTTATAGTGTCTCATGCAAATGAGAGGCACTGTCATTGGTTGATATAAATGAGTCACAGCATAAAAGGGGCTGTTTGGAATTTGTGTCGAATTGTGAAGAAAGAAGTCTGAGATAGCAGATATATTGTAATAGCATCATTTAACAGACAAATTAGTTGGAGTCAAAAGACTAGAGTTAGGCTAAAGTTCTTCTGTGGCAACTTTACCAATCAACTTTCTGAAGATACAATGAATGACAACTATCTTCAATTATGCACCCAGAACAACAGCACTGCTATCCTAACACAGTAGCGATCTGATTTTGCTGTGACTCAACATTTGTTTCCACTGCATGCAGAATACTTCACAAAGGAGATCTGAAATGCTAGGTGACTAGCAGGGCGGGCTTGTCCATAAAGGCAACCTAGGCGGCTGCTAGGGCGGAAAATTTTAGGGGTGGGAAGACTGGGGATTTTTTTTTTTTTATTTTTAGCATAAAACAAAATGTATGTGCGCCAGCTCCCAGCGCACTTCATGTTTTAAATAGAGAGTTGGAACAACAAATAGTCAGTTTTGCAACCCTGTACTCAACTCCGTCCCGCCCCGACTGATCTCTTCGTCAAATCAAGTCACAAACAATAAACAATAGGATGGTGTGTGAAAATGTTAGGGGCGACTAGGCCTCACTTTTGTATGGTTGAGGGGGGGGGGTTGAGATTACGGGAGTGTGGGGGTGGAGAACTTTTTTTTCACCTAGGATGTCAAAAAACCTAGAGCCGGCACTGGTGACCAGGTCTGTGCACGCCTTACCCTCCCTCACCACGTCAAAGGAGCAAATATTTGAAATGAACAAAGCTTCATATCATTTAGACTGAAAACCAAAGGAGGCCAGTACTATTCCCAGATCAGTCCACATTTATTTTGTAGAATGATTCCAAGTGTCCTCTGATCTGGAGAGAATGGGGAATGAAAGGGACTCACTGAAGATAGCGTTATGGCTTGAGGTGAGATGTCATTAGGTTGGCAGAAATCAACTGTATGTGTTTTCAAGAGGAAACATGAATGCCAGATGAGGCAGGAATGATGTCCTTGACTTTTATGTTCATCCTTACACAATTGTAATAAACGATACATTTCTCCTGCAGGATAATAATGCATGTCCAGGCCGAACTATAAATCAATATCTTAAACAGGAGACTGTTGTTTTTATGAATTGGACAGTTAGATCTCAAGAACTTAATACTATCATGTATTCCAGTTCTTGGGAGATGTTTTGCTACCCTAAATCCCCTCTCCCCTTCCCAAGACCTGAAGGGGCTTAGAACATCTTTAAAAGAACAATGGTCATTGCTTTCCACTGAGCTCTAGACGTCATCAACAACATGACACATCATTATGAGGTCTGCATTGCTGAAAGAGGTGACCTCATACAAATTGTGAGATATATATTGGCTCCTTAAATGGGAAACCTTATTTTTGATCTGCTTCTGTATGTGTTCAGCATTGATAAAATCAGAGTTTCATACAAAATGTTCTTGAGTTGTTTAGTAACATATAATATACTACACATTTTCACCAATTTCATACAAATTAATCATATTTTTTTTAGTTATATCAATTTTTTTCCCTAATTAACGGAAACTTGCTGTGGAAGTATGTTCCAAAATGACTTTTATTTTTAATCTGATGAAGCATTTGATTCATCTTAACAACTTTCATTAGTTGATGAATTCAGTTCCGGGACTGAGATTTCATCAGTATAATTCCATTATAATCAGTACAGTACCACTAATAGTAGCAAAAAGTACTTTCTAAAACTTATAACAATTATAAATCATCATTTTATTATTTAAATTCCAATACAATATGTAGCATGTTTGTCACAACAAATTTGAAATATTCTTCACCATACACATTGACCTTAACAATACACATTTGATACATGAGAAACCAGTTGGTTTTTGTTATTTTAATATGTTCTTCTCTTAATTAAGTGTGTAAACTTCTTTTTATCGTAATTTAATTTTTCACACCTGTTAAAATTTTAATTTAAAATTGAGAAAATATTCTTATTTATGATATTCTTTGTATTTATTGTATGTTTATTATATCTACTATCAAGAGAAGCATTTAATTTCTGGATGTATAAAACTTTTTTTGGCATCCAAAAAATTTTCAAACAGTTAGGAATACACCTTAAAAAACAAATAAACCTTAAGTTGAAAAGTGTCAGGACAAAGTACATTGACTTAGCAATTTTTCTCTGTTCATATTGATCTGTGTTCGAAGAATCACAGAGACTAGCATCGGTGTTACAGCTTAAGATACACACACTTTATTTACAATTTATTTACAGTTTATATACATGTTTGGTGGATTTTCAAGATCTGCTCGAAGCTTCCTTTTCGGTCGGTCACTGGCTGCTCGGAGCTTTCTGTTTGGTCGGTCACTGGGAGAGAGAGCTAGTCGCATAGTTGATTGACCTCCCGGTTCAGCCAATCACAGATTAACTGACCAATTCGGGAAGGTTTTCAACTTTTCATCAATATTACTACATTTAATTTATCCAACTTGAAGACTTCGATTGTAAGTGGTCATAGCGTATAACTTGAGTTCAGTTTGAGTTTGCTATTGCTCTTTCAAATGTACATTAAATATTAGATTATTGATACAAACTTCAAGTCGTTTTTCTTAATATTACATGGCCTTAATGTGAAAAGAATTTTTTTGTTCAAAAAATTATGATTTCACACCCTAAGTTTACAGAAACCATGTTTTCTGGGATGTGTGCTCTCTGTAAACACTGTCACTGAAAATTTTTAACACTATGTTCCCATTGAATGGATTTATACTATTATTCAATTGTGCATACAGTGGTCAAATTGTGATGAGCACATTTTTAAAATTTCATGATAACTAAATCGAAAATCAGTTCATGTTTGTTTCCTAAGCTATATGTCACAACACTGTCAGATTCCCCTTGTATCAAATAAGAATAAAAGATGCAAATCTAATAAACATTCATTCCCTTGATTGCATTTCTTTTTAATGTAAAACACCTTTCTCTTGATTCAATTAGTTAAAACAACTAGCAAAAATTAATCAAACTGAATAATTTTAAAGTTTAGTTATAGAAATTCTTAGAGCAGCTACAACGTGAATGACATTCCCAAAGATTTTTAATTTTTACAACTGAATTTCACTATTACTTTATTTAGAATAACCTATATCACTTTTGTTATGGAGAACAGATAAAAATAAAAACAAAAACAACTCATTCACATTTGGAAGTCAAGATTTTTCTTTCTCCCATGAAATTAAGTTTCGGATTTTGTTTTTATTTAGGTAAACTCATTTCATGACAACTTAAAATATTAGGTAACCAATAGTACCTATGAAATTACTGATAAAAAATGAAAACTTTGGACAATCTTTATCTTAAGTGTCCCAGCAAAAGAAGAACCCTTCACTCACTTATGGCAATTTTATTTTTTACTTTTCTTATTGTAATAAAGTTTATATATCACTTGCAAATTATTGAATTTAAGTATTTTTTTTTATTTTTACTCTCAACTATAAACAAAGAGAGATTTGCTGATCACATACTAATTGTGTGAAGCATTTAGCTACAAATATCATAATATTTACCTTCAGTGGCACATCCAAGATTAAGGTTTGGGTGGAGGGGGGCTAAGAATGTTGTAAAGAGTCCATTCAGATGAAGGCCTATTTAAAAATAAATTGTTTCAAAGATCACTTTCCAAAATAATAAGATATAGACAAGTCAGTGCTTTGATAAAGGTTCTCTTCTTAGTCTTTCCTTCTTTCTTTTTTCTTTTCTTTTTCTTTCTTTATTTTTGTTGGGGGAGGGGGGGGGGGGCTTTAATGATGCACCACTGTACACCTTTGTGCAAATCATTTCAATCATTTGTACTGGCTAGGCTTGCTAACTAGTAACTGCATCTGCATCTGTACCAGAGCAAGTTTAAATGATGGTGTGTCCTGCAAACATGTACAGAAGAATGGGTGAAAGTGTAGACAACTCATAATGATTTTCATTTTATTTAAATAAAGTGAATTGAAAAATAGGAATTTTTTTTCCAATTAAATATAAGCAAATTAATAAAAACTCAAACTTTTAAAACCTATTCAACAGCATTTAGTAATATGCAATTAAATTAAAATAATGTTTTGTTTTTATTTGGATAAAAGTTTGTAATTATGCTACATTTCAATTAAAACCAGATTTTCATGTGATCTTATTTTCTTGTTTCAGTTACCATAGGGATTAACCTTACTTTAGGCTTCATTGAAGAGCCTAAAGACGTTATAGCAGAGAAGAACCATCCCCTTCTTATCAACTGTTCTGCATTCTCAAATCGAGAATTTGAACCGCTTAACATCACATGGCGCCATAATGTAAGTAATAATACAAACATTTGTCATCATTAATTTTGCCAAAAAGCCACTTATACTGACAAACTTATTATTACATCATTTACAACAATGAACTGCAGTAGTTAAGTGCCATTCTTATGAAATATTTCATTTTATAAGATGTACAGTTTCTGTACAGTTTGTGTTATTAAATATTGATAGGAAAAAAAAATAAAATGTACTGACATTTTTTTATATATAAAATCTCTTTCTATTTAAAAATAGGTGTAATAATCACTTCCAACTAATATATAGTTCAATGTTCTAACTACTACAGATATTTTTATACATTTAATTTTGGATTTATATATTTTATAAATGTTAAAATCAGTTTTAGAAATATTTCTTAAATAAGAATTATAATATTAAAAAACAAAAACAGAAACACTGGAATTGTTTGAATATAAAAATATTCCATTTTACAAAGTAATCATTACAGATTATTTATTCTTTTGTTAACAGGGCTTACAAATCAATGATTCTCGCCGTTGGGTTTTGTCAAATGGTTCGCTGTACTTTCAGCGAGTTATTCAGAAAAAGAAAAATGGTGAAGATGACAGTGGATTATACTACTGTGTCGCCAGTAACAGTATTGGCTCTCTCGTCAGTAAGCCTATTCAACTTAATATTTCATGTAAGTCAATAAATCTTTTATTATCATTATTTGACATAACATTTTAAGAAACAATTTTTTATTGCAAATTCATTTGAGGGTTCTTTTCTAGAGTACTGGTCTTATTACTGACATTCCACATTTAGATGTCTTTAATTCTTAGCAAGTTTTTATACTGTAACAAAAAACTAGATTTATTTGAAGAGACATTTTAATAAGCAATCAATGTTTTTTAGTCTATCCAGTTTGTAGAATTTGGTTACAACTCTTTCTCTATTCCATAGCAATCTTAATTTCGCCTAAGTCAGCCATTTCAGTTAATTGTGCAACATTGTTTGATATCACAAATTGCCATCCAATTTTCATTGAAGGAAACTATAGTAGTTTTCAAAAAAGAAGGGTTTTCCATATATGGTCATTACGTAGCGATTGAATTTGTCTGGAACAAACATCACCAGTCATGACGTCATCAACCTGAACTCCGAGCAGTCAGTCCAAGATGGCGTCATTTTGTAATCGCATAAGCGTGACCAAGAAAGTACAAACTTTGCATAGCCAAGCAAGGGGAATAGTGTGGAACGTTTGTAATTCTTTCACTTTTAATTATTATTATGCATTCGTAACTGTAGAAAATACAACAACCAGAATGTTTTCGTAATGTTTATAAGATTCAGTTACAGATTTTAGCAATAGATGGCGCTGTTTCGTCCTGGAAACATCAATCTATAAGGAAATTATGTCATCAAAAGCTCTTCTTTCATGAACTGAACTGTAGGCTAGTGGTGATAATTTTCAGGCAGAGTTATCCAGTATTGAATACTACACTCTATTCACTCACTTAAGAGTAATTTTTTATTTTCTTTTTTTGTTTATCTTCATCATGCAGAAAAGTAGTTTACATTCCTTTGCTTACCTTCTTACCTACATCTTCATCAAATGTTGCATTTTGTTTTAACAGTTATCTTTTTCTTCTGCATTCTTTTGTAGATTTAACTTTTCAAACTTTCTAGCTGTTTTGTCAATAATATTTCATTCAGGGAATTAAAATTGTCAAGAAAATGGTAGTAATCAACCATTTACTTGATAATTAATTTGTATCAGTCTAGAAATAACCCCTTAATAATTTTCAATTACAATAACAAGTATTTATTTTAGTTTTGATAAAAAAGGAATTTATTCTGGTCTTAATAAGATCATAAATGGGATTACAGTCATTGACATCCGCAGTTGGATGGATGATGTATTTGTTTATAGGCTCTTAAATCAACTCATTGGAAAACAATAAGAACATGCATTCCATAAAGATTACCTGAAATGGGAGCAGTAAGTACAGTCAGGCGTAGGGTTGCCACCTCATATTTAGTGAAATAACAGACATTTTAGGACAATTCATAAAATATCAATAGAATTTTTTTTAGCCACTTTCACACATTCTAACAAGTAGTAAGAAAATCCATACAAGTGATTGTCTTAAGCAAGTTTTCTTTAAAATTTTCAATAATTATATTTACGTTATAAGTTTTGTTTTGCTTTGTTTTTAATTTAATAGCGATATTTTCTTTTGAAAAATGAATTTGGTGATAACTCATTTATTTTAATACAATTAAATTACTAAAAAAAAACTTAAAATAATTTTTATTATTCCTTACTTTTTTTCCCATCTTCATTAAATATGATTATACGGGACAATCAACTTATAAAAATGGGACATATAGATTGTTGGTTAAATATGGGACAGGTGCACAGAAAAAAATTGTTGAAAGATTATTAATATTATTATTTTCATCAAAACGGAATTCATTACTTTGCCAAGAAAATTTCTTTCCTATCATTTTTTGTTCTGATATATTAAATTCATAAATGTTAATTATCATATCTACAAATTGAAAAGTATCTTAATTCTTTTTTGTTTCTTTTATTTGTAGACATGTCACGAAATTTTTCACTAGATCCACAGTTGTTGCAGATTGAAGAAGGTGAAACTGCAAGGTTTTCGTGCCAAATTACAGCTGTTCCAGAGCCCTTGTTCACCTGGGAAAAGAACAGGAGACAACTACCTCAATATGATGACAGGTGAAGAATAAATTTTTAAAGAGCATGCTGCCTGATAATGACTTATAAAGTCAAAGGCAGTAATTTTATTATGTTATTAATCATAAAGATTACATATTAGGTTTCTTAGTAGAAGAAGATAACCAAAAATTATTTAATATTTAAATTTTATATCCTCTTCCCTTTAATAGCAGCAAAGTAACTTCAGTTTAAAAAATATTTCCCTAACCTACAGGATTAATCTGTTCTCAGTCAAATTAAATTATGGTTATAAAGAAAAGAAAGCAAGTGTAGACATAAGGTTTATTTCAGGAGAAGTTAAGAAGCTGACCTCCAACAGCCACTAAAAAAGAGGTCCTATTCAAAATTTTAGGGAGAGCCAAGATCTTCTTAATGGATCATCCCAGCAAAAAAAAAAAAAAAAAAAAAATGAAAGAAAATATGACTATTTTAAACATTTTGAGATTTCGGGAAGGGAGACCTCGATTTCATACTTCTACAGCAGGGGTGGGCAGATTTTTGTAAGGTAAGAGCTACCTCAAGTGTACTCCAATTCGACAACCAAAAAAAAAAAAGGACATCTTCAGAAATCTCACATGCAGTTACCCCAAAATTCCAAAATTGCCGTCTTGCCCACCCCTGTTCTACACTATAAACATACTGTAGATCTCAGCCCGGGCCCCTTTGACGGCCGGGCCCCGGTGCTGAGGGAACAACTGACCCCCCCCCCTTGTGGGGGCCCTGCTTCAAAGACAAGAAGTATACAGTATTTAATGAATTCAATAAAAGAATCAAAATAAAGAAGTGGTTGTAGATAAAGTCAAATAATCAGCACAATCTAATGGTAATAATCTTCATTATGAAACAATTTCTAATAAAGTTTACTATTTGTTGAGTTGATCATCAAACATAAGGTCCTTACGAAATGTAAAATAGATAATATGTTGTAGTTTGTTTAAAACTTGAACAGTTTAGTAGTTTAGTAGACTTAAATATTTTGTTTTTTGTTAAATGAAACTGAACTACTGAATATTTATGCTTTTTATATCTATTCAATGTAATTAATATTGCATATTTCTCTTTTTTTTTTTTAGAATTGTAGTTCTCAAGAAAGAAGGAGTTCTGTTAATCAAGGATGTACTCAAATCAGACACGGGTAAATATCGTTGTATTGCAACCAGTGGAGCCAGTAGGAGAAAAAGCAGTGAAGCTAGTTTGGAGGTCTTAACAGGTAATTTGCTTTAAGCAAAAAATTCAATAAGATAGGTGTAATAACCAAACAATTGTATGTTTTCTAAATTTCAGTATACACTACTAGTATTCCACATTTATTAAACTTTCTCGAACAGAAAAAAAAAATTGTATTCAAATGCTCAATAAATACTAAATTGTATAATTCAGTAAATGATAAATTGTATTCTGTTCTCAGAGATGTCCATAGAGAAAAGTCTATACATTTAATGATGACTTATTTGTCTGCATTATTTGATGAGATTTTACTGAAGGACATTGAAATGTTAGATCTATTTCTGAAATGTTATAATCCTAAAGGTATTCTTAAAATTTTAAACTAACTTACCATTTTGGTATAAAGTTGTAAATAATCCCCATGTTTTATGAAATGTTTTACATAACAAGTGATCGTCTATTGTAAGATTAATTGTCTCATTAGATTGATTTATTTATTCTATTTATAGCTGAAGTACCTAAAGAGAATAGTTTACCAGAAGTCATAACGCCACATCGGACCATTACTGCAATTGCTAACCAGGAAGTTGTTCTAGAATGTACAGCGACTGGTTATCCAAAACCTACTATTGGATGGCAAAGAAAAGGTGAGCTCACAAACAGGTTTTCAGTTTTATTGTACAGAATCCCTGGAAATTTTAACCTTATTTCATAACAGAATGATCTGAATTCTTTAAAAGTAAAAGCTTTAAATTTTGTGAGAAATTCAGATGAGGGGAAAAAAAGGCATATTTTTGTGAATCCCCCCCCCCAAAAAAAAAAATAGCTGTGAATTAAGGCAACAAACTCCTCTCAGAATGGCAGTCCTTGGTGGCAGCATTAATTACTTAGTAAAATGAAGGCTGGCGACCAGACTCGTTTTAGTAAAGTAACTGTATTGAAATAAAATGAAAGAGAGGCTTTGGAATCTTTCTACATCAGAAATCAACATATTATTACTTGGAGTGAATGTGGGTGGCAGGAAAGCCAAGCACTGCGACCTGAAAGATCTATTGTGCCAACCCACGGAAAGGAGGATAGACGGAGAGAAAGACTGAGAAAGTATGGTGGGGGCCTCACAGGGGAAATGGGAGAACCCCGAGAAAACCCGCCCAGCGCGGATCGTCCACCATCACGAAACCCACATGAGAACCGAACCTCGGAACTCAGAGGTGAGAGGCCAGTGTCTTAGCAATAACGCCAACCGGCCAGAAATCAACATAACTCTACCCATAAAAAATACAGGAAAATACTTTAAACATTATTCCTTCTTTCTCCATCATAAATAATAAAATAAAATAAGGCACTTCAACTACATATTATAGCGAATTTTCGGGGTCTATTACCTAAACCCCTTTCTCAAGCCTTTATTATCAAGAAGAGACTAGACATACTGTAAAGTAACAAATAAAGGAAGAACAGTAGACAGCTTCACAATACATCTAGGATCTCTTCTTAATAATAAGAGTTTTGCAAACATCAATTTTCCATTTCAATAATTGTATATTATCATTTATATTCATGATTTATATAATTCTTATATTATTTTGTATTTATTTAATGGAAGGAAAAATGGCTTGAGAAAGGGGTATAAGTAATAGACTCCGAAAATTTGCTATAATATGTGGTTGAAGTGTTTTATTTTACTTTTAACATTAGCCTTAATATTTTTTATTTCAATGTTACAGCTGAAATTACAATTGAAATTGAAATTTTGGTAGTAATTCATCTTTTTATTTACACTTGTTTTATAAGTTTTTATCTCAGCATTATTTCTAGTTATATGAAAATTATAAATCAATAATTTTTTGTAAAAAAAATGTAAGCTCAAATTACTTAATTTCTCAAAAACTTTGCAAATAACATTTAATAACTAAAAACGAACTACAAACTCAACGGCAATATACTGTATTATTATATAATGTCACATTCTATTATTGTAAATTTTTTGAATTCTTGAGTTGTGATATTATTATTTAGTTTAGAAGAAAGAGAGGAATAGTTCTCTTTTCTTCAAATTTTTGTAAAAAATGGCTCGTTAAAGTCCTTTGATTGAAAAGGACGAAATATTGCCGTTGAGTTTGTAGTTCGTTTTTAGTTATTAAATATTATTTCTAAGCTCAAATTATTCATTGAACTCTATTATTAATGCCATTTGTAAGTCTGCCTAATAAAGGGGTATCCTAACTTATCATTGGTTAGTTTTTAGTTATTAAAATTAAGTTAACAATGATTATTTATTTAGGATGTAATGTTAATTTAATGTTAATATAAATGAAAAAAAAAAAAAAAAATTCTGTAATATGTATTGTTTTTTTTTTTGTAATTCTTCCTGAAAATTTTAATATACAGTTGTAGCATAATAATAATCTAAATATTCTCTTAATAATCTAAATTATTTAGTTTGCAATTTTTTTTTTTGAAAAAGCAATATGGGTTTAGCAGTAACTAGCCTTATCTGATTACTTAATAACTTTATCACAATAAAGTAAAAAATTACACATTAAACAAAGTTAGCAGGTAATCATAAAACTGATCTGCAAATTGCTCTAAATAGAAAATTTCGTAGCAATTTGCATCTATCCAATATTCTCAAGGATGTGAATTGTTTCCTGTTGTATGATCTCAGGTGTTTTGAGTTGCTATTATGTCAGCTGAATATAAAAGAGATAAGTTCCAGAATTTAGGGGAGTGAGAAATGGTTAGAAAAAGGTAAATGAATTAATATATTATGTTGAAGTGTACATTTTAAGTGGAATGTTTTGAATGAATTCAGTTACTTCTCTGATTCTGTGTTTGCGCTTTCTCTCAGTTTTTGTAACTGTCAAATTAGTTCCATCTGTTTTTAGATGAGAAGTTAGCTAAAAGCTAACAACATGTGAGTGCTCTTAAAGCATTGTTTAATGTTAAATAAACAGTAATTATATAGAACAGCTAAAACTTTTCTGAATATATATATATTTTAATAACTACTTAGGATTTTACCAGTCAGATATTCAAGAATTGTCATTCAATTACACTTTGCTTTATAATTCAATTATACAAATGTATTTTTTTTTGTTTTAGTTCATTAAAATAAATTTATAACAGATTCCAAAAATTATTTTAACTGAAATCCATTTTTGTCAACTTCAGAGTATTTCTATTCCTGTTTCATTGGATAAATTGCTCATTCTCTGATAATAGATTGAATGGTCAGAGGGAATCTGTTTCAGGAAAAAAAATTGAAGCAAATTCGCTGAATAAAATCTAAATAAATGTACTTTTTTTTCTTTTTTTTTTGTTGTTAGATCAAAAAATAGATCAACACAGGGTTTACCAATCAGCTCATGGGCATCTAATCTTTCGCCATGTTCAGCAAGAGGACGAGGGAACCTATGTGTGTACTGCAACTAATAAGGATCCAGACACGGAAGAAGCCAGATCGGCAACTCAAAGCTTTGTTTTGAAAGTTCTAGGTAATTAGCTTAATGTTTATCATTCAGCAAGTTTATATTTTCATTTTAGTTACATTCATGACAAGGCAAATTGCAAACTATTTCTAATATCGTAATCAAAGGGATTTTTATTTACAAAGGGACTCTTTCAATACCATATAACAAATTTATGGTTATTTATTTTTTTCTAATAAAGCTTAATATAAATTTTGTACTGTGTTGTATATGTTATACTGTATACTTATTATAAAAAGGATGTGCCTGTACATAATTTGATTTATTATTGTAGATTTTAAGAATCTGCACAATAAGAAGGCCCAAAAGTTTAGTTCATTTAGCATTTCTCGAGGGGCACAGTGTGGAGGTGAATTACATTATAAGGATGGGCATGGTACATAATGGCAGAAGAGTAGACATTGAATAAAATAAATAGAATTAGGTTGTACTAATGGAATATGATATTAATCACCAATTTTTTTTCCTCTTCCACAGTTCCTCCAGTGTTTTTGAAGCAGCCTCAAAGTCAAATAGTGCCAAGTGTACAAACTGTCCGATTTGAATGCGAAGTAACAGGATCTCCTCCTCCAACAGTGAAGTGGCTGAAGAATGGTCAGAGCATACCAAACATTGGTCGTATCAAGATTAAGAACAACTCAAATTACGAATTGGTGATTCTAACTACAGTGTCAAATGACTCAGGGATATATCAGTGCATGGCAGATAATGTAGCTGGCCATGCTGTAGCCAGCGCTCGACTGCAAATAAATACTTCAGAAGATCAACCAGATCCACCAACAGGACTTAAAGCACATACTCTATCAAGCACAGCTATTGAATTGATATGGAATGCCTCAACTTCAAGAAATGGTCTCGAAATTCAAGCTTACACAGTGCATTATGCACCTACTCAAGGTCTGTAAATTATTAACCTTTCATTACAGATTAATTTCAGGAAGAGATTTTGTAATTTCTTTTCTTTTCTTTTTCTTTTTTGTAAATCTAAATTTTAATGGGATATTTAGGATATGTAAGATTAAAATTTTAAACTTTAGCATTATTGCTTTCTTTTTTTTATTATACTTTATAAAAAAAATAACAAGATAGTAAATCAAAGGCTTTATATGAATGTTAAAACCGCAGAACTTTACAGCAGTGGATTATGCTGCAATAATATACTGACATATCAGTTTTTCTTCAGCGTAATATTAACTTAACACTAAATCTGTACAAACATAGTAACTGGGATTAATTATTTTCTTTTCCTGGACAAAGTGTCTACCCTCAAAATGTATACTCCTAATTCGCTTTATGAATGGAGAAAACTGCAACAAAGGTATTCTTTTTAGAAATTTGTATAGTATGATTTCTGATTAGATTTATTAATTAAGACTATCATTTTAAAATTGTTGATTCGATAATGCGCATAAATACTAGCTGCCATGGAAGACCCAAGAAATTATGCTATTTACATTATTGGAACAGAAAAATAGAGTTTCTTAATGTAGTTAGGCTTAAAAATTCTTTCTTTTTTCCCCCCTCATCTCTAAAAAAAATTGTTTGAAACCCAAAGTCAACATAAAATCAGTGCAATGACTACAAACTATTCCAATTTCAAAAGAGGGAGAGCAAGTGTATATGTCCAATGTTCCTAACTGCTGCTTCTGGGAAACGTTACGGTACAGTGGGTTTTTTTTACATCGTAACAGCATTCCAGCAATTCCTTTATTTATTAATATATGAATGATAAAGTATATCTTAAGAACTTTTTTTTCAACCATGTGATGTAGGAAACTGCTTCCTCTCCCTTAGCCACACAATTTTTCTTTATCTCGAAATGTTTTTAGTTACTTCCAGTTAAGATTCACCAAAGTATCTACTTATGAATTGATGATGGAGTGATCAAACAAAGGGATCCTAACCTTTAGATCCCAGGTTCCCAACCTAGGGGCTGCAACCCCAAGGAGGTCGCAAAGTGTTTTCTGAGGAGTCACCATGGTTATTTTTAGTTGCAATTTTTTTATAGGAAATTTCACTATGAACATTGTCAACACTTATTTATTTCAATGTGGCTACACTTATTTGTCTGTGAACATGCCTTTCACTTAACAGTTAAAGAAGTCATCACCGATGAACAATTTTATTTCCCTGGTATCAGAACTAATCTTTACTGAATCACCCTTAATGGCATCCTGTGGAATCATTTGAAAAATTTGGAACACAACAATATGAAACTTCCCATAGATTCAGTATATGTTGACATTTTCACGAGATTAAATTTTATCAAGTAATGTAGATAGATAAAAAAAAATGTACGATTTTCATATAAGAAATTGGTTTCAGTTTTGATAGTGAACAAAATTATGAATAGCATCATCATTCTTGGCATGGTTTCCAATATGAAAACATTGGACAATAAATCTAAAGAACACAACTATCCCTTTAGCCGCTTTGATAGTAGTTTAATCCTTTTGGCAATATATTTAATATTTAGTGTCTTATCATGCAAAGAAACTGTATCAATAACTCATTAAGCATGAATTGTAAAAAAATTATATTTTAACAGTTCATATGTTTTGTTTTAGAATTTTTTTCCATCGATTTCTGAAGATGAATAAATATTGGAAAATTAAAGAAAATAAATAAATACAATCTTTATAACCTGTTAACCATATAACTAAAACTAACATTTTTTTTTACATATTTGACATAGCTTTTCGTCTTTATTTTTATTTTTTCCTCTTTTTTTAATACAAAAATATTGTAAATAAATTCATAAAAAAATAAAACTTTTTATTTCATAGTTTTCTTTCTCTTTTTCTGCATTGAAACAAATAAAATAAAGAAATTCACAAAATTTTTTAACGTATATAATATACTGTATTTTTATATAAAATATATAATATTTTACTTTTGTTTTTGGTTCATTTAGGAGGTGGCGAACTGCAGAAAGTGGCTGTTTCACCATCTCAGATTATAGAGAAGCTAAAACCTTTCACAAATTTCACCTTTTATGTCAGAGCTTACAATGGAAAAAGTGCCAGCGATCAGTCAGAAACAATTGTTTGGTCAACTGGTGAAGATGGTAAGAATTACTTTGTTACAATATTTTCAATATATTCAATCTCAGTAAAATAACTTCAATAGAAATTTTTCAGTACAGTTGATTCGCGATAATCCGATATTTGACAGTCCGACATGCTCGATAGTCCGATCCGATTGAGGTGGTCACGGAAGTGAAATGCACAATCACTTGCGATGAAGTTATGTCGGCTGCAAACACTTTGATAATGTTGGTGTGAGGAAAGGGAACTTAACTACAAGAACATTTTAATGTTAAAAGATATTCCAGAAAAAGCCATGACAGACTCTTCACATAAGAAGAAACAAAAAACAATTACAGATTTTTTTAAGCCGTAAATACATATGTATGTATTTTTATTTTTTATTTTAAGACATAAAATTATATTTTACATTATATACTGTAATTTTATTTTTTTAAGACATAAGTAATAAATTAGTATTACATGCATACGTATTCATTTGTGCAAAACTATGCCTGAAGAGATTTTTTTTAATATCTTCAGTGGCCGTAAAATGTGAACTCAATACGGTATGTATTGTAACAATGTACGTAGTGTAAAAAGTACAGTATTGTATATACATAACTTGAATTTTCTTGCCTTAGAAGTCAAAATTCAGTTTTAAAAAATCAACCTTTGATAATCCGACACCCCTCGGTCCCGTAACTGTTGGATTATTGCGAGTCAACTGTAATTATGAAAATACAATGTTTAGGTTTCTTCAAAAAAAAAAAGTTGAGCTTATTAAATTCTAATGTAAAAAATAAACTGTGTAATTGTATCTATTCCACACTGGTTAAAAATAAAAAGAACTAAATGACAATGTAAAAAAAAATAAAAATGCTAACAATACTGAACAAGTTAAAGTGCAGATTTAGAAATAAATTACTAGAAAATGAAATAGAGAAATATGACCTGGCAGAACTTGTGAATAAAAAATATGTTAACTGTTAGTAAGAAAGAAAACAATTCTTTTCGTTTAGAGGAAATCTATTACTATTGTAACAAACTGAATAATGTTAACTGATTTCCGGTAATAAGAAAATCACTTATATCTACTGTTTATAATTCTAATAATGAAGTAAAGTGAAAAATTGCCGTGATAATTGAAATTTGTAAAAGTATCATATGCAATACTAATAATTATTGATATTTATTGAGTTATTAATGATTTATTTCACATATGAATTTGAATATTTATAGAATTTTTTATTTATCTTGACAAAAACCAAAACCAAAAAACACTCTGAAAATTCACTCTATGAAGATGTTAATTATATTTCTCTGAGGTAGAGATTCATACTATATTTAGCTAATATTTAGTTTTGTGCTTATTCATATTTAGTGATTGTTCAACAGCTTTTTCTTCTTTAATATTTTTTTAGTGCCTGTATCTGCCCCTAAAGTTACTCTGAAAAGCACAAGTGCGACAAATTTATTGGTTATCTGGGATGAGCTATCAAATGATTTGGCAAGAGGTGTCATTAAATATTACAAAATTCAATGGAGATTATGTAAGCCTGAAAACAACAATTATAGGCACATTCAAGAAGTACCTGGAGATATTAGAGAATACACAATTACAGGTAATCATAGAGCCATTCATAAATATACTGATCGTAAGCATATTAGTATTGTTTTGTTTAGCATTCTTAGTTTAAGTAAGTCTCCCTTTGAAGGTAGGAGTATATCCAGTTGTACAGCTGTGGATTTTGTCAAATTAAAGTAAAACAAAAGATGAATAAGGCTGCTAATGAATAACACTGGGAGTTGTAAGGCAAAAAGAGTTTTGAATATTTAATATTGATTCTAATGTCATTTCATTTTACCGTTGACCTTCACAATGGACAGAAACTGTAGACTGTTTTCTTGAATTGCATTGTCACAGCGCATTATATTCTATAGGCTATATTATACCCATGGAAGGAATTACTGATTTCTGATGAGGCAAAGAAAATACTTGTATAGTAGAACCTCGATTAACGAAGTAGTCGGGACAAATCGGCAAATCGAAAATTCCGGATAAAAGAGAGCACTTAAAAATGGCCATGAGGAGACCGCAAAAGTTTTAACACTGGATTCTAAACATGTACACTTGTACAAAATAACTAAATGTGATGTTTTTAATTATATTACTATAATTATAAACAATAAATTTGTTCAATAGATGTCACACAAGTCAGAAAATACAATGTAAATGTTTATATGACATACGATACGTACTTTACATTGGCTTAAATGGAAGTTTGCACTGCCATAAGCATGACTGACGTCGTTTAGCCGCTCTGCCCCGAAGTTGTTTCAGTAGCGTAAGTTCTGTAGAATCAGAGTGCTCCAACCACATCAGTCCTTTAGCAAAACATTCAAAAGCATCGGAGTTGCTTATTTTAGAAGTTTTGATCATCTCATCTTCATCATTTTTGCTGTTATCGTCATCGCTATTGCGTTTTTGTTTAGTGGGCTTCATGGCATAAATGAATGCTCTACATTTCGGAAAAGCCAACGCTTCTAAGTCAGACAGAAAATAGCCAATAGAAAGGCAGAAGGCAGATGGTCTTGGAGAAGAATGGAATTTCCGACAGGAGGGAGGATGGGGGGGGGGGGGGAAAGAGATAAGATATTGACATGTCGGCACTGCCTGCAGTAGGAATAGTTGCTGCCGAAGGTGACCTTGAATTGATATTGTTTATTTACCAAAAACAAAAAACTTAAGGAAACCATCGCCAGTTAAACGAGGTTCCAATTAAAAGAGTTTGGATAATCAAGGTTCTACTGTAATTCAGAATTTAACAAGAGCAATTTATTTTCTAAATAAAACTCCTTATATTCATATAATATTGGAAGGATTCTTGTTATATTCTACAGAAAGGAAGATGATGTAAAAATTTTTACTGCTTTACCTTTTATATTTTTATGAAAAAGGAGCTCCCTTTTGATTGCATTTGTTTTTAATGTTTATCTCATCTTTAATTCTTATTATAATAGCATATCATCATATCAATGTTATGAAATGACTTTTATTTCATAAAACTGTACGAAATGCAATAGGAGAGGTTAGGTTAGATTTGTCCCAAGGCTCACAGTCCACAGGGCGCTGAAGGTAAAGCTCTAACATTTCTTTGGCCAATGAGGTCGTGTGGCCAGCCTGGCTCACGTCTGCCTATACCCTTGGAAAGAAACCTGGTACTATTCTACAGAGGGCTGGGACCCATTTGAAGGAGAATGGAATGTGGTAAAATCCCTGCCTCCACCAATGCCGGGATCAAACCCTCCCCCCTCCAATCCACAGTCAAGCACCTTACCACTTGGCTACTGGGCCCATAATAGGGAATGGGATGGATTAATATTAAAAAAGTTGATAGCATCAAGCCTTATCATTCTCTAATTTATAAATTATCTCTAATATACTTTTAAAAAGATCTTTTATTTTAATAATTTATTATCTTAACTAGAGCACAATACCAAAAGTTACTTTACAAGTTCTGCACAAATGTTCTATTTTCCTTGGTCAGCTGTTTCTTTGAATATAATAATGCATTCATTAATTTCTATCCAATTAGGACTAGAGCCAGGATCAAAGTATGAAGTTCGGGTCATTGGTTCCACAAATGCTGGTTATCCTAATTTGACAGATGAGGATTGGCCGTGGGTTAGGCACGAGATGCCTCAAAAACCAGAAGAAGGTCTGTAACACTCTTTAAGTTTACTGTTGCTTAGCTCTAGCCAAGCATTTTAACTGCTTTCTTAAAAATACAGAACTAATTCATTCAGATGAGTTTATCTATCAGTTTTTACCAAATTTCACCTTTATGTTCTTTGAACCGCAATGTATTTCATTTTGCCTTGCTATTGTCATCAGATTGTCAAAAATCTAATAATTTTGTGTAAGATTGTAGCATAAAAAGTTTTTATTTCTTTACTCTTTTTGTCTGCTTGCTTCAAGAATTTAATATTGTAGGCTAATGTAGGCTTATGTTTTCTAAAGGAGATCATGTCAGTATATTGATAGATATCATTGCATTTCTAAGTTTTACAAAAGCATAGATATGCCATTCTGAAAGCATTGGACTAATGAGAATACTTTCCAAATATAGTTACATTATACAAGTATTCCTCAACTTATGACAGTCTTGACTTACAACAACTAATATTACCTCATTGGCCTCAATGCTGATGAGTAAGAAAGATGTTAAAGATGTAAGAAAGATGACAATAAAAGATATCATTGTTTCTGATATTTATTCAATAATTTGTATCATCCATGTGCCATTTGCATTATTCAAATTCATGTTTCAATTTATAATATTTATTTACATAAAAACTGTACTACAAAAAAATTAATTTACACATTGTTTCAATATTTCCCTGAATTTAATATTTCGTATCGAATTCCACATAAACAATTTTAACTTTTATCAAAGTGCCATTAGTTAAGGATTATCCATTAGGTGTGTCCCACAGGGGCCCACCATCGCCCATCGGGGCGCAGGAGGTACGGCTCCAATGTTTCAGTGGCCTGGGACTGAGATGAGATCAGGTGATCAGCCCAACTATAGACGTTTTAATTTAATAATGTTGTTTAATATCTATGAAAACATCTTCTTTCTCATCCAGTTAATACTGAATAGCTTTCTAATCAGTGAACTTAACTTATTAATAAGTAATAAATAAGTAATAATAGAAACCTTTACCACTAATACAAACCTTTCTAGGTGATTTGTGAAAACCATGAAATAAATAATCATAAATAATAAAGTAATTTTCTTCTTTACAAATACAGTAAAACTCGCTTAAGACGCTTTCCCGCTTAAAACGCTGTTATTCAACTCGCTTAAGATTCTCCTGCTTAAGATGCTGTCACACTTAAGATGCTCTTTCAAGCTGGTCCCTTAAGAGCATCTTAAGCAAGTTTTACCGTACTTTAGATATTGTAATTTAACTATTGTGAATTACAAAACTTACTGTATTTTTTTTTTGTAAATATTATCACAGGAGAAACTGTGCAGTATATTGAAAATTAATTCATGGGTTCCAACATGAAAAAAATAAAAAATTGAATTATTGATTTACTAAATTACTTAATTTCTCTTCCAGCTAAGTAATACTATTTGTTATTCTCATTCCAGTCCCATCGCCACCAATGTTGGATCTGCTTGTGATTAATGCAACAGTGATTAAAGTGAAATGGCAAACTCCAGAAGATAATGAATACGAAATTGAAGGTTTTAAACTTTCATACCGAAAGCAGAACAATAAACTTGGAGATCCTATGGTAATTCCAAATAATGAAACTGATCAGTACATCCTCTACGACTTAGGTAAAGTTGCTGCAATTCAAATTTAAAATTTGCCTGCTTGAATTTCGATAGATTTAAAGATAGAAAGTAAAAAAATAGAAATTTAAAATATATAAAAACATATAAATTTTAAATATTAAATCACTTTTTTTAGCTGAAAACTGAAAGTTAAAATGTTAAAAATAATGACCATATAGATGTCATCTAAATTTTCAAAATTCCAAACAATTTTCCCAAAACTTTTTTCAGTTTTCTGCTAACTTTCCAAGATTGGTAGTCCTATCTTTATTTATCTCTATTGTATTATTTGCTTATTATGGTATTGTATTGAATATTTAAGATGTTTTGTTTATAACAGTTAAAATTAAACTTTTATCTTCGACTTTTGTAGCTAATATTGTGATGAAAACGTATGGATAGCATCTAACAGACAAATTAAAAATTATGATTAAAATTATCATCAGTGAAAAGCAAAAGTATGTCTAAAAAAAAATACAGGAATTATTTTTTAAGTGAAACAGATAATCAATGTATACTTCAAATACATGTCTTTGTTTTCAATTTTCAGTTTAAATAGTTAGACTAGACTTAAAAATTAATACGCAATATCTTCCTACAATGCAGTGTCCCACCATTGTCTCAGTCCTATTGTTAAATGCCACCCAATTTATTATTCAACTTGGAACATTTATTTCATCTTAACTGGATATTTAAAAGGCAAACTATAAATAAAAGGCATATTCCCACAGCTCTTTTAAAGAAACAAAAGAAAGAAATTAAAGGAATTAGAAACAGTGATGGATTCGTGTTAGTTCTTTATAAATGAACATTTAATTTAGTTTATTATTTCTTTTTTCTAGCTCCACAAACTTGGTATGAAGTCCACATTTTGGCTTATAACAGAAAAGGTGATGGACAAGAATCAGTGAGGAAGATCTCGACATTCCCTGAAGATTTAGCTCTTAAAAGTAAGATGTGTAGCAACAGCTGTAGATTCAAAAAGCAAAAAACAAACATTTTCTTTTAGAGATATGTTTCTTTTTAAGATGATACTCCTTGACAGAATTTTTAATATATTTCTGAGTTATTTTACAGTCTTTCATTTATAAGCTGTTGTTGTATTTCACATTCATCGGTTTCCAGAAGATCTGCTATTAAAAGATCCATGCTGTCTTACTTACTTTTTTTTTACTATTTTCTGCTAAGTGTAGGAGTGTTGATTATAATAATATATTCTTTCATATTATCAAGTCTCTTAGTACAACATTGTTGTTAGCTATAAAATTGCTATTTCAAGTTATTTATTATAAAAAGTGTAAATTAAAAAAAGACAAAAAAAGACCTAATTTGTTAATAATTGAAATGATATTTACTGTATTGAATCTATTAATTGATTTCTAATTTATTAAAAGAAATACTAATATATAATATACTAAATTGTTAAAATCTAACTTGTAAATGTAAATTTCAGGATACAAAACAAAACTTGCATTTTTGATTTCTATTATTATATGTTAATAACAGCATTGCTTTAATTTTCACCAATCTTTATAGCACTCCCCTAAATAAGTTTAAAAGAGTAATATTATGTAGTTTTCAACATCATTGATATTGTCTTTATTGTAGTACTGTTATGGCTAGTAAGTTATAAAAAGCTGCTAAGGAAGATCTTGGTTTAAAGAGTTACTAAACCATACATATTTCAGTTGAATAATCCATAAAGGCCAAATACCATTTTCTCCATTGGAATCTGGATATATGAAACATGATAAGAGATTGCTAGAAAGCCTCTGAAATATAAATCAACTCAGGAATTGGAGATTTTCAATAGCCTTTAATAACAATCCTGCAAAATGACTCAAGTTAGATTGGAATTGAAAGTAGGTTTATGTATGAAATGTAGAGAGGTCAAATTTTAGAGATCCAGTTAATTATAGAAGCAAAAACGAAATTAGTCTGGCTGATGCAGGAAAAAAAAAATAAGGGCAGTTTCTACAAAAATTCCACAATCTTCAGACCTTTTAAAGAGTATAGTACTCAATAGATTTCCCTGGAATTTATGTATGGTCTATGATACCTATAGCCATAAGATATCTTAAAATCATGTTCACTTCTAATTGAAGTTTTACTTTGTGAAATAGACTCTAAATGTTGAGTAACTTGGAAGAAATTCCACTGGGGATCCAACTTCAAACCCTCTGCTATAGACTTTTTGAGAAGACTTGCAATTAATATCTAAGCTCAGCTGGTTGCCAAATTAACCAATAGAGGAATATAAACCTATTGGGGTTTTGGGATTTATAACTTGAAGTAATGAGAAAGAGCAATGAAAATTTTTACCTTTTGAATAAAATCTTTCTTTGTTCTTGATAGCATCCTGTTGATAAAAGGAAGGCTTCTCTATAGAAATCATTTGCCCTGAAGGCTTTCTAAATTCCTGAAGACTTATAATACACCTAAGCTGAAGATGTTAACTGAAATGACTTCTTAACTGCAATGAATTAAAAAGGAAAATTACCCTAAAATATAACAAATAGAAAATTATATTATTAATGTAAAATAAATAAAGACTGTGCTTTTCAATTCACTATTTCATCAGATTGTAGTAAGGATGAAAATTATCATATTTATTTGGATATCCTTTGGAAGAAGAACGGATACTGAATTTGTTACTAAATGTTACAAAATTAATGAAGCAAAGCAGACCTAGGATTTAAAGGGAATTCCCCTGAATTGTTCTCAGTGAGTTTGAGGAGTGGCACTATGGATTACTGAATATTACATGGTTCTAAAGAACTTGGCCTTTCACTAATAATTCAGCAACATTAACAAATAATGTCAGTACATACTCTTCCTTACTTTGCCTAAATTAAAATTATTGTTTATTTAATATCTATTTGTGACCAAAAACAAATGAAAAGAAACAAAGAAAAAATGAAAGAAAACTGATATGAATATGAGGAAATAATGTATTGTTCTCCCCCCCCCCCAAAAAAAAAAACCAACAACTTGAGTTAACCAAATCTTAATTAATTTTAATATTTTTAGTTAGATTTTTTTTCCTTCATATTTTATTTGGTTATGTTGTTTTATTGTTTTTATTTTTTTTTCAATGTGTTTCTATTTTTATTTATGATTCATCCATCAGTAGCCTTCATTTGTCTTTAGTTGTCATCATAACATGAAACACTAGACTGTTGCTGGTTTTGCCATGGTTTCATTCTTTGATTCATTGATTCTTTATATCATTTAAGCCACAGATTTTTCTTCTTCTTTTTTTATTTTATTTAAATAGATATGATACTTAATTTGTATAAGAGTGGGTAAGGTTCCAACAGTTTGGGGATTCTGTATGAATTCCATCTTATATAAAAATAGACAAAAACAAGAGGATAATATAAGCATAGCGACAGGATGGCTTGTAGGTTACACAAAGGTGATCTAGTAGGTTTATACAAAGGCTACTAAACCTCTACAATAACCTACACATTGTATGGTCTCATGGTTTACGCTTTTTTTTTTTTTTTTATCTTTGTCCTTTCAATTCCTAAAGATGGGATTTGCCTGGAATCCCAAAACCATCAGGATCTTGCCACCCCATAAATTAAATAAGTGCATAATCTACTTTTATCTTACTTCATACGTTTTTTAAGCCAGTGTATATTATTCAGTGAAATGAAATTCAAAATTCAGAAAAAAATTTATAAAAAAATGCACTTTTTAATTTCATACAAAATTAGATACTATTGCATTTTTGTTTAGAATATCTTCATCTTCACATTAACTGAGGATTCTTAACATTCATTTATTACAACCTTGCATTAATTAATATTTTTCTTCAAAAAGCATAGAATGTCATAATATAGCTTTCATGGTCAGACTTACACTTGCAGCTTTTTTTTCTAATACACTCATTTCATAAAAGCACAAGAGAAGAAACAAGGCTTAGCATGAATGAATCAATATTCCAGTTATTCAAATAGTCATTCTTTAGTTTGTTATATCTCAATTCAAATGTCGGATTTGGCTTTTTAGATAAAACTGAATGAAAGTCAGTTTTTAGAAAGATACAATGAGAAAAATTGCTTCACTTAATACGTAATTATTCATTTATAATGCTAATTTGAAACTACTTCAAAAAATACAGCTTGTATTTATCATTTCATTGATCGATTCATCATCCAATAACGAGTGCTGAAACATAGCTGTAGTGAATTAGAACAATAATGGATATCTTTCTGATAGATTAAAAAACAAAAAAAGAAGATAAATAAACAAGGCTACTTTTGAATGAATCCCGAAAAATAAAAATAATAGAAGTTTATTTTAAGTTGAAATTTTTGAGCTTTTATTTATTTAGTGATTTATTTTTGTTTTTTGTTTTATTAAGTTTGTGATTATATTACTTTGAATTTATACCTAAGGCTGATTAAGTTGATCTTAATATTTCTAATCACTATTTATTTTCAGGTGAAAATAGAAAATCCCCACAGTGTTATCCATCTGGCAGCAGTTTTCACATAGTTTACTTATGCATCATTATCACTCCTGTAACCTCACACTATTTATTCTCATTGTAATTTTCTTCACTTTTATAAAGACACTTTATGTAGACACGGAGTGGACAGAATGATGGAAATATCCACTGAAAAAGCACAAAAGCTGCACTTACGCAAATTGTCAGGATGATGTGGCTTATTCTATATACTATAAATACAAATAGGATAGGAAGTCATGATTAACCCTTATCATCACTGTAATTGAAGATATCTGTTATGTAATAATAAGGAAAAATATCAGATCTTAGTGATTTCCCATAAAAAAAAAGGTCATTGATACTTGTCCAACAGGAGCTTCTGTGACAAGAGCACCTCTTCAAAATCAAATATGTTGCATGAGAACTAATATCTAAGATTAAGATTGTGCGTCGAGCATAAAAGAAAAGTCTGTTGCCTCTAAACATAGAAACTATGGATGGAAAAAAAATGTCAGACAGGTTGACAAGTACCAATAAAACAGAATCTGTGGTAGAGTAAATAACAACAGAGTTCAATTCGGTTGAGAAGGTTTCCATTGTGACCATAGCAGTTTGTTAGGAACTTCACAGAGCAAATATTTAGGGTCATGCTGCAATACACAAACTCTCTTATTTGATCTCTTATTAATGATATCAATGCAAAAAAAAAAACAACAAACAAAGACATAGAACAGAGAACATTAAAACTGGAGCCCTGACAATTGGTAACATGTCAATCCTACATAGGATCTGATCCGATAAATTGTTGTTCAGTTTATTCCTCACCACAGGGAGAGTTTATGTATGGAGACATCCAGCAGAAGCATCCACTCTGACTGTTTAGTTCCAGCTGTAATGCTAGGAGGCATGTCTGTGACAGTATGGACTGCTGTATCATAACATTCTTTAAGACCTTTAATCTGCTGAAGAGTCTAGGATAGTTATAACATAGCTGAAAGTTCTACATGTGTATGCAGTGGTGCAGACAATCTTCTCTAATGCTGTCCCTGCTTTCAGGTAGATAATATTGCCATCCATGTTGCAAAGGGAATCACATGTTAATTTGAAGAGCATAAGAATAAAGTCAAGCAACTATTCTGGTGTCCCCATTCACCAGATAATAATATTATTGAACATCTAACTGAATTTCTTGTCTGGCAAATGGAAACACAATTTCCCCTGCCTTCATAGATTTGGAAGAGATTTTGCAGGAGGAATGGTACAAAATATTCAAGACCTTTAATTTCGGAATGCTTTCGGAATTTTTATATTAATAAAAATATTTGTACAAATGGCAAATGTTGTCATTACTTTGTCTACCGCATGTATTTTTATTTTTATATCATCTCTTCCGTTTTACCTTCTGTAGTACATTTTTTTAAGGATACATTTGATTCTCTGATAATTGAGTTTAAGATTCTTCGCATGTTGACTATCTTAAAAAAATATTTTCTATTTTTCCATCCCAAGCAGTCATAAGAATCATTTATTAAATAGAGCAGGGGAAAACGGAATGAAAAGCAGTATTTTTATTTTTACTAAAAATAATAGGAAGAACAGTATGTCTCGAATGAGACATCTCAAGGGAAACATACTATTGAAAACCTGAATTCCATGTAGTCATTATCATATGTTATGTAGTCATGTCATGGAGCCATTGTCAGTTTTAGTTTATTTCACAGTTAATGGAATTCATGTCATGACAAAATCCAACCTCTACAAAGGTTCTGCATTTGTGCTGCTTTCAGAAACTCTTGAATCATATGCCCTTAAATTGTATTTAATCCTAATTATTTTAAAACTTCAGTCCGCCAGTTGTCAAGTTCCTGCTGATAGTTGTCAGATCACCTAAAAATTTTTCAGTTACTGAATACATCTCCCACCTTATGATTTAAGGAACTTTTTTTAATAATGGATATTTCAAAAGAATTCCATGGTGTTTATCCCAAATTTTGAAAAGCTATCTTGGTATTATTTTTCCCATATCATTCATCCAGTGACTTCAGGCGATGATTTTCATAGTCTCAATTTGTGGACTTTTCTACTTTCATCTTTTTTTATATTGATCCCAGAAATCTAGCCACAGGTCTTTCCTGGACTGGAAAAGAAAGTTTATACTTTCTTCTTCTTACTTGTCATCTATTGTTAAGTATCATTTACTTGCTAGACTATTTTAATTCTTGTAACTAATTAAGCCAGGATTTGACACTCATTTTTTAATTCTAGGTTCTTTTCTACGAGTACTTTTCCAGGCTAATACAATCCATCTATGCCTTCATTTTGATTACTGACATTTTCAAATATGTTGTCATCTACAACACCTTTTCTTATCTCAATTGCCTCCCAAATTGCTTTCTCATAGTTAATCTATCCCTTGGAATTTAATGAAGGTTTTCTTTCTTCTTTTTTTTTCCAATTAACTTGTATGTTTTTGGAGCTTGTTGCTATCTTACCTTGAAGACCAGCCACTTTTTGGTTGTTTTGGGGATTAAAATGATAAGTATTTCCTTATCTAGATTGTTCTATATTTTTGATGGAATATTTTTTTAGATTCCAGCACAAGTTTTACCATCTACTCTGTTGTCCTTTCTGACACTATCAGTTATCATCATTTTGATGTTTCATCATGTATTGTATTGAACTCTGTTCTTTTTGTTTCCTAATGTGTTATCTTCTCACCATAGAAGTTGGGACAGTATGGAGCTTGTGATGAACTAGTACAAGCTCTACATGCATCTTGGATATACCGTATTTACTCGCATAATTTCCCCCATCGCGTATTTTCCCCACCCCAGTTTTTGTGGATTATAAAATTCAATTTTTATTTTTATCGCATAATTTCCCCACCTCTACTTCAACGCGTTTCCAACATGATCTTGACTGGTGGTGAACTCACGACGATGCGACAATGTACCATTACTTCCGCATTTCTCTATCCCATGCTACTTTAGGGGAAGATTCCACCCCCACCCCTGTCAGTACAAGAGCAGACTCCTTCTGAATCAGTACAACAATAACTGTACTTTGAAGAAAAAACAAATGTTGAGATGTGATTTCTTATATTTTAAATGTTGCGTGTTAATAAAATTGTTGTTAATTACATTTCTTGCTTTAAAAATCAATATTTAACATGGTTTTCCTTACACTTTCACCATATTTTTTTTCCTCAAATTGAAAAACATCGGGTAATTTCCCCACCCACCCTTTTTTTTCTCAAAATATTGATGAAAAAAAAGGGGAAATTATGCGAGTAAATGCGGTACTAATCATCCCCTACTGTATTTACTTTAAGCCTTCGGTGGTTGAAGTTATCAAGTAACTGACAATGAAGAGCTGCAGTCAGAACTTCTGAGCATATCACAATCTGAATTTTCACTTTGTAAATTCTCATGATCTTATTTGGTTAAATATGATTTCTACTGCACTGGAGTAGCTCTATCAGTATTGTTTATTGTTACTACACAATTTAGCCCTTCCATATAAGATTTGAAGTAATAAAACTTTAAAAAAATTACTAATTAAAGCTTTACATAAATTCTCATATATACCTATGGGATCATTTCCTCTCTTTCTTCTTTTTAGCACATTGTCTTAGGTGTGTTAATGGACTGCTATTAGGTGAAAATGCCACCAGGTGGATATCATTCTGTGGGATTTGACCATTTTCACATGTAGATGAATACAGTGTTCGAGCGATTATTTCCATCAGTCTTATGTATAAGACTCTATTTAAAAGAATTTGTTTACTAATTAAAACTAACATTTTTTTAATAGATTCTACTTTTCCCGTAGTTGATCCACCCTCGCATTTACAAGCATCGCCCATTAATTCTACAAGTATAAATGTAACCTGGCGAGGACCAGACACTATGAGAAATATTACTTGTTACACTCTTCGTTATAATGTTGTCTCTGGCTCAAATTTCGCCAACTCTTCAACTGTGAAATACATGAAAAGGTAACAGCAGTGTATTTTTAATAAAACATGTCAAACTTTCACTTAGGCTAATAATAAGTAACACCTTTAGCATCAATATGTCATTTGTACATTGTCTCAGTGAGAAATTACAAGAAATGAAGAAATTTCATCAAACTTCTAGAAATACATTGTAGTTTCTTTTTGCATTCTTTTGCATTATGATTTGTAGTGTGCTTAGGTTTGACATTATTTTAATATTTATAAATTTATAAAACAAACAAATTATTACAACGTTCAGAGTCTCTGATAAATTGTAAAGCTTGACAAAGAAACTAAGCTATAGCTTTGATAATATATGTCAACATTTCAAGTCAATGCTGAAGCTTTAGATCGACTTTTTTTTTTTTTTTTTTTTTCATTAACCTTTATAATGCAATATTTTTCTCTGCAGTTATAACTAAATAGTTATCAATCGGATCATTGAAGTCATTTTCCTAGTAATCATGTGTTGCAGTTATTATTTTGAGGTTACAATTTTTTAGTAAAGATAATTTGGTAATTAGGTGTGAATCATTAATAAATATTTCCCGAATTTTGTTAAAAAAAGTCATTAAAATGCATTATTTTTCTGTGTTACAAAAAGATCATCATCGTACATATTTTTAATTTTATGAATATTTTATTTCTAATAAATTAGGATTAGCTCTTGTTTTTGCAGTTAAAATAAATAGATATTGAAAATCATTTAGCAATTAAAATATCTAAATTTGAATATTTAGCAATGCAAAAAAAAAAAAAGATTAATATAAGTTATTGCAGTTCAGGAACCATTTCCACATTCCACAACTATTCGTACCATTAACTTTAAAATGGAATTACTTTGCATGTATGTTCAGTAAGAAAGAACCATTATTGTCTACTGAAAAAATATTATTATTATTATTTATTTTTTTAACCAAACAGCCAAATGACAGCAAATTATCTTTGATTCAAAAAGTTTATCACTATGAAGCATACTGAATTGAGAAAATTTGGAAGAAATATATTGGATTTTGCATAAATATTTTTTTCTGGCTTGGAAACATGATCTGATCAATTATTTCTTTATATATTTTCAGTACATTCATAGTGTTGTACTAACTGTCTGTGAGACTTCAGTATCTTAAAGTTTGACATTTAAGTCGTAGAAATGAATAAAAACAAAGGTAATCTCCTATCACCTTAATTGTTTTCAGGGAGAGCAGAATAAGCAATCAGCAGGACTATATTGCTCAAAGAATCATAACCTTTTATTTTACATAGTAAAAGGCATTTTCATCATTAAAATCTCAAGTTATTTGGCTGAAGCTGAATTCGAATGTATTAATAATGATGCATAACTATATTAGATTTGAAATTCCTAAATCAAATTTTTGAATTGCTCTCTATTCTTTTAAAAACAATCAATGTTTTGTAGTATCAAATTTAAGATTCGGATTTTCATCTCTGTCTCATGTCTGTTTCAGTGAGTTATTAGTAATTGTCCAAAATAAAAGCATACTTGCCATTAAAAGTAACAATAAAAAACTTAACTGGGTAATTTAAATTTGAATTAATGCTAAATGCACATTATTTTTTTCCTCACAAACAAAATTTAAAGATTGAATTTATTATCATTTAATAAATTCTTTTGAAATGTAATCATGCTTTGTAATCTAAATATAAATTGTGCAGTAAAACCTCTCAAATCCGGCCCTCGGTAATCCGGCCCCCACAGTAATCCGGCCTGGTCCTGAGTATAGTTATTAAAAAAAAAATTACTCAGGAATCCAATCTCCTTAGCGCATTAAGCTTCTGTTGCATAGTGACAAAGTTTTCCTTTCTTTTTTCACTCACAATGAATACTCACGGATAGGAAACAAAATAGGAAAACAAATTTAGTTATTAAAAAAAAAAATTAATTCGTCCCAATTTTGTTTCCCTATCTGTGCATATTGATTATGAGTGAAAAAAGAAAGAAACTTTGTCACTATGCAGCAAAAGCTTAATGTGTTTAGGAGATTGGATGCAGGGGAATCTGCAAAACAAATATCACTAGAGCTTGATGTCGGAAAACCACATTTGTATTGTTTTTAATAAACATTTGAGTGAAAAATTATGAAAATGGAGTTAATCATTTAAACCTGGCATTATGTCTTCACAAAAATTGAGCTATTGAGTTATTTTAAGAATACTCTCAGTAGTCCGGCTTTTCTGTAATCCGGACTGGACGCCACATTAGGCCGGATTTGAGAGGTTTTACTGTACTTGTTTTGATCCCAAATATCAGCTGAAATGCAGACAGTTTTTGTATTTTTGTATTTTTGTTATTGAAAATTGTTTTTTTTAACTTTAGTAATTTTTGTACTAATCTTTAAAAAATGCACATTAGTAAGTTTGATGATACATTATAGTTCTAAAATCTAATTACTGATGTACAATTACAGTATTTTTCTGCATTTTATAAGTAAGATATATATGTAAGGAAAAATGCTTTATTAAAATACCCTGAAAACACCTGCAAGCATATGATTACTTTCACTACATATTTGGTACTACAACCGAGTAATAAATGAAGTATATTTCCAAGGCTTTAAAGATACTTTAAATAATAAAAACTTTGTCGTAAGCCATTTTATATTGTTCTAATAAATATTTATTATTTACAGCACAAGTGAAAAGATACTAGTTATGGATTTGATGCCCTTCACAAATTATGAATTTTCTGTCAGCTCTCATGATCAGAATAATACGCAAGGCCCATTTAGTGATAAAGTGGAGTGCAGAACTCAAGAAGACAGTAAGTAATCTTAAAAAAAAAAAAAAAATCAGTCAAGTTCTCTTTAACAAAATAATATTGCCTTACCTCAGCTATTTCGATAAGCTGAATCTAGTTTATTGATGGTGATAGCATATTGATATGTGGTCGAAATGACAGAGACTAATGCTGGTGTTTAGTCTAAGGCTCACACACATTATTTACAATTATTTACAGTTATATATACATATTGGACTGGATTCGGAGAATCCACTAGAACTTCCTCTTTGGTCCGTAACTGGCTTGCTCGAAGCTTTCTGTTCGGTCCGATACTTGGAGAGAGTCACGAGCCGATTGGCCTCCCGGTTCAGCTAATCACAGGGCAGTTTAACTGACCAATCAGGAAGGCTTTTCGACTTTGCATCAATATCGTAGTCAGATGGATTTATTAACTGCTGTCAGTTGACAGTAGTAGATGAGGGCATAAGAAAACACTAAAAATTCCTTACTGTTAATTTATAGGGATGTCAATATAGAAATATTAACCTAGTATGTTAGCACAAAGTTTCTAGTTCGTAACAACAAAATAACTACAACTCACAAAAAGGCCACGAGAATTAACAAGAAGTACTTTAAAAGTAGTTGTCTTTTTGTGTGGCATCTCTCCTTTGCTTTTCGAAAGATTGTCATACATTTTAATCATAATACTCTGTTATTTTAGGGAATTATCTCATTTTCTGTCATCTGTGTACCACCAATGGTTATAGCTCATACGGTATTAATATAAAGTTGTTTGCATCTCGTTATTTCTACTCATTCATAGCAGCCATTTTTTCTCTAAAACTTTATTTGATTTTAAATAGATTATATTCAAGGGATATTTTACAAGCAATTTTGAAAGCTAATTTGAGAACAAATAACATAAAAAATATGGATAAATCCTTTGGAAGTTAAATTTGAGTCTAATCTTTTGGGATTATATAAAGTAGTGAAGCGACTATATAGTTAAATATGGAAAATCATGAATTGGTTGTTCTATTTTTAATTTAGTCTTCCTGAATGAAGGTTAAATAATTAAAATATTGCCAATGAATAAAATTGACAGTAACTATGCATTATTTTGTTAATTTTATTCAATAGCAAATATTCAACAGCAGTATTTTAACCTGAGATCAAAGTAGAGAATGTTATATTATAACTTAACTTCATCAATATAGTTAAATTATACTATTTTTTTTTTCAATTTAGTTCTAATGATTTAAAAGGAGACAAAATGTGAGGCATTCTTTTTAATAACCTCAGCAGCATCGTGCAAACTCAAATTCTAAATACAATCAAATTAATTGTAAAAAAGTTATTATTATTTTTTTTTTTCATTATTTATCTGTTAAATAAGTTTTTAAAATAAATCTTTCTTTTCTTTGATAGTCCCTTCAGCTCCAGTGGATCTTAATTGGTTGCATCCAGATGCTAATTCAGTCAGCCTGACTTGGAAATCTCCTTCAAATCCCAATGGTGTCATTGTTGTTTATTATGTTATGTATACCACTGAGAAGAAAGAAGACTGTCAATTAAACAGTTGGATCACCAAAGAGGAGAAAGGTTTGTAGCATCTGTTATTTGAATTACATTGTTAATTTTATATTTGTAAAATGAGCTTAATTTTACAATAATTAAGCAAATTAATAATTTTTTTATGCAGCGTTTAAAAATCTGTTATTTTTGTTACTGTGTAGTTTCTTAAAAATCTTTTTGAACTAATATAGACAACACAGAGAAATTGTCAACTTAATCAAAGAATGCAAGGTATTATATTTTTAGAAATAAAGTTTAATGTGCATAATATTAACTAAAAAAAACAAAAATCAAAAATGCACAAGACTAAAAAGATTTGCACTCTTAGCTATCACGGTCGGGAAACTGGGATGGATGTTCTTGGTTTAGATTTGTTTTCTTTGCCCACATTAAATCTCTTTGAACCTGATGGTTTCAGGACAAGGAGTTTAGAGTCATTTATATATTTTTATTTTTTATTCTTGTGTTTTTTTGAAGTACCACTTGCAGATTGCGGAGGTGGAATCCTTAACCGCTGCACGTACTCTAGGCTTACCATGGAGGGTAAAACTGGCTGAGGAGGCCTAATAAGGCAGAAACGGTCTTCCCAGTTTCCCATCCATGATAGCTAAGACTGCAAATCTGTTTAGTCTTGTGCATTTCTGATTTTTGTTTTTTTTAGTATTATATTTTTACAGATATCAACTGAAATAAAGCTGTCATAAATCAGTGCTATGTTTCACACATAATATACCTGAAACTCCAAGACTCTATGAACATCCAAATTATGATTATGTGTGTGATAGTGAAAACATATTCTTGTTGGGTAAATTTTATCAAAATATGCATGTAACTCTGCACTGTTAGTAATTATGCAGTTCAATACTTTGGAGCTAGTGTTTACCTTTGATTTATTTCAGTGATGCAGCTTGGACATTATTACTTTTTTAAGTCTAATAACCTTTTATTTTCAAACTCAACAGAATATTGGAAATGAAATTAATGAACCACATTTTCCAATGATGTACAAAGCAAGCTAAGTACATTGAAATGTATTTCAATTGAAATGTATTTTAATTGCTCCTACGCTACGATATTATCTGTTGATCGTTTTTGATGACTCCAATACCTAATGGTCACTATTCCATGCATCTTCTGCTGCCAGTCTTATTTTTTTCAAATGGTTGCTTCCACACCTTTTACATGGTTAATTTAGTGCAAAGTTTGGTTGCTTGACAATAAAAACCAATTAATACAATTAGTTATGAACATAGATGTTTTAACATTGCATATCTATAACTTATAATCAAATGGTTCATCTCATTTTGTGAATAGCTTGTAGCTATAAATATTTGTTTTTACTCACCCACAACATACCATGTAATAATAATTCATTTGTTGTTAGTACACCAGATGTCAACAAGTCTTAATTTCAAAAAGTTTCAAAATACTGTACATCTTAGTCTAAATATCACTGAAAAATATATTACTCTAAGATACATTTATTTCTTACTATCCCCAGTATTCTATGGAAGTTCCATCTTAATATGATGGTGTATATATTTCCCAGTTAGTCAAAACAAGATGTCTTCATTTTATTGCCAGTTTAAGAATTTTGCTGAAATATATCAGTTTTTCATATTAGAAATTTACATCTTAAAACATCAGTGATTTCCCCAAATATAGTATAATAAAATTTAAAAACATTGTTCTCAGTTACGGTATCAGTACATCAGATTTTTTTTTTTATCTCTTTGCTGATAAATAGGTAAATTGAGTAAGTTTTCAATATAAAACTTATTGAAATTCATTTTGCCCTAGGAATCCATGTCTCTTGGCAATCTAAAATCATATTAAAACAAATATATCAAGACCATAATTTTAATAAAGGACACTAATATCTCTCATATGCAGGACTGAATTTATGATGTACATTTTAATATAATATTGAAAATGAATGTACATTTTTTTAAAAAATTAGATTTATGATTGCATTTTTGCCTTCTCAATCATTTTTAAAGATCTAACAAAATCTCTTATCATACTTTATTCTTAGATGTCAATATTTAAAACCTTACATTTATTTCAGGTACTGAACTTTCAACAGTAGTGAATGGTTTGTCCAGTAGTACTACATACTATTTCTGTCTTCGTGCCAAAACTAGAGCTGGCATTGGCCCACCCTCCAACATCATTTCCCTTAAAATCCCTGCTGCACCCTTCAAAAACTCAACTCATTTTATAAGTAAGTAACAAAAAAAAGCATCTTTCTTTTTACATTCAGAAATCTTATTATGCCATGTTTTGACAAGATTTTAAAACTTATTTGCAGAAAGTAAATATATCTAAATATTCAAAAAAATTAGAAAATACATTGTTGTCCATTAAGGAAAAAAGAAAACAAAATAAATCATGATTAAATGATTAATGCATGAAATTTGAATATATGATGTGAAAAGTGATGCAGAATTAGACTGTCATATGCAAACAACTGTCATTAGTTAATACAAATGAGCCACAGTATAAGAGGATTGAGATAGCAGACGAGTTATAATGGTTTCAAGACGTTATTTAACAGATGAACTCTTTAATAAATTTAATAAATTTCTTTAATAAATGGAAACCCAACTTTTGTATGTTGGTGCTATTAATAAAAAGGAGGCAATTTAAAACTCCCATCTCCTTGAAGTGTAGGATCTTGAAATGTAGGTTCACCACTTAACCTCTTAGGATCTAGCTTGCTTTTACTGTAGCTTCCATATAACATTCCTGTAATGTAATGTAATCCGAAGAAGGGAACCATTATTACAGGTCCCCGAAACTGTAATTATTTTTAACGTGTATTAAAATATTTTAATTCAATTTATTGTGCAGTCGGTCGCATTATTAGTATATTCCTGTATTTTGTTCGCTATACAGATCAATATTTTCTATCTAACCAAGCAAAAGTGATTACTATTGTCCTGTGTTGTCTTTACTTCAAACTGCCAAATTAAATTCAATACAGCATGACATCTGTATCCTCAAATTCCTATATAGTACAAAAACCAAAATTCAGAAGTAACTTTCCAAATAACGATATTATTTAAAAATATTCTTTGAAAATATGTGATAATAACTGCAAATGAAAAACTTCACTTCTTACTCTGCTATCAAAAATAGTAAAAACACCATAAAATTAAGTGTTTTAATATCTCTCGAGATAACTATCTTTATCCCAATCTCTGATGCCTACATTCCTAAAAGTGAAGAGTCCTAACTTAAACTTCGCTATCTTCAAAAACTTTTAGAATATATTTGGAAAAAGGATGTTTGTTAGGCTTGAAGAATCTCAACAAAGTTATGGGTATTTGAAATAAGCACCTCACTTAAGGACCATATTACTAATTTCAGTTTCCATATGACAGGTTTTTCAAACAATATATGGATACCAATTATATTCAAGAATCGAATTTACATTTTAAATTCATGATGTAATTTTATAGGTTTTGTGTTTACATGAGGGTGAGTCAATAATTATCCACATTGCAGTTGCACTTGTGTTTCTCTTGGTAGCACTGTCATTTTCACGCACATCTCTATGTGAGTTTGAGGTCTCATCACTGTTGCCCAGGTTTGAAATTGCTAGGTTAATTCCATTGTTGCTACCATGAAGAAGAGCAGCATTAGTGATCTGTTTTTTATGGTTTGAAGGTGTATCAGACGCCAAAATCCATAGAAGACTTTCAGCACAGTGGGGAACAGTGTTTTGCAGCAATGGAGTGTCTACAAATGGATTGAAAAGTTCAAAAATGGTTGCACAAGGTTTGCACATGAAGAATGAGCTGGATGCAGATCCACAGCCATAACTGATGACAACATTGAGTACATATGTGATATGATTCTGTTAGACAGATGAGTGACTATTGATAAAGTGGCAAACCGTCTGCAAATGATTCATGGTTCTGCCTATGAAATCATTCAGAATAGACATGGCTGTAAAGGGTTGTCGATTCACCTCGGATCAAGAACTGAAAGAAGTGGTGCATTCATGGCTTGCTGCTCAGCCAAACTTTTTTTTCTGAGGGCATTAAAAAGCTTGTGCATCGATCGAATAAGTGCATTGAAAAGCAAGGAGACTATGTTGAAAAAACGATGTTATTGTAAGTTCCTGATTTTTATTGAAGTAAATTTTATGGCTACATTGCAGATAATTATTAACTCACCCACGTATCTGCATTTCATACATATCTATTTTTCCCATGTACTGTATAATAAACCTAGTAATTGTCCTAAATTGCCTAATTGTCCGTTTTCTGAAGTGCAACCCTGCATCTTGTTCTCTCCTTCCTCTTTTCTCCATTTCAGTTTCCTGTTCTTTTCATTCTCACACAACCGTGAGCTTTAAGTTACAAGAGATTAAATTTCAGCCAGAAATTAAATTTTATTCATATAAATCAGAATCAACCTGCAGACAGTACTCTGAATGGCTGTAAGATCATTCCAATGATTAGATAGAGTCCAAATATTGCTAAACTATTGATTACACAAACCATTATTAATGGAGAAGGAATGAGTGTATCTATGAGATATTCTAAAATTCATTTCAGAAGAAATTTTGCCTTATTCTTTAACTTTATCTTATCACAATTGAGTGTGTGCTGTATCATGAAATAATTTTATTTATTTAGCTAAAAATGTTGGACAAGATCAGCGGTTGGGAATCATTGTTGGCCTTTCTATTGGAATAAGCTGTGTCATTCTTTGCATAATTTTCTACATAATAAAATTCAGGTGAGAATTAAATATAATATTGTAAATTGAAATATAATTCAATCATAAATGTGTATCTTGTTTCATGTTGCTATACTCTCTTGTTTATTATATAACCTTTATTTTTTTACCGCTTTATGGATAATATTTTGTAATAAACAAAATTCTAATAATTTTAATTGCAGAAAAATAAAATAGTAAATTTAAAATTTTAGGAAAATTAAAACTAATTATTAATTATCTTTTTAGTAAGAATAGTCAATTTTTATAGCTAGAATAAGATGTAATATATACATTGATATAAAAAAAAAAAAATGAAGAATTAAAATTGTTTATTGCTTGGTTAAATCTTAATGATATTTTATGAAATATAAATTAAAATTTATCTCGAATTTTGAAAGAAACATTTTGTTTCATTTAGGAATTGTTAATATTTTCCTGTAATATCTGCATACATCTTTGTTTTTACTGCTTAAATTGCAATGACATGCTGTTCCTTTAGAGAAGTAATACTTATCTTGAAGATAAATGAACTTTTATCCATTTGCAATTGAAAAATCTGTTGATCAAATCATGAAAGCACGGAAATTTATCTAAATAGGAAAATAATTACAATATTTTTATATTGGGAAGTTATTTTTGGCATCATGGAAAATCTATTCTTACGATATGCATAAAATAACTTCCACTAGACTAATTTTCATAAAAAAAATCTTAATTAAAATTAAAAAACAAACAAACAGAATAACCCTTGAAGTGCACTTCTAATTTAATTTGAATAATCCACCATTAAAAAAAAAATTATTTTTTTTCAAAAGAACATTGTTTTCTTTTAATGAGGATACTGGATTAAGTTCCCAAGCATGACAATGAGTTAAAAGTTAAGTTAAATTCTTGAATACTATAGGTGATATATTAATAAGTTACATACAAATTTAGAAAATTATAATATGTTAATTCCTTTGATATACTTTTATTTGAAAGGAGCTATTCTGTATGATACAGTATATCCTCAACTTATTCAAGTTATTACGATTTAAAGATTTGCAGTACTTCGATTACAGCTAGTAACTCTGCTTATCAAGGACATTTTTAATATAACATATTTATGTACTCAGTAGGATACCGAATACAGTTTCGTTTTCTCCAGAGTTTCTTTATATAAGCAGAATCCTATAAATTTATAATTATCCTTTGAAATGAGCATATATGTCAAAAATAAGATATACTTATACACCATGTAACTTTTATATGAAAGAATTGACTGTCCTTCAGAATAAGTTAATCATGTAAATTGAGGAATTACTGTTAGTAATATGGAGTAATAATGCTTCTAAAAGGTTTCTGAATAGAAATTATTTTTTATAAATAGAGGCAGAATAAGCATTGATATTTATCTTGTTGTTATTGTTACAGTCTTGATCAAATTTTAATTTATCTATTATTTTATATTAATTCATTTCTCTTCATGTATTTATATTTAGATGCTCTTCAACAACTTTAGAACCTTCTCATACCTACATACACCATCATGGTAATGGTCACGTACCTCATGTACATTGTAATGGTCAGATTCACAGTGAACATCGACTTTCAAGTTCAGAATCACATGAAATGGAAAGTTTCATTCCTATGCTTTCTAACATGTCTGAAACAGTGAATAGCCATCTTGATACAAAGGTAATATTTTATCACAGTTTCTTCCTAATGCATTGGTAGTCCTTTTTACTTTACAGCTTTAAATACTCAACGAACAAGAACATAACTGCTTCAGAAATATACTTCACATTCCTGTTATAGAGCCATTTGTACTGTAACAGAACTGTAGATTTGTAAACAATGTTTTGTTTTATCAGTTTTGTATAATGTAATGAAAACCACCCTACATGTTCTTTAGCAGCATACTGAAGTATTATAAGCAATTTTAGTATGAGAATCTTACTTTCTCAAAAGTAAACTTATCTTCTTCTGATTTATCAACTTTGACTTTGTTCTTTAATGAGGATACAATCTTTTTGCTCTAATAAGAAAATAATATCTAAAAAGTAAGAAAATAGCGAACAATCTAAATAAGTAATATATTTATAAATAAGGTTAAACTTATATTTGTTAGACATATAAGTAAATATAAATTGTCCTGAAAACTTTTTCTTGCTTTTAACTCTCCTGCTTCCCAATCCAAATCACTGAATGTATTTTACAACATTTCCCTTTCTCTTCCTCAATTGAATGTTTGCTTTTAATCATAATCCAGTGTCAGAGCACTCACTATCTCACAAATGTTGCTTTATCACAAGCTCTGCTTTTCATATTCAGCATTCAATTTGAATCATGGGATATATAACAAAATATAAATATTGTAACTGCCAGTCAACACCATTAATATTAAAGATGTTAAATTAAAAATTAATTTAATATAATTATTCAGAAAATTTCTTTTTATTGATAAGATACTTGTGTTTCTGTTATTAACTACTGATTTTTCTCATCCATAGCCTTTGTTGGTTTGTTTTCTGTTACCATTACTGCTCAATTAAGATTAATATCATTTTGTGGGCCTTTGAACGTTTTTGCATTCTATCAAAATCATGGCGTTATTTCATAAAATCAAATTAAATTGAATATTTACTGCCTTAAAGTTGTAGCTCAGTCTTCGGGGAACTGTCGTTGTTGAAAATGCAAAAAAAGAGACCAGCGCCATGCAAATTTATAGAAGTATTTATAAGTGAGGGAGGGAGCTACAGGTTATAGTGATTTCTTGATGATATGCTGATCCAGTGCGAAGCTCTCTTTGCAGCCCATCTCAGCAATTTTGGTGTTAATTTTGACAGTGCTCCTTTATACTGGAGCTGCTTTATAGTGATAAAGATGGCATTTACACTGGCTTTGACAATTCTGGTATTATTTTTCTTAAAGTTATTACAATTTTTGTGGTCAACCAGAATGCCAGAACAACAATGAAAAAATTAAAATATTTATGGAAAATTTATAATGTTCATCAGAGAATTGCCCTTTTTTTTTTTTTTTTCATCTTGGAAAGGTTCATAAGTCATTTAGTATAAAAAATCTCTCAACTGTGTCATTTATTGGCTACTAAAAATAATATGATTATTTCAGTTTCAGATGAGCTCAGAAAAAAAAAATACTGCCTACAGTTACTAGTTGTGCAGTTTAAACTTGATATTTGCATTATAGATAGCATTGTTTTAGTACATCTTAATCAGGAAAAAAGCACAGTATGCTTTCTTTACAGAAAACAGTTTTGCAATCTGTCATCTCAAAATAGATATGCACCCAATTGTCACAACAAGACTAATCTAAGGAAACAAAGGCACATAATTTGGATTTTTATCATAATTGTTTTTAAAGGCCCAAGAAAATGGAAAGCAAACACAAGCAAAGGCTTTTCTTTGAGGGAATTATATACAAATAATAAGATCTTTATTTTTTTTATTCAAAACAATCAAATTATAGCATTGAAAAATATTTACTATCATGCAGTTTTAACACATGTTTTTATATATACTACATTGAGGCCAGAGAATTACAAAACAAATTACACTGATTAACATCACTAAGTTTTAAGCAGTTACTTTATTATCACAAAAAATATTTAATGTAAAGATAAAAGAATATTTCTTTTAAATAAAACCATGTTACATTGAACGAACAATACAACTCTTGAAAATAGATGAAACAGAATTTAAGACCTTTAAGTATTAAATATAGTTATTTACTGTGTTAGTATAACAAAGGTGAATAAAAGAAAGAAGAAAAGTGCAGACATATCAATCCTAGTTGTGTAAAATCAAATTTAAAGAAACCATTGTCATTTAAATAAGCAATATTTTATTTGTCAAGCTCTGAGATGATTATGCCAATTCATTTTCCCTAATACACCCAAAGAACTATGAAATTTAATTGCAGTCATGATGGCATTGGTAAATTAGTACGCAAGAAGCAGTTATAGCTATTTTACAAGTTTTATTCTGGAGCAGCGTTTAGATCTTGAGGATCTACAACATGATTTTAGTTGACACTATTCTCATGTTATTATATTTGCATATTATTGTAAAAATATATAACCATGCAGATTTACCAATACAAAATATTCTTTTATAATTATTTAATTTCTTGAAACTGCTGTGTAGGAGAATGTCAGAATCAGGCAAAAGATTTTATGTCCCAATTGGAACACAAATTTGCATGTATTCTTAAAGATATTTAGACAGCTCATGTCTGTGTGTAAATGTCAATCTTGGCAACACAAGAACTCAAAAAATAATGCACTGATTTATATGAACTTTATTTTATGAGCTTAGTAATATTAACAGATTAGATTTCATTTTAGTATTTGATGTTCTATTGGAAGGCCCATTTAGCAGAAGGCCAAAATGCACTGCCCTTAAAAAAGCAAGACATAATTTGATCAGCTTTCATGTATTAAATGTCCGTCATATTATCTACTTTCATATAATAATGATATGTTTGATATTTACATAAAAGTCATATCATCGTGCTGTAACTGAACCACTGAAGACTGTCAAATTTAATATCGAAGAATGTAGTAAATTGGTAGAGCTGATTAGAATGTGATTTCAATTGCTCAGCTGTAAGGATTATTTTTTCTTTGAGGTTAAACCATTGCTAGGACATTATTAGAATTTTAAAGAAACATCGAGAAAGTCTCGCAATGACTGCACTGTTATTTATTTCTTTTGTTGCTAAATTCATCTCACACTATTTTTCAGTTTTGAAAGATAAAGTCATTAACAAATACAGAAGCAAAACAGTCAGAATGAGACCATTTTTAAATTCTGTCAATAAAAATAGAGATCTTAAGTTTTATGTGTATCTCTTTCTAAGAATCAAGCCCTGATGAAACTCAATCAGATTTAAATAAGAATTAATGAAATTATTATAAAATTGCAGCCATTTTATTTTCTTCTTTTAATTAGAAGTACAGTTTAAAAAACCTCTAATTTCCTTTTCAAAATGAATTATGCATATATTTTTTTAATTAAAAAAAATTAAAATAAAAAAAATAATGTCTATGATTTCTAAAACTGATAGTGTTAGGTAATCAAGGTAATTAATTTATTTTGGGAAAAATGTAAAGTTAATGATGACAGAGTTGCCTTATTACATCTGCAACTCAATTATCTGCAACAATTTTATACTTTCTGCTTCGAAAAAAAAAAAGTAACATATTTCTTATACTGCATATCTACAGTAGTCAGTTCCATACAGTTTTTCACAAGCCATCACTAATTAATATGCAAGTTGCATTTTAAAGAACAATGCATTGCAGATGAAAGAGATCGTTGAATGAAATTGTAGGTAAAAGATTTTGAAGCAAATGGACGAATTTTATTGACTAAGCTAAGAGTTCATTGTCACTACTCAGTCTTTAGATTAGTAAGGCTTTGAGGATGAAGAGATGCAAATATTTAGAAAATGAAGGAACTTATTCTTCTAGTAACTGACTGTCCCTTACTGAATAACAAGAAAAGTACAAAGATTTGAAAAGGATCAAAACCCTACTCTGTTGATCAGAAAGAATGAATTAAGACTTAGCGAGGAAAAAAAATAAACAACAACAAAGAAATAGTTTGACTGATGAAATCAGAACAAAGAAAAACCAGTGATTTTTTTCCACAAGAATAATATTTTAACCATTGATTATTTTCCAATAATTAGCAAGCAAACCAATTGTAGAGAGAGTATAAGAAAGTCTTTGACTTGTTTTCAGTATACCCATTGTATAAAATTATTGTTAGATCTATTCACTTATTATAATACAAAGAAACACATGTTCTCCAGTCCTATTTTATCTTAACTAATTGGGCCTACTGCTGCTTCAGTAAACATTAGCAATCTCAGAATATTTTGATATTCTACTCATTTTCTTTCATTTGCATTGGGCATTCGCTAAACACTGATATGTTTTTATAACCTATCAACAAGATATAAGACTCAACCGGATATACAAGATTCACAGGTTACATGGAATGGTAGTTTTGGTCAGATAAGCATCTTTTTCAGTTTCTAAGTTAAGTCTTATACATAATTCAGTTTCTTTCACTTGCAAGTTGTTCTTTGGTGTGCAATCTATGAACAGCATACTGATTATGCTGTGAAAAAGTTACTTGGAATTGTTACCATGGAAACAGACAATGAGGGATCCATTCAGTTTTGTTTCCTAAGGGATCAGTTCAAAGTATCAAGAACCAACTCAATTAGCTTTACATAACATCCTAAATGAATGAACTGTGTTAATATAAAGTATCGTTAGTGTTATATCTATGATTAGGAATTGAAATCGGTGTACGGCAAAAGATTTATACATATAATCCTCAACTAATTACACTTAACAGATAAAATTTGTGATTGTATTCTGTTTGATTCAAAATGAAGTGCAGAATTTTCAGTTTATATTGAAACTAATGAATTGTGATGTTGGCTTTTGAAGTTGATTAAAAAAAAAAAAAAATCCCTTTTTCTGTTATCAATAACTCATTATTCTCATTTTGGACTATTTGGGTTTTCTAGGATATTCTAAAAAGATCCTCATTAACCTGTGAATTAACTAAATATTTAATTAAAGCACTATGTTTGATGTTAGACTGCTGCTTCACTGTGTTGTTGTTTTTATTAATTTCAGGGTGGTTATCCTCTCCCACTTACCAACGGGAAAACGAACGGAATTAAATACCCCTTTTATCACAATGGATATATAGCAAATGGTCATGCAGTGAAAGACAAGCCAACAATTAATATAACTGAAAATCCTCAGGTGGTTGTTGAATTTGTATTTATTTCATATTTAACATTTAGTTAGATTTAGGCTAATGGAAAAACCCCTCTGCCCTTTTGATAGCAAAGCCAACTTCTACAGTTATCTATCGCTTACTACAATTCAATGTTTTTATGTATCTGCTTTAATATTACTTTGCATGACCACATTCTTTGCTTCATCTTGAAAAAAAAAAAAAATCAAATTTATTTTATTTTCTCTTTTAATGCCTCTGCTGTTCAGCACGGTTGTAAAATATCTAATAGTCAGAAAGTTTCCAAACTAAAGTTAATCTCTCATAAGTCACAGATGTCCACAGCCGTTTCTTATTACATCAAAGTAAAGGGTCTAGTATACTTCAGCAGACTGAATCAAACACACTCTGTATAAAGAAGATTGAAATGAGGTGAGATAGTATTTCATCATGGTTGACAAACGTCTGACAGGTAGAGAATTGTCAGTGAATATCAGGATGGGAGGATTTGCTATGAAGTGGAATACAAAGACAAAATATACATCAAACATCTGAAAAGAGAAAGCATTTGTGAAACAGCTGTATAGGGATGAATCCCTTTTGGATGCAAATATATAAATGATTACGCAAATCAGAGAGGAAATCAATTGCGATACAAGACAAGTTTGTTTCAGGGGTTTGATAAAACATTACAATGAGGATTGTTTTCTTCAACGGAGGCCATCATTTACTACATAAAAAAACAGCGTATCAAATGGGCCTTTTAAGTGGTGTCGCCACAACCTACATTACAGTTCAAAGAGCCTGTTGCTGTGATCCATTGCTACGGTTTTATCATTACAAACAGTTACGGCCAAGCTGGTGTTTATCGAGGTTTTTCTTTGAGAGAAAGACCCAAAAAATAATAAAAAATTATCAGAACCCATTTTTTAAGACTTCAAGAAAACCCACCTTAAAGTTTTCTCCCCCCTGATTTTTGAGAATTTTAGGAGAAACATTAAGATAAAAAAAAAGCTGTATTTTCTATAATTCTACTCCAGAAATGAGTTTCAGTATATCAGATCAGAAGTTTGATATTGGAAATGACTTTTGAGTGGACCAATCAGAAGCTCTCAACATTGGGTGCAATGTAGTCTACGACAATACAAAACCTCAAAAATATGCAAAAATACAACTTTTTTCGTCTTAATGTTTCTCCTAAAATTCTCAAAAATAAGAGAAAAGAAACCCTAAGGTGGTCTTTAAATTGAAGTCTTACAAATGCATTCTGATAATTTTATTATTATTGTTTTTGGGGGTCTTTTTCTCAAAGAAAAACCACAATAACCGGCTTGGCCGTAACTGTTTGCAATGTTAAACCCCTAGCAATGGGCTGTTTGATGTGTGACGTAGGTTATGATGACACACTTAAACTGTCCATTGTCAAATTTATAATTATTATCCTTCTTTGTTTGCAATGATTCCAACCTATTTACACAATATTCAAACAGATAAGCTAAGATCAAAATGTCTCATAATAAGTGAACTAACTAATAGAATTAATCAGAACCAAAGCTCCTTAGTGTTTGTCATGGGGTGAAATTTGTTGTTGTCTTTATGCAAATGAAGCATCATCTGTAAACACAAACAAACAAGCAATTTGAAAAGCAATAAGGATAAGATGATAGTGGAATTCCTGCGAACTCTTCACTGTGAGTTTTCATTGTTAATAAATGCTTGTGTAAATACTAATTTAACATTTACAATTGTATCAAGCAAACATTTAGGTGCTACACTTTGATGATGCTACAATACAAGTCTGTTCACATGAAGAAACACACAGAAACCGTGTGAATGCCAGGCTCTTACAATTGCTCCTTCACATTCAATGTTAAATTTCTCCCAAGATGAAAGCAAGGGTAGTGTGGCAGGTCACAGACTATTTTCAAAAATGATCATAAATAAGTTATATGATGGCAGTGGATACTTCAGCACTGTTTTAAGAAACATTATCTGAAAAATTAATGCACATGATAGTTCAGAAACTTTTTGGCTATTTTATTAAGCATGCTTCAGTATAACTTACAATTAAGATAATACAGAAAAAAAAAATCACTAAGCACTATTTTTCTCACACTTTTCCTCATTCTGCAAAATTCTTATTTTCTAAATTTTATTCTAAAATTTGAGTATAATTCCATCCATTATAATATTTCATGGAAGGAACACTGAAGTTACAATCTAAGCTGACTGAATCTTACATCTTTTCTGTGAATATATATATATACATTTCTTTCTATTTAAATATAATAAGATGTTTACCTATTGTTGGTTAGTGAAGTAATTAATAACTTGGGGTTATCTACGATAAATAGATACTGCCTGGATATATTGGATTTGATTCTAATGACATTTTATTAAGAATTTTTTTTTTTTTTTTTATTTCTGTTTATTTATTCTGTTGAGATAAAGTCTTCTGAATTTATTCATGGAGTGAACGAGTATGATCTACTGTCACACTTGTAATTGCGTGGACCTGAATTCCAGATATGCGATGCGATTCCGTTTCATATGAAAATAAGTCATCTAGCTAGGTGTTAATTTGACTTTATTGTAAATACTAACTTACTTTTGAAACTCTAGCCTCATCAAAAATACTGAGAAGAGCCATTAAAGTATCTAGAAATTTTGTACACAATGATTACAATACCATTGCCAGGTAATTATAGCAAACACTGACGAAACACTATTTACAGCTATAATTAATAAAAAGTTCAAATCTGATGTACAGATGACAATTTCTATTATCAGCATTTCAATTATTTAAAATCATCAATAATCTCAAGGCATGGTATTTTTATTCAAAAAAGAATTTGCCCAATACATCTTTATTATTATCGTTTCCTGTTGGTTCACACACAGTTGGGAAATTATTGTTATCAAGGATCATGTTACAGATTTGCAGCTTCATCTACCTTTGCATTGTCTTTTATAGACAGAATCTATCTAATAAAAGAAAGCTACACTTCAGCTCATGAAAGAAGAGCTTTTGATGACGTAATTTTCTTATAGATTGATGTTTCCAGAATGTAACAGCGCCATCTATTGCTAAAATCCGTAACTGAATCTTATTAAATTACGAAAACATTCTGGTTTTTGTATTTTCTACAGTTACAAATACATAATAATAATTAAAATTGAAATAATTACAAACATTCCACACTATTCCCCTTGCTTGGCTATGCAAAGTTTGTCTTTCTTGGTCACGCTTATGCAATCACAAAAAGACGCCATCTTGGACTGGTTGCTCAAAGGTCAACTTCATGACGTCATGACTGGTTCCAGACAAAATCGATCGCTACATAATGACCATAAACGGCAAACCCTTCTTTTTTGAAAACTACTATAGTTCTATTTCATGAATGATCATTATTGTTGTTGTATTAACTTCATTGCAGTGACAGATAGAGATATTCATAACTCCTGAAAATTGCTGATGGGAATAATTTAACATTGCTTACCTGCTTTCAAATCAGAGGGCTTCCAAACTTTAGACATTTTTAGTGTCTTTTATCTGTCTGCTCCTCTTCAGTCCAAACTCTCAAGTTGAATGAAATACCTCATTCATAAAAACTACAGTCATAGAGGAACTACAGGCATTAATTTTGCTTAATTCCATTTTATGATTTCAGTTAATTAAGCATTTTCTGAGAGCAAATTGTAATGGTTTAGTTGTGAAAGGAGGTAAATTAACCTACTCTGACCTTCAAATTATACATTTAATTCTTAGTTATAAATTCATAGTTTGAGCTTTTGTTTTTTTGCTTTTGCCAGTGAGTCTTCTGAGAGGCAGAGAAATAGCAGCAGTGGCTAGAAATTGGTGATTTATTGTCAGAATAACATTTTAAGAAGAATAGTTCATTATCCAATAGAACAATGACAGCCTTCAATTTCATGAGTATCAATTATGTCAAATCTTAGCCCTCCCTTAAGCAGATTTCTAATAAGTTCTGTTTCCCATATGGAATTGTTTATTCATTTTTAGTTGGGATTATTTTTTCTTTATGTACCAGAATAATTCCCAGTTCATTTAAATTTTATGTTTATCTCTAAACCATTTTTTATCCATTCACATCATTAGTCTCTGCTTTTGTAGTAGTGCAAATAGCAGTCTGTAAAGGGTAAGAGTTCCTAATTGCAAAAAAAAAACAAAAAAAACACAGATATCCAGAGGAAGACAGAACCATTTTTATCATCTGTTTTTCAACTCTGACCCTGGTTTTTTTTTTTATAACTCTACAATCAACTATCCATCCTGTATGCTCGTTCCATTCCTTCTGTCATTGCTTCACAAATTTAATGATATCCATCACCCTGCATTTCTTTTAAACAATTTTTTCCTATATATATATATATATGTATGTATGTATATGTATGTATATTATTTAATTTGCTTTTTCATATGCTTCAGAAACATGCTAAATCCATATCTGAATCATACTTTGCAGCTAAAAATTCATTACCTTATCTATTTTAGAAAACTGAAATAGTCTTCAGATGGTCTTTCCTCCATAATTATTTCAATTTCACAAGATATATTAGCTGTGAAACGGTCTTGTGACTATCAGTTCTTTATCTGTGGAAATACTTTTAAATCAAATGTAATAATGTAAATTCATAAACGTGGATCTTTTGTTTACTTCTAGTCATGTTTCAAAAATGCTTACATTCATCTCTTCTCAGATCCGTAAGGATATCAGTCTTTATTTTAAAGTGTCTGATGTAATAAAAGTAGTTTGTTATTGTTGAATTCTAAGCAATTTGTACTGGTTTTGTTCCATTGTCTGTCTGGGAAACCTGTAAATATTTTTTAATCTCTCCTTGAATTTAGGCCTCTTTCAAACTTTCACAGCTAAATGAAATATAAGAGAAATAATCAAAGGGTACTTTCTTCAGTATATTTACCATATATATACTGAAGAAAGGTGACAGCACTACACCTGACAGCAGGCACAACACATCAGAAGAATTATTTTTACTAGCTTTGTATGGTTACTTGAACTCCCAAACTTTATTACTAATAACAAGAAGATTTGTCAATGAAAGACTGTCCTATCTATTGGATAAGAATATATGAATCATGTTTTAGGCAGGAATTATTCTTTAGTCTTGCTTCTTGATGTGAATGTCACATGAAGCTTTAGCATAGCTAAATTAGCACTGGTTTTAGCATTAGCTTCTCTTTTTTGATTCCTTTGTTTTATTTCCAAGGATGGTATTTTTGTTTTTCCATTTTCTGTATGATTCTGCAGAGTAGATGATAACAGCTTTTTTTTTTTTTTTTCTAAATTTTTTATTTCCTATCTTATAGAACTGATTGGTTAAAACAGCCTATCAACTACTATACAAACCATTTCAGTTGCTCTACTGTCAGCTATTGAGCTCTTCTCTCATGCCCAAAACGTATATTAACAGAAATTAAAAATGTAACATTAGCAGAAATAGCAGAACAACAGTTTGAGATGCAAAATATATTTCTTTTGTGCACTTTAAATTCATTTAATACATACCTAACATATATACATCACAAGAACTCCAGGTTGTATATGACAAGAAAAAAATTATTTTTTAAACAATGAATTAGGATAGAAAGATGAAGGCATCCTGCTTTTATTCTTCTGCTACAGTGAGTAAAGAAGAATGGCTAGGAATGAAATGTATTGTAATTTTGGAGAAAATATTTAGCTTTCAGCAAGTGCTGTATATTAAATTAAATTTTATTGTTGATGCTTCTGAACCAACTAATATGATTGAATGGTGGTTAGGTAGGTTAAATTTTAAAAGAGAAGATCTTTTTGCTGTTTAAACTTTTTGCATTAAAAAGCAGCTTAATAGAAAAAAAATTGAAAATCATTAAAGCTCTATATACTGCTTGCAATTATAATTTTTAAAAACCACATTATATTCTATTTCATAATGTCATTAATATTGGATTTCCATTTTTTCTTTTCCTTTTTACTCTTTAGTTTGACCTAAATGATGGCTCTTCTATCATCCAAGATACATCGTGGTACACAGGCAACAAGAGATATTGTGAAAGAGCAGAAGATGACGATGCCCCTCCATCACCATTACTGGAAGGGGAAGACGATGCTTTATCGGAACAAAGCCAAAATGAAGATAGTGGTGTCCAGATGGCTCCTTCACAAGAAACGGGAAGTGTTAATCATGACACTCATTCACTTCACAGCTCTGAATGCGAGCTAAGCTCTGCTACCGTGGCAGCAGCCAACCTTGACCAGGGTCTGCCTTCTAGTGGTGCCATCCGCAGGCCCAGGTCTTGGGGCACCCTCTTACAGCACACAGAGGCCTTGCACGCACACCCTTCATAATAAGCATGGACCTGAAAGTGTAGAGCCTCAAGGCAAGGGAAACTTGGTCAAAAATAATTACACAAACATTGCTGACACCAGGTAACCCTTCGTCACACTGTTTCGGATGGATGCGGGTATTTTTTTATAAACAGTTTGATATATTTATGTTAATATACATCCTACATAACTGTATTGTTCGTTGACTTTTTTCATATTATACCATGTATTTGTAATTTGAAGTTATAGCAAATGCAGCATTTTGCCAAACTGTACAGTTAACATAAAATCATTGAGTTACTCCCTCATTGTGCAAGATAGCAGCTATAAAGTGGCTTTGAAAAAGAGGGAGATGCATTTTGTTGGTACCATATCAGGCAGAGTACTAGCATCCAACAAGTAGACACCAAGTCAATCAATTGTTTGTTATTTTGTCTTTTATTATTATTACTAGTAATAATAATTATTATTATTACTTTACCTTCAATTTTTAATTGTCATTTTCATCATAGTACCTGTGGTTGAATTAGCGAGCAACTTTCATCAGTGGGACAGTGTGGCGATCATTGAAGAACAAAATAATGCCAGCACTTCATCACTGATTTCATGTTAGGGTATGCAAGAGCCCTTGCAGCAATCCTCTACCTGTGCCAATTACAATATAGAGATTTCTTGCGGTAAAAGTCAGCAGAATTCAGCAAGAGTATCAATGCAGAGATTGTTTTAGGGAAATGCAAGACCCATCTTTCTTTCCTTTATTTGGAAACAGTGGCTTAAATGATGTGCCTTTCTTACCACACTACCTACACTATTCAACGCAACACCACAGTTTTCCAACAGAAAGGTGGGTGTCGGAGTGAATGGATTCATTGTCATCTTGTGCAAGGGTGCTGACCAACCCTTTTGTTATATTTATACATATATTTTTTTTAATATAAAAGGAAAATAAAGGAAGCCTACACTCCATGCTTAGAAGGGGCTGTAGTGAAGGCTTAGTCATCAAGTACAACAGCACAAATCTTGTGAAGTACTCTGTCAGTTCATATGGGGCCACGCATACTTGTGTTCCCGGCATATTAATATGCATCATGATCTTAAGTGTTAATTGATTCATGTATGTAGATGTGGCATGTTCCACCGATGCCATCTGGTTGTCCCATGAGCCACTGCCAATAGCACACAGCTAATATCCATTCTGTTCCTATTATCATACACTATCCACTCAATCCAAAAGAAAAGAAACAAATTTATTTTAAGAATTCAAATACTTTCTTTTTTATTTTTTTGTTTTTTAACTTTTTTTTTTATTTTAATAAAAATGGAAAAATATAAAATTCTAAAAGCTTAAAATTTCTAATTTTTTACTCCATTTCTTCAAAAGTGATGTTTTACGGATGTAAATCACTATTACCAGATAAGTACTGAATTTCTTGCAGATGATTTGAAGTTTACAGGTAAAGAGAGTAAAGTTAAATTGAAGTAAGCCATCAGAAAAGCAATTGTAATTTTCATGGGCTTTTTTTTTTTATTTCAAAAACAAAGTCTAAATTCCAGATTTACACTATTATTCTGAAGAAAGAAAGCAATAATTTATTAATTGATAACTTTTACATTTCTGAAAGGCAAAAAGAAAAAAATTAAAAATACTCTTATTAGATAAATTAGATCATAAATTACGTAAACCCAATAGCTAAAATGAATTCACAAATTGAATTTATGAATGACTAGACAAGAATTATCAACAAGTTGCCAAAAAAATCATGATGAAAATCCGAAGGCTGTCCCTTTTTTTTAATGATGCTACTTTTTTAATATATTTATCCAATGTCCTGGACATTGGCTTTATACTTTTGGCCTAATCAAAGAACAGGAATTGTAGACGGTTTTGTTGAAAAAAACCATTGTCCTAAGCACCTTAACAAGGAGAGAGGCAGACTTTATTACATTAACGAAAGAGAAAATAAAGAAGAACGTGGAAGTCAGCTGAAGCAGTGATACAGACTGACTGGCTATACCTGAGAATCTTTAATATTTGAATACGTAAGTTGATTGTGATAATTTAGAATTGTCACTCTAAATACCTTGCCCAAGAATGTATGACATACTTGGAGCTATTTTGTAGCAAGACTTGTAAATCAGGATTTTAAAGTCGGAGAGTCCTGAATATGTTAAAGTTCTTCATGGACAAGGCTATAAAAGAGGTGGGAGGGAGATCCCTCTCCCTCATCTGAATTGTATTCAACTCTTGCAAAATACTAAATGCGGGATTGGATCTTCAGTTTCTGCTATATAAGTCATCGTCGATAAAAAGCAATTGTTATTCTCTTATAAGCTGGAAAATTCACATATATTTGATTTTCATCCCATTTTTAAAAGGAATTTTAAAAATTAATCTGATTGTTTTGTTCATTACTTCTTTCGCTGTCAACATTAACTTTACTGTCTGGAAATTTTTCATTCTACTGAAAAGAAAACAGAAACAAAACAGAAACGATGATGCTTGCCATAGAACGAAGGCAGTGGACATTTGTTGATATAAGGAACAGAATGGAAATTATCAAGGACTGCAACAAGCATCCAGTTTCATAGCACCCATTGTCAAAAACTCAGTTCTACCTCATTGTTATCATATTAACAGAAAATATGTCAGCAACTATATACAAACATGTGTATATACAATATACATATATAAAATGTATCTATATGTATATTATATATATATATTATATAAAGAGTAATTTTCATTCCAAGTACAACCATGTAATTTCCTTTATTCCAATCCTAGTGACTTGGGGAGGGGGGGAAGGGGTCTGCCATTTGCTCATGAATAACTGGGTGGCTCATCAAAATGCCTCATTTTCTCTATATATTTTTTTTCCTGTACTGGGTGTTTTTAATTGAATGTGTAGTTTACAAAGTTATTTTATTTTGTTATTCAATATTGAAACAGTGTGTTCCATGCCTGGGATGGGATGAGAGAATTTGTAGAACAGGGAAATCAAGTTGGAAGTGTTTGAAGTCATTGTAAGTTTCACAAATACCCTCCCACTGAATGCTGATATCCAACATTCCTGCTGTGCATTTATCTTAAGAATTTATAGTTTTGTTTTTTTAAATATAAGGCAAGCTGGGAAAAAAAAAATCTGTATTTTAGATTAATTATTTATCTTTTTAATTGTAATAATTGTTAAAGGTATTAATTTTTATTATACAAGAAAACCTTGTTCTTTTAAGGATCATCAAATTTCATTATTTAATTATAAATATAAGCCTTTTTTTTTGTTCCCTTAGACCGAAAGTATTACTGTTATCATTCATTCAAAGTTTTAAATGATTTCTTTTATATTTGTGGAAACATGTCCTTTATGTTAATTCAACTTGCAACTTTCAAAAAAAAAGCTTCAGAATTTTGATAGGATTATTTAATAAATTATAAAATTTTAGATAATCGGCAAAATTCAGTCAAATTTGAATTTGATGTTAGAATTGATTGACTGATTGATTGGCTTTAATGATGCAAAAGCAGTTATGGTGTTTAAAAATTTATATATATACCTAAACCTGCTCTCAAAAATTTACAAAAATAAATAAAGAAATAAAATAAACAATTAAAAACAACTAACTGTTAAATAACAGATGCAATGTATTGCAGGTTTTTTTTTTATTTCAGCAATTTTAAGTGAAAAGGCTTTAAATATAGAAATTTGTTTGATTCTGAACTTTCTAGGTTTTCAAGGTTAGAGAATGAAATATTTTTGTTATTGGAAAGATAACATATATGATGCACTGCATTAAATTAAAAATCAATTAGATTTAATTGAATCAAGATACAGAAAAGAATTTGATGAAAATATGACTTCAACTTTTTTTTTTTAAAGTAGAAGGTTCCTAATTATTTCTCTAAACTTGGCATTGTCCCTATCCTTGATAAAATACAAATGCTACTGATATTACTATTCTTCTAACTTTTTTATTAATTTTAAAGTTAAAGCTACTATTCCTCCTCCTTCTCCTTCGCTTTGTAACAATTTAAGTCCTGTTCTTTTTCTTCATTTGAGAATCTTGCTAAAAGTATACTGGATCTATTTAAATATACATTCCAGTTTAACGCTGGTAAATTGAATGAGAATAAACCTACTGGTGTCTATTCACATGGGCTTTGGCAGGCAGGGCCAAGATCGGCTATCTGCCCTACCTGGTCAAGGTAAAAACAAAATGTTGAAAGTTAGTGTTTTACAAAATATTTATGTGAACTTCTCACACTTATTGACTTCTCAATAGGATTAGTATATGAGGAATATGATATATAAATAATAATAAAAAAATGTTGCCAAGATGTCTATGGAATTTTAGAATTGAATCTCATATTTAAGGGTTTTTCATCCATTATAATAATCATGGTTTTTAATTTTTTATATAGTAGAAATTATATATATAATTTTGCTATATGTATATAGTAAAATTATATATATACGTATATATATATAAACATACCATTGTACATTTTTCAAAGCACATTTCATTAATTGCAGCTTTAAAACTGTTTCCGGCAAGTTACGATTGGGGTTGTGACATTTAAATAACTATCATTCTTTGATTTATTTTGATATTATTGAGTTTAAATTTTATCAATAAAATTTTGAAAAAAAATAAATAAAAAATAAGAAGAAACAGTGGCCTACAGATATTCCATTTTAGGTGTTTGTGTGGTTTTAATACAAAGATGGAAACTTTTTAAAAAAAAAATAATAAAAAAACAAAAAAAAATCTAAAAAAAAAAAAAAAACCGAGAAAAAAAAACAAACAAACAAAAACCTAATAAAATGTCTACATTATGTTTTATCTACTTTAGTGTCTATTGAGAATTACTGTTTTTATTTTAGCAGTGTAAGTTTACTAGTAAATACAGTGATATTAACGTGTTTTCTGTATGTACAGTACAATTTGTGCTCACTTAATCAAAGAACCAATGCTGGATGCAAAATTATAAACAGTTTTAAACCTTGTATGCTCTTCACTCCGGTGCTGTACACATCCTCAAGTACAAATTATAGCTTTTATTATAGGATGAAATGAAGTCAGCATAATGTATACTCTATTTACTCTCCCATGTAAGTCCATTTAAACCTGCCGTTTGTCATCACTATTTTGTTATGTTTTCTTTTTTTTTAAGTTGCTGGCTACCAATGTATTCAGGTTTTGTTTGTTTAGTTTTTAAGTGGAATCTATTTTTTTTTCTTCTTTTTTATAAAAAAAGAAACACTTTTTAGCTAGCGTATATCCGTATTGTTTGTTGGATCACTTTTATTTTAACATGTCTGAGGAACATGTAAATTCTTTCTCTTTATTAGACTGTTCTAAAAAAATGTCTTGAAACTGCCTGTTCATAAATAATGACTTTAATTTAAAGGTACAAATATACCGAAAATGGCTCTACTTACAGCCTGTGTTTTTAGACTTGATATTCCTATATATTTTTCTCATCAAAATGTCTTGTATGTATAATATCAAACAAAATGAGCACCTAGAGTTTTTTAATACATTGTAGATATAATTTTATGCATGATTAAATTGTGTAAGTGAGATGGTAGAGCAATGAAAAAAAAATCTACCATAAGGGTCAAAAGGTGATAGGATTACTATTATTATTATTTTTTTATATCTTTGTTCCTATACAATTTTTTTTCAGTTACTTCAGGAATTAAACCACCTACTCAGTCCCAATCATTTCCCCTCTCATCCCATGACAGTTTAAAGTTTCAATTCTTTTCAACTACCTCATTTTCCTCGTAGGGGAGTCCAGGGGTGTTGGTCTCAGGGAGAATTTGTCAAACACATGTCACCTCTGGTATACCATCCCTATCTCTATACTAAGCCCTGCAATTTCTTTTCTTTTGTTTAGTTTTTTTAAAAAGAGCTAATCAGTCTGGTTTAATTTTAATGGATTAAAAATTTAATTTTTAATTCCATTTTGTGTATAGTGTTGTAATCAGGGTTAAATTCTTATTAACAACTATGGAACCCTGTCTTTTCCGCCTACTCATTTGTAAAAGTTGATATGGAGTTTAACATGACTACATAGTACTGCTATATTCAATTTATATATAGGATGTATACTATAGTATAAAAAAAAATATATCTTAGTATTATGACACTTTATTTCTTTGTTTGGTATAGTCCTTAACTACATATGTATGTATGGTACCTAATACCATGATAATTATATAATATACCTATATTAACTTTTTAGTGTTTCTGTATCTGAATGTAGCCGCATCAACCAATTAATGTCATGTAATTTATTCACTTGGCCACCAAAATCCACCTTTTGCAATACCACTTTAAAAGGATGTTAGTCATCAAATTTACTACCAATCAAGTTCAATTTCCAACCATAATAGCTGGTAACAAATCTAGTAACTAAGATTATATTTAATGAGATGTTCTATATTTTATATTTAATGTATTTCACAATATACATACATTATTTACATAATGGCAAAGGTGATCCAGTTTTGATAAATTTCACGGCCATTTCAATTGTTGTACTCCTCTCCAGAATGTCTTGCTTCCTTCCTTCTAATCTCCTTTAGGGACAGTGCTGCCGAACAGTGATGGGCATTGAATGCGCAATAGTTGTGACTGCTGCAGTATGAACCTAAAGGCTGCCATATATATACATATATATCTATATAAATACATACATTTATTATATATATATGGTATGTAAATGTTTATATATGTTTGTATACTTATAAACATATATAAAGTTTTCTATGTATTCTGTTCGTTTCCTTGTTAATTCTTAGATGCCATGTTGGATTACCTCCCTATCCCATTTCATAGCCTCAACAAAAGAAAGAATGAAAGAAAGAAGAAGAGAGTTTTCTTTGTTCCTGAATAGACTGTCATTTTCAGTAACCGATCTTGACACAGATCCAAAACTGATCTGATATGGTGCAGGAGTAGTTGACATTGTATTTAATTCTTGTCATCCCTCCCCCGAGATACAGTCAAGCTCTCGATCCACTTGTACATAGGAGCTTGTTTATATCTCACAAATGATCATTCATGCTCATTCATTATCATTGCTTACATTTTTCTCTGTACTATGTACAGTTATGATCTTTATATACAGTTATTCTACCTCATTTCATCCAAGCATTTCAGTTTCGTCAGGGAGTTTTGTTTTGGAGGGATCTGTAAGCATGGCATTTCCATCAAACTCATAGGCATCAGTTATACAAAAGTCTCTTTTTACCAACAATTTAGTACTTGGCATTTGTTAACAATTCTAAAATTTGAAATTTTGTATAGTTACGTTTTGTTTATTCATTGATGCTTTCTCATTTAATTCATTTTTTTTTAAATCTTTATGATTGGCCAATAATTTTGTTTTTATGTTTCAAATTTAATCGTTTTGAATAAAAGTTATTTTTTTACTAAAAAGTTCAAAATGAATAAGTAAACATTTTAAATAATTTAAGAAAAAGAAACGTAGTGTAAACCTTCCTGGAACTCACTGGACTTTTTTTAATGTAAAGAGAATTTCTATTTCCAGTGACTCAATGGAATGGTTTCCCTTTATTTGATTAATAAAAACAAAAACTGGAACATAAACAATTTTGTGTTTTTGTGTTCTTTTTTATTTATTATTATCATCATCCTCATCATCATCCATAATAAAAACTAAATATCAAATTCACGAAAAGTTGACCAAAGAAAAAAAATAAAATAAAATTAAATACTAACTTTTGAATAATTGCTTAATAAGATGATTACAAAAAAAAGATGAAAAAGAAAATTTCTTTTTTTATTATAGAATTTTATACACGGAAAAGTACTTATGTTGAATATTTTAATATTTACTCTTCGTTATAACTTCTACTATACACTGCTGGACAATTGCTAAGGATGATCACAGATTGCGATGTATCATAACTTTTCGCAGGGGTGGAGGCCCAGCAGGATACAATATTGTTGCCACACTGTCGGGCATTAGAATAGAGATCATTTATTGTTCTGGAAAATACAGAAGGTTGTGAAACAGATGAAAGAACAAAAGTGTTCGTTTGATGCTGAGAAATGGAAAAACGCATATGAATGACAGCAGGAACCTTTGAGAACGGTGTCAGTATGGGATATGTGCACCGTGGAGGACGATGCAACATTCCACACCACGTATCGTGCTTTGCACAACATTATCCAGCAGCTGTTGAGGTAAGTTATCCCACTCCTCTGTCACTGTAAGGATGAGGGTGGTTTTGCTTGTTGGAGGATATTGTCGACCAGCAAAGCACCTCTCCAAAGCATCCCAAACATTTTCAATGGGGTTTAGATCTGGAGAACGTGCTGGCCATGCAAGGTGTTGAATACTCTCGCTGTCTAGACAATCCTGAACAGCGAGTGTTCGATGACTTGGTGCGTTATCGTCCATGAACAGAAATGTATTATCCGACATGATATTTTCCGTAGTGCTATGGAAAAGCCGAACATGAGACAGTAGAACATCATGAATGTTATGTTGGCCGGTCATAGTCCCAGTTGCAAACACATGTAGGGGAGTGCGGCCATTGATCATGATGCCGGCCCATACCATGATGCCGGCCCTGAAAGTCGGATATCAGTTCCTTTCCTAGATATTTTCTGGACGTTACGCAGTACTATTCTCACGCCAGACCATTTGGCGTCTACAATACCATGACAGACTGAACCTACTCTCATCTGAGAATAGTACGGAAATCCTATTCCTTTTCAGTCCAATTGCCAATATTTAAATATGCCGGAAACGACAACATCGTGGCTGGTCAACCCTCACGTGTAAATAGCATCACAACACCATCTCTATATATAAAAAGAAAAGTCCCGACTCACTCACTGACTGACTCATCAACGCCCAGCCCAAACCCTTGGACCTAGAAAGCTGAAATGTTGCACAGAGGTTCCCTTTGATAAGGAATAAGGCCGGATTTTTCGAAATTCCCACGGGATAGGGAATAAAGAGGATTTATATTTTCGCTTTGAAATGACCATGAAGTGTGTGACGACCAACCCGCAATATATCTGAGTTATCGGGAAAAGGCCACATCAAGCTGCGAACTCGTATATTTTCCGATCTCGATATTAATTTGCTAAATAAATAAAGGTTTTTTTTTATGCTATGTATTTAAAGGTTCCGGAGCGAAGCGACACTATCCGGCTAGTCCTTAATAAACTACAATTCCTTTGCAGACTATCAAGAGAATTTCCATCGATAGACTGAAACCATGAAGAAATTTCTAAGAAGAAAGAAATCCTACCTAATACTGTCAGACAAACAAAAAGAAAACACATCCACCCCTAAAGATACCAAAACAACAACGCCCGTAAGAAAAGTGAAATTCCCAAGTTATTTCAAAGACTATGATTGTTAATCATTGTCACTGAGAGGGGAGTAAGTAGTGTAATAATGAATGCATACACTTTCAAACTAAGTATTTATTTGTTATATAATAATAACCTCTACATTCACTGCATCGCTGCGTGATCAGATATATTATTATTGTTGTACTAATCTTTTTTAATTGCAATGCAGAGTTTTAAAAAGTAATCTAATCTAAGGATAATTAAAAAGTATAAGATTAAAAAATTATGAATGCACATCGATTACTTCAATTTTAACTTTAATATTTAGATTTCAGTAAATTTTGGCAATTACATACTTGTTTTAATATCCACTATTCTAAAGGCCTCATAAGTATGTTCTTTTGTAGGTCAACTGAGAATATACAGTAGAACAGGGATGCCCAAACGGTCGATCACGAGAGCTTTTGGAGTCGATCGCGGAAGTAATATAGCCTAGGTATCAATACAAAATAATCTCATTTCTGCGGCGGTCACTCATACAAGACACTTTTAAATAATAATTATGCATTACGGACGCCGAAAGTTCTAGACTAGATTAATGTTTAATAATAATAGTTTCAATTCAAGTTGATACCTGTCATTCATTACACATGCGCACGAAAGCATTGTTTTCTAGACAACACTCGATCATGTCACCCTGCGCTCTGACTGGTCGGAATATTCTAGAAGCATTGCAACCGTGTGACGTTCAGGGCACTGATTGGCTACAGATTCTTCTAAAAGTAGTTTTTCATATATAAAGCAAACGCAGCGTTACATAGAATTTGTACATAGAATTTGCAACATTAAATGATTACGGCGAAAAAACAGTAAAACCTACCATTTTAATAGTGATTGGGAGGACGAATTCTTGTGTGTTATGGCAAAAGATAAGTGTGTTTGCCTTGTTTGTCGAGGTTTGGCAGCATTGCATAAAAGCGGGAACTTAGAAAGGCATTATAAAACCGTGCATAACAACTATGAAAATGATTTTCCGCAAAAGAGTGAGTTAAGAAGACGAAAACCTCAAGATTTTAAAAGTAGTTTGAAAGCAGAGCAATCCATGTTCATTAGACCAGCCCAACAATCAGTAGCTGCAACAATTGCGTCTTTTAAACCTACATACTGGCAAAACACAAGAAACCTTTCGAAGATGGAATGGTAGTGAAAGAAGCATTTATTGAAGTGGTAGATATACTGTTTAATGACTGAAAAATAAAACAGAGATTATATCTGTCATCAAGGAGGTTCAGTTATCTCGTCCATCTGTTAGTAGACATGTCGAGATCATAAGCAGTGATTTGGAGACTAAACTGAAAAGTGATATCATGGAATGTACATACTTTTCTTTGCAGTTTGATGAGTCCACCGTTATGACTGATACTGCCCAGTTACGTATTTTCATTCGAATGGTATTTTCTGATATGTCGGCTAAAGAAGAATTGTTGACAATGCTACCACTGAAAGAAAAAACTCGCGGAGAAGATATTTACAACACTTTTCTGAATTTTGTTAAAAAGTTTGTGCTACCGATTTGCAAACTCGTGGGCATTAGAACAGATGGAGCACCATCCATAACTGGCAATAAAAATGGGTTTGTAGCATTGTGTCAAGCTAATGATGACTTCCCATCGTTTTTCACATTCCATTGCATCATTAATCAGCAAGTTTTATGTTCAAAAATACTAAATATGAAAGATGTCATGGACATTGACACAAAGATTGTGAATTACATCCCGTGCGCGAAGCTTCCAAAGACGCCTCTTCGAAGTGCAATTGGAAGCTAGCAAGTCTGTTGAGCACACTGATTTATTTCTTTATGCAGACGTGAAGTGGTTGAGCCGCGGAAAATTTATAAAAAGGTTCCAGGAATTACTACCTGAAAGTATTTCTTTTCTAGATGAACGAGGTGACGACACTGAGATACTTAAAAACGAAAAGTGGCTCTGTGATTTAGCTTTCTTATCAGATGTGACAAATCATTTGAATATCATTAACTTGGAGCTACAGGGTAAAAATCAAACCATTATCGATATGATTAGCGCAATAAACTCTTTTAAAAACAAATTGAAGTTACTGATTAATCAAGTGAACAAAAAGGATCTCAAAAATTTTCCAGCTTTGGAAGCAAGAGCTTAAATTATGCTTAAATTATGATAATTACGAGACAGAGCTAAAAAACATTCTGAGCGAGTTTGAAAGATGCTTCTCTGATTTCGATAAACTGACGGATATTGTAACTTTCGTGACCTATCCATTTTCTTGTGAAAACATTGAAAAATCTGCTACTGAAGTATCAAACTTTCAATATGGAGCTCTCTTCTGTCCAAAATGAGGTATTGCAGTTAATGTCAGATATACATATCAAAGCCAGAGCAACAGATACCACATTTTGGTCTTTGATACCCGAAGACAAATATCCATGTTTGAAACAAATAGCTCTTCAGTTAACAGGATTGTTCGGATCAACTTACTTGTGCGAATCTGCATTTTCAGAAATAAAAATAATTAAATCAAAATATCGTAATCGGCTTATTGATGAACACTTGATATCATGCTTGCAGTTGGCGCTCAGTAGTTATGTGCTATCCTTTGGAAAGCAGTGTCATGCTTTTGATGCAGTGTCATGCATTTAAGACTATATTACAATTATGTAATTAGTTACGTAATCTATTATCTATATTTTATATCTGTAAGTGTTCAATAAAAGCATTTCTTTTTAGTAAGTACGTTTTTTCGGTTAAACTGCAGAATCTGGTACAGGTGTGGAACGAACTTTTTTTCTGAAGTTGTGATGTCATCGTTGTTTTTGGACTACATCCAAGATGGCGGACATGATTTCGAGTTGAAATTGGAATGGATGAAAATGGCGGGGTTATTTTCCAATACATACATCCTGCAGCTAAGCCAACCTAACTTTACCTAACCTACAGTTAATTGTTTTTTGTGCATAATGAAATGGAGAAATTCTAACGGATGAAAATGGCAGGGTTATTTTCCAATACATACATCCTGCAGCTAAGCCAACCTAACTTTACCTAACCTAAGCCTAATTGTTTTTGGTGGCTAATGAAATGGAGAAATTCGAATGGATGAAAATGGAGGGGTTATTTTCCAATACATACATCCTGCAGCTAAGCCAACCTAACTTAACCTAATCTAAGCCTAATTGATTTTGGTTGATAATGAAATGGGTAAAAAATGCTTACCTTATGTTTCTTGATGTGACGTGTGTGGAGGGTGGTTGGCACATCGTTTTGTCCCCTCTCTCCGTAGCTGATGCTTGATGATACTCCAGCGCAATCAGACCAACATTCATACAAAAATCAATAACATCTTTTTTACATCCATCTCTGAAACTCGCCAGATAAACAAAATGACATTTCCCGTCAGTTAACCTTTGACATGCATCCATTGTTTGGCAGGCAGAACAAAGAAATCACGTGACCAAAAAAAAAAAAAAGCAAATATCTCTCCGCTCAAATAAACAAATAAGAGATATTAAACAAACCACGTGGTGTGTTGTTCCGCACCGTATCACACCCTGTGCCGGAATCTGCAGTCTAGCCGTTTTTTCTTTAGTAGCTACGCCTTAGCTTAGTCCTAATAGTCGGCCGTCGATCGCTTGTCGCCTAAATATTTTGTGGTCGATCACAGACACTACAAGTCTGAGCACCCCTGCAGTAGAACCTCGATTAACCGAAATGGTCGGGACCTCCGTCGGTAAATCGAAAATTTCGGATAAAAGAGAGCACTTAAAAATGGCCGCCAGGAGACCACAAAAAATTTAAAACTGGATTTGAAACATGTACACATGTACAAAATAACTAAATGTGTTGTTTTAATTATATTACTATAATTATAAACAATAAATTTGTTCAATAAATGTCACACAAGTCAGAAAATACAATGTAAATGTTTATGACATATGATACATACTTTACATTGGCTTAACAGAAGTTTGTTCTGCCGTAAGCATGGCTGACTTTATGCTCCTTGGCATAAATGAATGTTCTACATTTCGGTAAAGCCAATGCTTCTGAGTCGGACAGAAAGTAGCCAATGGAAAGGCAGAAAGCAGATGGTCTTGGAGACGAATGGAATTTCCGGAAAAGGGGGTCAAAAGAATGGAATTTCCGACAGGAGGGGAGATGAGGGGGAGAAAGAGATAAGATATCGGCACTGCCTGCAGTAGGAATGCTGCCACCGAAGATGACCTTGAAGTGATATCGTTTATTAAAAAAAAAAAAAAAAACTTAAGGAAACCGACGTCGGTTAAATGAGGTTCCGGTTAAAAGAGTTTTGGATAATCGAGGTTCTACTGTATTTTGATTATAGTCTATGCTTATAGTCTGGGGACTGGTCATTAGATTTTAGTTTATCTACTTTACCTCTAACAGCTATTTTATTTAGAGTTAAAATAAAAATATTTGATATATCTGAAAGTATTTACATATTTTAGTATGAAGCAAATGTTGCTGTTTAATCAATTAATAGGACTGATTTTTACTTGATTTATATAATCGGAATTAATATAAGCCATGAGAAAATACAACAGTTTTATGCTGTCGATCTTCATTTTATTTTATTTATTTTAACTAGTTGGGGCGCCTATTTTAATAGGATAAATGAATTCTAA